>NTHP01000285.1:585422-642550 GCA_003416845.1 Oplegnathus fasciatus | reverse complement strand
TTTAAGTTGTTAGAGAGCGAATTCTGCTACCTGTTTTATAATATCCAACAGTGCACAAGCACTGACTGACGTCATTTAATTCTTGTTTGTACGAAGGTTTTTTAACCTCTTTTGCCCCACTGATCTGAGAAGAATCTCCTCAACAACTTCAAATTGGCTCTTTCACATTGTTTATTCAACTGATTTATTGCAGTGATCTTTTAGCGTTTTAGTGTTTGCTGCTGCAGCCTTAACATTAATCTGACGGCATTCAATTCAGATTTGTTCCGTATTGAAACTCTCAGAAGTTGGTGGAGACCAAAATTGAGTTAAAGCCAGCAAATATTGGACTTTGTTTGTCACGTGGCCAGAAACCCGTCTCCAGTGGGATGTTAATATTGCTCCGTGTCTGCTGGATGTTTGAGAAGGCAACTGTCAAGGCTAACATGTTAGCTATACTGACTACAGGTCTGTGTTTCTTTGAGGTTTTTCTGCCCCCTAGTGGTTAAAAAGCATTTACTGCAGCTTTAAGACTCTCCCATGATAGTATGTGATAGTAAAATGTTGACTTACATAACCCCTTTGACACTACAACACTACTCATTTTATTACTGAACAAGTATAAACCCACATTTCCTGCCAATAACCATGATGATTTACTGCCTTCCGGCTGGTCTGAGGTTCCTCTGAGCATTTTTGAGAATTAACTGCCAAAAGATCAGGGAGGAGATGCAAATTCTGCTGACAAGCTATTTCCTGCAGCATCAATGTTAATGCCATTAGGAAATGGCAGTATTTCTGTTGATGTGGATAAATGTGCTCGACTAAGCTCCTTTTACAGTGCTATTGTTGTTACGGTGGCAATTTATTTGAATGATATCAGCAGAAAAATGGATCAGTATCCGAAAGCTCTTTGTTGTTACAGACTTCTGTTCTTGAGTGGATGAGCGATTTACAATTCAGAGCTGTAAGCCAGCGATAGTTTTTGATGAAAAATCAGAAAACCTACTGAAGTAAAATTTAGTGTTTTCAATGCCTGAAGAAGTGACAGCATATGTCAATACAGATATGCCTGAAAATGCATCTAAAGCTGTTTTAATCGTGATTAAACCAGTAAAGGATTTAAAATCATGATAGACTTCACTACACACCTTTTTATTTTTATTGATATTTTCAAGCTAAATAGTGTGTTGACATGGGCAACACAATACTTGTACCGGAACAGAGGATTTCATTGACCCTCAACTTCCATTCCAGATATTTCTATTAAATTTTTTCTGTCTTTTCTATTCTTTCTATTTTTTTTATCTTGCCAATTAAAGAACAAGTTCAGAAAATCTAAAAAATGATCAGCCATTTTTTTTCCCCACACTGCCCACAACATTCATTTTGTCCTTGAGAATCTTTTTGTATAAATGTACATTTTAGAGATACAAAATATCATATTATGTTGATCCAACAGAGCTCTTGCCAGGACCTTGTGTTGTTTGACTTTCCCATATATTATACCAATCTTCCTCAGGTATCCCCAGACCTGATTTTGCCACCCATTTCTTTTTTATATGGACAGTCAGGTAGTTTTTAGCCATGCTAGTGGTGTGGCTCTAGGGATGGCAATGTTGGTTGGTCGGTCGGTCCACTACTTTGGTTCAGACTGAAATATCTCAACAACTATTGGATGGATTGCCATGAAATTGTGTGCAGACATTTGTGGTTCCCAGAGGATGAATCCTACTACCTTTGATGAATTTTTCTCTGGCACCACCTGAGGCTGATCTTTGTGGTTTCTAGTGAAAATGTGTCAACAACTGTTGGATGGATTGCCATGAAATTTGCTACACCCATTCATGTTCCCCTGAAGGATGAATTGTAATAACTTTGGTGATCCCTTAACTTTTCATCTAGCTCCATCATCAGGCACCATGGCTGTAAACTCTTAGTCTTACTGGAGTTTTGTATTGTATTGTATTATCATGATATTAGTTGCTTGTTTCATTAGACACCGTAAAGCAATAAAAACTCAAACAACACTTTCTCAGTGATAACTACAGCCTGCTATATAGATGTTTAGCATTTTAATAGGAATAAATATTCATTATGAATCAGGTTTGGAAAAGGTGAGGAGTGTTTTGCAAAATTAATTGAAAATTGAAACAAATTGACTGGAATTGAATTAGAATCAGAAAAACTTCATTAAATTTGTCTTTGACGTGGCTCACACAGGTATACATAGAATAAAAATGTACATGTAACGGAGATATACACATAGCTTTAAAAGAAAAATAAATATATATACATTTGCATTTAACATATGATATTAAATTTACTTTACCCAGAGAGTCTAGGGCCTCGTAGGTCAGGCTATGACACGAGAGGCTGAATGTAAAGCACAAGGTTTTGTTATCCAGCACCATTCATCATGTTAAAGGTCTGCATTGTGGTTTAGCTGCAAAGGCAGGACTGCCTGGAGGGGTCAACGGTAAAAGCCTCCACTCTGCTGACTGAACAGGGGATAAGACTTCATCTACAGTACAGTCTGTGTGTGTGAGAGAAAAAGAGATGGCTGGATAAAAACTGACGCAGGCAGATTGTTCCCTGGTTGGCTGCGGTCAACATAAATCACCAGCTCTCCTGATGGAAGGGGGCGAGACCGTGAGTGGGAATCAATTTTCAGAGAGCTGTATTCACTGCATCCTCTCCGGGGAACTCTAGAGGCTTCAGGGGAAAATGCCTGATGTGAAGGATGCAGTAGAGTTTTTTGTCCTCTATCGTTTGAATATTTGAAGAAGTCATGATGTACTTTTTTCTAGTGCTGAAACAATTAGTTAATTAATCAATTAGTAAGTCAAACAGTTTAGATTTTTGAATAATTTGGTCTTTTATCAAACAAAAATGACAAACATTTGCTGCTCCAGCCTGTAAAATGTAACGATTTGTTGCTTTTCTCTGTTTTATACAGTTTATTTGTGTTTTGCAATGTTGGCTGGACAAAACAAGCAATTCCAAGACATCGTCATGGGCTCTGGGAACTTGAATGTCATTTTTCAGTTCTCTGACATTTTATAGAGTAAATGATTAGTCAAAAAAACCCAAAACAAATAGTCTATGAGCTCCATGAGGCTGTACTTAGGCACAGTGGTGCTTTGAGCTAAATGCTAACATCAGCATGCTAACATGCCTGCAGTGACACAGCTAACATGCTGATGTTTATCCGGTATAATGTTTACTGTGTTCACCATCTTAGTTTAGCGTGTTAGCATGCTAACATTTGTTAATTAGCACTAAACACACAGTACAGCTGAGGCTGACGGGAATATGATTAGTTTGAAAGGTATTTGGTCTTAAAACAGAGTATTGGACAAAATTAAAATTTGACCTGAAGGTGGCGCTAGAGTCTGGGTATCACCAAAGTCATTAGGATTCATCCTCTGGGCACCATAGATATCTGTACCAAATTTCATAACAATCCATCCTCTAGTTGTTAAGATATTTAAGTCTGGAAAGTGGTGGACCGATTGTCAGACCCACATTAGAGCCACACTGCTAGCATGGCTACCAATGAGGGACTTTTACAGAGTACAGTGCTCTCTTTGCCAAATTTAAAGTCTCTATACCTCACTGTGGGAGAGCATGAGACCGAGTTGGCCGGGTGCCGTGACTGAAGGAATGTAACTGATAGCGGAAATGATATATTTTTATAATGACATTCACAAAGAAACTGTATTTACTGTGGAATGGTCATGTTTGGCTGATACCTTACCTTAATAAGGTCAAAATGCCAAACATTCGCCAGCACCAGCTTCTCCAATGTGAGGATTTGCTACTTTTCTCTGTTTTCTATCATTATAAATTTAATACCTTTGGGTTTTACAACAAGAAACACGAAGATGTCACTTTGGGCTCTGGGAAACTGTGAATACCATTTTTCACTGTTTTTTGTTTTTTTTGGACATTTTATAGACCAAAATATTACCGGTAATAATGAAAAGAATTCTTAGTTGCAGTCCTAGATATGTCTAGATATGAATTAGTTGGACCCAAACATAAGCTAAGTTTCTACAGACATGAGTTCTGACACGATTAGTCAATTAATTAATTAGGCGATCGACGGAATATTAATCTGCAACTGTTTTGTTGTTTAAAACCCAAACATTACCTACATCCATCCTCTTAATTGTGCAGATTTGGTGCTTTTCTCTGGGTTTAGATTGTTCGTTGGACAAAACAAGCTTTTTGAAAGTTCAAGTTTTATTTGCCACTTATAATCAAACAGGGTATAATCATAGTGAAGTGTGTGACCGTTAGCTCCTTTAAATATGCAATAAAAATAAGTGTAAAATAGAATAAGAATAAAGAATAGAATAAGTAATAAACAATTATGTTAAATATAATAGTGACTTTGGATAATAAATTAAGTAAAAATAGTCAAATTCTTAGGCAGTGTCCTCCTTTAGGATCCTAGTGGTCTGAGGGTAGAAGCTCTTCCTGAACCTCACAGTGCTGGCCTGGTGTATCCGGTATCTTCTTCTCGACCTCAGCAGGGAGAAAACAAAAACCAGGCAGTCGCTGTTCATGATGGCCTTGGCGATGCCCACGTAGAAGGAGCGCGGTGTGGCCTCTCGGGCCCGTTGAGCTCCAGCCGGTAGGCGAAGTTCTTGGCCTGCTTGCGAGTCCCGATGAGCTGCACGATGGCGAAGAACTGCTGGTGGCCGCCGCACTTCTTCCGCTTCTCCAGCACCAGCATGAAGAGGAAGCCGAAGCAGGACTGCATCATCACCCAGTCCACCGCGCCCGGCAGGTTGATGTCCGCGGCCAGGAACACAATATCCTCCCCCTGGTTGAATGGCGCTGTGCGGTATTCCAGGACTTAGCCAAGTCTCGGTGAAACAAAGGACATTACAGTTCCTGTAAAGACGTCTCCTTGGGCTTTAGGATGGTGTGATGGACATTTTTCACCACTTTCTGACGTTTTATCAACTATTCAAGAAAATATTAGGCACCTAAATTGATAAAAAAAGTATTTGTCTGGCCATATACAAGTCTGTCGATGTGGTATTTCAGATGAAAAGAAGTAAGTGACAGTGTGTGAAACTGCAGCATGAGGGCAGATTGAAGTGAACTGTGTGAGCTGTTCTTTGAAATCTGTGAGACACCTATTGGAAAACAACACCTGTGAGATACTGGAGTGGACAGGACAGGCGACACGTCACGATCTCACATGCAACCAACAGGAAGAAGCACCAGCTGTGAGAGCTGCTCGGCAAAGGGCCTGATCAATACTGCAGCTTCTGTAATCGCGGCTGGAAAGAGAACATTGATTGTGAACACGGGGAATCTCAGGGAAAAGGGGGCGATACAGGACCGTGCTGAACCAGAAGACAGGACAAAGACAACTGCTGTTACCTCAGGCCACTGTACACAAGCATGGAAAGGTCAGCCAAAGCCACCCAGTGCCACTCTGGCCCGCGCTGAACTGCAGAACCAGAGCAAGTCCAGCAGACAGGCCGGTTTCTTGAATGTCATACACAATCCTTTCTGGCCGCAGGAAATGAAATGTGTCTGCTTCTCCGTGTCTTAGGTTATGTGTCTGGCTGGCTTTGAATCTTCCAGCCAGCGATGAGCGAGGCAGAGATTCAATTACTTGGTGATTGAATGTGATTCATTAATCACAAAGGGGAAAATGTGGGGTTTAATTTCCACGCCTCGAGCTGTGCGTTCTGCTCAAGATGGCCGCACTAATCGCTACCTTGAGTAATTTGGAATTGAGCTGCCGGCTTGATGTTGGTGAAAGCAGGCCTTAATGTGCACGGAGGGGTATTTTTAACGAATCTTGCATGAAGAGAGCTGTGGTAAATAATATCCTGTAGGCGTTGCTGCACGGGAGGTGAGAAATTTAAGGGTGTTGTGTGTTTTTACGGCGGCTCTCTTTTGCCTCATCTTGTACTCACTCACAGCCCTCCTCCTCGCTTTCTTACTCTCTCCCACATCCTGAAAAGTTTGTGCAACAGGAACATTAAAAAAAAGTTTTACCAGTAAACAAGCTGCGATAATGAGAGCATAAAACAAGATGATGATAACGTTAACGGTGCTTCCCTCTCGCCTTCCTTCTCTCTGGTCCATTACTTTCTTAACTTCCTTCTCTCTCTCTTTGTTTTCCTCCCATGCAGGTACTTTGTGTTAGATCCAGAGTTGGGACAGCTGCAGTACTTTGTCAACGAGCAGGGGAAGAGCCAGAAGCCCCGCGGGTCCCTGCCCCTGATCGGTGCCTCGGTAACCCCGAGCGACGAGGCTCCGCACATGTTCATTGTAAACTCTGTCAATGGAGAACTGTACAAACTCAGAGGTATGACCTCATGCCGGCCTCAGGCTGCCCGTATATGGCAAAGCACAAACACTGAGTGGAGTGTGTGTTTTATGGTGGAGCCACTGGGACTGCAGTGTACATACTGGGGTGTTATGAATGGACTTTTTCCATCCAGTATTTGTGAATGCACTGGACAGCTGGTTATGGAAAACACTTGAGAGAATTAAAGCTGCAGCGTTTTACTGTTAAAGCTGCTCTAATCAATCTTTTTAGATGAACAATGGATCAAATGTCAATCCCACAAGGAATTATTACAGACTCTGCAGGTTCCCTCAGCTCTACGGACCATATTAGGGTCTTTCGGCTCATTGGTTCGGTTTTACAGCCCGCAACTTTACAGTCTGAAAAAGCTCTGATAAACCCACTGAACACCACCTGCTCGGCACCAAACAACAGACAGACAAAGTTAGCGACTAGCAGCTAAAGAGCCAGATACTTCCCTCAGGAGTTGGTGGAGACCAAAAACAGAGATAAAAAAGAAGAGTGAATATCAGACCTACTGTCATCAGGTGGCCAGAAACACGACTCCAAATTAATGATAATGTCGCTCCATGTCTGCTGGTTGTGTAAAAAAATGTTTTGGTGCCCTTAAGCAGCCAAAAAAATAAATTAAGTCAGGTTTAAAGCTGTAGGGAAGTTTTATAAGTTGCACTTAATTTCACATTTAGCTGCATTAGATACTGTTCTCTTCTGTTATTGACCAGATAAGATCTTTTATGATGTGGTGTTGCCTTCTAAATCAGACTCTTCCTTTTGTATGCATGGAGTAATTTAATATCACTTTCCATATCTGATATTGAATTTTCACGTTATTGGTGAAAAAAAAATTCTAACTCTTGTTAAAGTGTTTTTTTCTTCAAATTCTGCCAAAAGGAATAGTCAATTAACCAATTAGTTGATCAAAAGACAAGTTATCAACAATTAGTTGACTAATTATTTAGGTAATTTATCAAGCAAATATAGCTTCAGCTTCCCAGTTGTGAGGATTTACTGCTCCTGTCTGTTTTTATATGATTGTAAATTGAATATTTTTAGCTCAGATAAAATAAGCTCTTTAAAGACCTTGGGTTGTGGGCTGTGACGAACATTTTATAGACCAAATTTTTAATCAGTTAATCAGAGTTCAATTCAACTTTATTGTCATTATTCTTGGAACATACTGTAGTCTTATTGTTCCAAGATAGTGCCACTTGCTAAAGATGGCAAAATAAATTAAGTTCATTAATTCATTTATACTATTAAACACTATACGTAGGGGCTATATACAGGGAGCAGTTAGTGGCTAGCTGAGTTCAAGCTGTTGTTCAAATAATCTATGATCTACAATGAATATAATGGCAGCCCTACCTTCAATACAAATTTAATACCTATTGTGAAGTGCTTTTTTGTCAAGAATTTGTAAGACTCTAATCTAGAAGTTTATATTAATTGCTTGTTTTTCCTGCATTTTTATTGCCCAAGGAATTCAAAAAAATACACCTCCCACATCCATGTACAGTTCTGTAAAAACATCGTATACCTGAGTGGAAAATTCAGCTCAGGAGACATGTTTGACCGAAGCATTAAGCAAATCTACACCAAAGTGAAATATTGCTTTAAGACCCAGTGGCAGACAAAAAGCCTGTAGCTGGTCACTGTGCTGAAGGCCTTTGCTTTCAGTGACCTGTATCCACTGAAGTGAGAGAGACTCCTTTTTACTGTTGCTCCACTTGAGCCGCTGGAATGTCCCCTTACACTCTCGAGGGGGAGGATATCAGAATAACTTGGCCTATATTCCCTGAATAACCCAGTGATCCATGTGTATTGAGCTAAGAGGAAACAATGATCCCACAGAGAAGAAGAAGAAGAAGTTGGGCTGAGAGGTATTTTCATTTCCAACGCCTCAGTGAGACTCGAGAATGATCAAGAAAGTCATTGAGAGAGAAAAGCAATCTTTTGATGCAGCTCAGCCAAACAAACCCAAATCCTGTTTTGAGGTTTAACTGCTGCCAAGACCCCCAACTACCCCAACAACAACAAAAAACTGCTGTTTAAATATTCTTACTCTGAAAATAATTGCAGTTGAAAAGCAGAATTTGCGCTCAAAAACTTCAATTTGCTCAAGCAGCAGGGTACAAAGTGGCTCACATGTACGTCCTCAACAGTTGGTGATTAAGCTTAGCTGGTACGCTTCAGATCTGGTATTGGTTACCATGGGAATCCCTGAAAGCCTTCCCTGGGGGTGAAAAAGAGTAACTTCAAGGTTCAGTCGGGAGTCATTTGTAAACTGCATATCGTCTAGCTGATGGTCTGTGTCCAATGCTTTAAATGCCACCTTTTATGCTCATGTTGATACCTTTTCACAAGAGGGCTTTGAGCATATTTCCTTGTGGCTCACTGGTGGAAGGAGATACTGGATACACAGAATCTGTCGCTACTGCAGAGCCTACCTTGAGGCAAGAGCGTAATTTAAACATGTTCCAGTGATTCATTCACTAAACGACCACTAAATCGTGTCCTCTTACTGTCCAACCGCCCAAGTCGTCTTCAGTTATACCGTGTACTCACAGCATTTAAGCTTTACAAGCAGTAGCCAGAGATTTTCTGGCTTTTTGCCCTGGATTTTGCCTCTCAGGCAACATACAAGCTGCCTTACCTTCTTGGTAGGTTGTTGGGGCTGTAGCTTGTGAGGAAGACGGCAGATACTCCTCAGGGCTTAAAAATGTCCTCCCAACTCCTCTGCATTTTCCGGTAAAAAAAACAACCCATTTAGCTATTTATATTTACAGATAATTCTATTAAAAATATGCTCCTCAATCAGAGATAATGCAGTAAAAGACAGAGCTATTTGTAGTAAAGATAGAAATAAAACATTATTTGTTGAGTTTAAAGGTTCGGCGTTGACGTTGGAAATGATTGAATTCTTTGTCAAACATTATCTACATAACAGTATTCATCAGAAAGTATCAGGTCTCCCAAGGAAAATCTAGGTGATACTAACATTATTTTGGAAAGCATGATAATCAATTTAATTTTTGCTAGGTGATATGAATTTATATAAATGAAGAAAATACTTCTGAAACCAAAGCTACGCTGTTGCTTTGAGGTGTCTTCTATGCAACAGTTGATTCTAACTTTTAATAATGTTCCTTTATAAATGAAAATATGTCCAATTTGATCCATTGGGGGTCTTACATGTGACACCTGACACAGCTGTAAAGTAGCCCGAGGAGCGCAGTGTAATTAGCTAAAGCAGAGAAATATAAAGGGAGCATTTCATTATTGGATGGAGGGAGACTGTAGCGCCTTTGTGTTTTGCTGCTGTGCAAAGGTGAAGAGCAGTGGGAATTTAATCATGTCTGAATGCGCAGATGGCAAATTAAGCTATTTATCATACAATGTCGCAATGAGACATCAGCCAACGAAAGGGTCAAGTTGTGTTCAGAACAGCTTTCAAACTGACTGATTAGGATGCCTGACACAATCTTTATTGTGCATCTTAATAATTAAATATTTTTGCAGTGTTTTGATGCAGAATCTGTCCTTTATGACTGATTATTATAAACCAGCCAAGACCACACCTCACTACAAATCTGCCAAAGTATGTCTCATATTTGCAACAATAAACTATTTGTATGGTTTCTGTAATGACCCCTGTTAGCTGTGTACTTTTGATTATCCAGAGTGAGCGAGCAGTTGGGGGTTTATTGTCTTGTTTGTCAGTGGGCAGATTCAAATCAGTTGTTGTACAGTTTACAGTTTAACCTAAAAGTGGAGAATATTTCTTTTGAGAAAGCTTCATAAAGGATGCCAAACATCAAAGCATCCTCTTTTGAATTGTAATTAAAAGAGTAATTTTATATTTTGTCTTTCTTGTTGAGAGCTAGATAAGAAGATCAATACTACTGTTATGTCTGTAATGCTAAATATGGAGCTACAGCCAATAGACGGTTAGCTTGGATTAGCATGAAGACTGGAAACTGGGGGAAGCAGCTACTGTAGCGTGGCCTGTCATGAGGTAAAACAAGTATGTCTACCAACACCTTTAAACTTAACAAATTAACACTTTATATCTCATTTGTTTCATCCATACATAAACAGAAATGTAAAGTTGAGGTTTTACGGGGGTGGGAAGTTGTTTTGCTTCCAGTCTTTATGGTAAGCTAAGCTAATCGGCTGCTGGCTGTAAATTCATACATATCATACAGACATAAGAGTCGTATCAATCTACTTTACTAACTCTCTGAAGGAAAGCTAAAAAGCTTATTTCCCAAAATGTCAATCTTTTCCTTTAAAGTTGTCGCTGTCTTTCGTGGCACCTATGGCGAAATGCAAGGGCTTTCATCAGTGGGCCATAGGCTCAGTCACCATTGTGTTACATCATTCGGCAATAGATAGTGACTTAACAGACATTTATTTAAATGAAAATCTTCGAGATTATATCTTTAAGTAAATTATGAGCGTACTTTTTGATTGTTTTTTAATGTCAGTATTTTTGTTTGTACCCAAGAAAGCTTTTACTTTAATCATAAGCTTTGCTACATTTATACTGCATCAGTTCAAAACAAATTGTCTCTGCTCTCTATAAACATCAGGAAATTCTCAATTTCTCAAAGAATCACATCCAACAGTGTCCAACTTTTTCTCTGAATACGTTTTAAATGATCAACTTAATACTTAACACTTGAGTAGATTTTTACACCAGTGCTTTTATTTGTAAGCAAAGCAGTTCACTTACACACATGAACGTTTCCTCATAGCGTTTGTGTACTTTTCATTCTAATGAGGTAAAATACCAGTAAAGCAACACTTATTATGCTTAAATATGACATTGAAGTCTCCTTTTCTGCTCAGCACAACACATGTGAGGTGCAGTGGTCTGAATCATGAGTGAATAAAGGTGAATTAAAAAGCTTAATTAAGCTTAATTAAAAAGTTAGACCTGAAATTACAACATATTTTCTCATAGCATACAATATAGTGTTACTGATTTAGTAAGAATGATTACGGGGATCATTTTGATGAGGAAAGGCTGGTTGCTGTAATTGCTGCGCTACTCTTCTAACCTCTCTAGTCCCTGTCAGTCGGTCCATTTTCTTGAAATATATGGTTAAAGTGCCCCGCTCATAATATCTCCCAGCAGTTTAATCAAATCTAACGGCTGGTCCAAGCATTAATCCTCAGACTTACCATTATCTTAACCAATAACATCTTTCACAATGCTGTAATTAAAATGGGTGTAATTAGACGGCGATGTTGGTGCTATGATTGACTGGGAAGGAGGTTTCTCTCTCTTACTCAGTAGTGTTCGGATATTGTTCAGCCATCTTTCTGGGATGGATATTGACATTTAAATAGGACACACAGGCCAGGACGGGTGTCTATTGTTGCTCATTTTAAATGGGCAGGTGGACCAGCTTCTCGTTTCGTTGTTAGTCCCCTCGGTTTCCAGCGCAAACCTCCTGCATTCATCAAACGAATAGAGCTGTCAGCGTGTCACCTCCAAGTCTGCAGCTCTTGTGACACAAAACCAGGTTTGAAATGTTCATCAGTATCACAGTATTCTCCCTGAATGAGGACAGCACGTCCTGCTCTAAGCTAAGTAGAGTGTGTATCTTTTTGCGTCACCATATGCACAGGTGCATATTAGCATAACCACACACGGAGGATGCTCTACTCAATACAGACAACTAATTATCTTTAATCACAGCGAGGCTTGTGCACATCACGGAGAAAAATATCTGGTTTAGGCGCTCGCTCGCTCACTCTCGGGGTAAGTGGCCCCTTTAGAGTGAGTGATTTCTGTGGACGATGACAACAAGAAATAAGTGGGAAGGTTGTTTCTTGGTATTTTTGGAGAACGACAGCTTGGCACAGGTGTCTCTGTATGAATACTCTGTTCTCCCCCGAGAGGCGAGCAGCTACTCCCAGTGGGAGCCTCGAATGCCTCACTTGTCAAAGGTTTCTGTGAACATGTCATTTTCTCAGAGCTGCCTCTTCACTTAAAGAGGTCTTTTGTAGGTGTTCTCACGACTGTGGCAGATGCCTTCGGCGCGAGTGACTGACAAGTGCAAATTGAATTCTCCATACGTTGAAATAGCTTCCATCAACATGTCAGAAAAACACTTAACATGTTTCATGAATTTTGTTTTGGTTGGTGATGCAATTCCTTGTAAATCTAATAAGGCTAGCAGTCCTCGTTATCCAGTCCTTGATAGGGAGAGTGCTGCCTTCATTTCCACATTTAAAGATTTTCTTTGGAAAAAAATCAGGAGAAAAATACTGAAAGTACTTCATTAGAAAATGTCTGACAGCCAGAGTGGCGTTTAATTTAGGCTTCCGTTAAACAAGAGTGCATTAAAGGGTTCAGTGTGCTTCCCAAGAAACCAGGTCGTACGACATGTGATGAAAAGATTCTTGTTGTACGTGCAACAAGTAACCGAAGTGTCGTGTGAAGGATGAAAAAAGAGAGCTAGAGAGAGAAACTGAAGCTCTGCCGACTTTCACACCTCCACACACAAGTTGCTGCATTAAACAGGCGTGATTTCTGTTTTTTAAAGTTACAAAAGTTGTCAGATGCTGCCTTTCCCGCAGTCCGCTGTTAGAGAGGGGGTTTCAGATGCTGTTAGACAAGCCAACAAACACTTCTTTGAAGCGTACTGAGGCCTTTACTCTTCTTTGTTCCCTTGTGTTTCCTCTCTTTCTCAAAAAGGTTTGACAGTCCAGTGTGCTGCTCCAGTCACTTAAATCTGTGCTGGATGCAGTGTGCTGAGTGATGGTGAATAGAAACTGCATGTCACAAGTTATTTTGTTATTTTAACTCTTCATTATGCTGCATGATTCAGAGGTGAGCAGTTGGTGAAAATATGCAACATTCTCAATAATAATAATAATAATAAGCTCGCCTGTTTTTTAGTTATGCCTCTGTATTCCTTTGTGTTTATGGGGGTTTTATTTTGGTTTCAAACCTGAGAGTTAAATTTGTTTCTTAGTAGAAATGTGTAGGACTTCCACAACAGTTGTGAGGGATGTTAAGTTCAGACTTTCACTGATCTGTCTCAATGTTGTTGGTGGTTCTTAAGCCAAAAGACAAACAACAAAAGTATAGAAATGCTATTTCCTGCATTTATATACATTTATGTCATCTCAATCACAAATAACAAATTCTGATAAAATTGGTTATCGCGCTTTCCATAATAATGGTAGTACACAAGAGAAATGCAAGTAAAATTTCTGTATTGATGCTCTTTAATCACTGACAGTTTAATTGATAGAGACCTAATAAATAATGTTGTAAAGTTATATAGATTATTAGTTATATAAATGTTTGGCAAAATTCTAACTACTACTCCCAACATCAACGATGAACCTTTAAACTTAAAATGATTTATACAAATTTCCATCCTTAGTACAAAGAGCTCTGCCCTTTACTACATTATCTTTGATTGATGATCAGCTTTGGCTCCTTTTAGGGGAATTATCTGTAAATAAATAAAAAGACCATGTGGAGGTGCCATGTTGTGACTTTATTCAGCCCTGAGTAGTGTCTGCAGGCTTCCTCACAGACTGCATACAGCCACAGCAACGTCCGCCAAGAGGACGGGACTGTCTGTATGTTGCCTGGAAAGCGAAACACAGGGCAAAATAAAATTCTGGCAATCATTCACAACTGCTCTGAAGCTTAATTACTGTGAAGGCATGGATTTGCTGTGAACATATGGTAATACTGAAGGCGACTCAGATGAGTATTTTAACATTTTGATCAACTCAGAGCATCTCTCATGTAGGTTTGGCAGCTGGACAGTAAGAGGACGCTGTTTAAAGAGATTTTAATAATTGAACCAAACTGAAGCTGTAAAAGTGAGAGGGACACGTCTCCTTGTTTGGATCTGAATAAAGCCAAGCCAAGAAGCCAAGATTCTTTTGACAGATCTGAAGCATTATTTAAGTCATAAGTGTTTTACTTCCTCAGTCTGGTGGGTTTAATGTGTACATTCATGCGAGGGTCTGTAAAGGCTTAGGGTGTCCCATTCCTGTTTTTTTTGTTCTGGAAGGGTGCTCCTAAGTGCGCCCATGAGCCCTTGATGGACCCTCTGGTGAAGCCTGCATCTGCACAGACTTCACAGTGGTATATTACCCAAAACTATTTTCAGTGACTGATCATAGTGGCCGTGTATATTTAAGGGAGGGTTCACATTTTTTGTCTATCTTAAAACTGGCCATGAAGAGATCCCTTCCTAAAACGATTTTCATGTAAGTGTTGGGGGACAAAGTCATTGTTCTGTGCTGAAATGAACTCTTAAGTTCATCCAGAGCTAATATGAAGCTTCAGAAGTCTTTTTAGTGTGAAGGGAAGGGAATTTATTACAAAAAAGATAGAAAGAACCCACTTGATTTTTCTCACTCTGACTGTTGAATGTCTCAGAGTGTGAACTTATCCTTTAACAGCAAAATTACAAAACAAAAAGTCCAACAAGAATAAAGGGGCAGTTTTCAAGTTGGAAAACCTACAAAAACATAAAAAGGGAACCTTGAACTAAACATTCAATTACAGGTGTCTTTTTTAATTTTTTCTTTACCACCACAAGCAGCTGAATCGGATGAATGCCATCCTTATGTTTGGCTTTATAGTTCTTCTTCACAGTCCAGTTGTAAAGACATTAACATCCTGACGAGTCATTGCAGGTGATTTGTGTCTAACAACGAGGTTGTGGTGGATGATTGGGTTGACAGAACATCAGACTTTAACATGGGAGACTGCTGTTCGCTTCCAACCGACAGTCAACGTTGTTGTTTTTTTTCAAAGCATGGCCATGATCATTCCCTAACCTTAACCACGTTTTTATTATTGTAACCATAACAATGAAGGTCCCGTAACCTTATAAAAGTAGTCATTTTAACCCAAGCCATGTTTTTTTTCGAAACCTAACCAAGTCATTTGTGCCTAAACATCATCAAACCTTAAGCAGGGCGTTGTCACAACATAAAAAACATTTATTTTTCAGCAGTGATTTGCACATGATGTCGTCCTGCTGATTTGGAGTCAGATCAGAAAACGCTTGTATGTGTCGTTCTAGAGGACAAACAACATATTTTGTCACTTAATTTGAAAGGACATGTACAACATTAATTGAGCTTTATACATCACTGAAAAGATCGGCGGCTGACAAAATTAAAAATTAAACTATATGAGCTCAGCAGAAGGTGAAAGTTATAGCCATGGTTAATAAGTTATCTGGTGTACCTGTTGAAAAGAAAGCGATTCTAGGTGAGTTTTTATCATGATCATGCAGTGTTACAAAATCAAGCGCACCCTGAAGCAAGGCTGTGCTCAGGTGTGCTGATTACCTGCCACACACCTTCCCTTTTGTTATGAGAGAGATCTTTGTTTTAGGTGAGTTTTAAAATGTTGATTTTGAAGACAATTTTAGTCAATAATGCAGGTTTGATTGAAGCTTTTGTGAGTCACTTTGTTTATTTCAGGAGAAAATACTAAAGTAGAAAGAAGCACCAGATGCAGTCATTTTCACAACAATCTGAAATCAGGTGCATTCATCTGCCATCTTTAAATCTTTTGTTAGTCTTTTCTTCTGTTGGTGCTCCAGCTGGGATTGACCTACAGCCTAAACTCGACGTTATCAGACCCATCAAAGACATTGTCGCTAATAATTAGTCAGTGAAATGGGATCAGAAGGATATTATTTTCCAGTCTGACCTGGAGCGGGTCAGCACAAGCAGACAGTCAGCGTCTCCTTGAACTGGAAGGGCTGCAGCTCGCTGTGTTAGTCAGCAAGTCTGGGCTTCAACTGGCTATTTGTGTTTAGATAACAGGGTGTATTGTCTCTGTGCCAAGGGGAAAACCACAAGCATGCAGAGAGTATCAAGCTGCTTCCTGTGCTGCTCTCAAATTGGCCAAATGAATTGCTGCTGTTTCTCGAATACTGAATGTTCAGTTTAGTATAGAGGAGAAAATGAAGAGGTTCACATGTGATACCAGCCCTCAGGACATCATTCAGAAAGTAATAGGATCAAATGGCCGAGTAGGCAGCCGGCAAGTTGAATGATCATTTGGCTACAAATGAGATCGCTGACACCCAGCAGGTCGTCCTCACTGTTGCCTCAGTCATACGCAGCCTTCGTCACCCTTTGTCCAAAGTGTAGCAGTTTTCTTTACGTCACAGCTGAAGTCAAAAACACTCACTCATTCCACCTTAAAACCTGCTCTGTCATGGTTATGTTGGTTCCATAATCATTTCATGCAATGGTTTGACATTTTGGGGAATTCACTTTATTGCCAAGAGTTAGATTGATACCAGTCTCATGTGTGTACGGTAAATATGAAGCTGCAGCCGGTTAGCTTAGCTTGGCACAAAGACTGGAAACAGGGGGTAATGGCTAGCTTGTCGTGTTTAGACTTCAATTTTTCAGTTAGCCTGGCCAGCCAACAGCTGTCCCCTGTTTCCAGTGTTTATGATAAGCTAAGCTAACCAACTGCTGGCTCTATAGCTGGTATCAATCGTCTCATTTAACTCCAAATAAGCACGTTCACCAAAATGTGGAACTATTCCTTTTAATGTTTTTTTTAATGTGAATCTATCTGTTGTTCTTTCTTTTTGTGCCTTATGGACCCATGACAAAAAAGAAAGAAAGAAAACCACAGTTGAAAACTCATGCACCCACCACCTGCCCTAAATGCTACATATATGTATGTGTGGGTTTGTGTCTCCGCCTCCTGTCACGCCACTTTTCCTCTCAGTAAACCATGTTTGGGATCAAAACACTTTTCGCTGTGTCGGTTCAGACTGGTTGAACCTGATCTTATGATGTTGGAACTAAAAATATTTACAGGAGGGTGCAACAGATATGAATTTTATATTTACAGCTACCAGGACTTGATATTTTGTCCAGACCAGGACCCTGATGAGTCTAGAGCTGAAACAATTAGATTTATCTAACAAGAATGCTCATTATTCTCTGGTTTCAGCCTCTCAAATGCAAGGCTTTTTCTGTTTATGTCATTGTAAACCGAATATCTTTGGGTTTTAGACTGTTGATAAAAATTGATTGAAGAATCAACAATGAAAATAATCATTAGCTGCAGCCCTACATGAGTCCAAGTCTCCCTAATTCACCCCATCCCCACTCAGAAAATTCAGACCAGATCCCAAAAACGGAAAGTATTTAGATTTGTTTCAATTGTTTGGATTTTTCATTTTGTATGTATTCAATTTGTGTATTTGTGAGTTTTATCACTCCACATTAAGGCCTAAATTATCTTTCAAAGCCGTCTCTGCACTACCAAGAATAGACTTCTGGTGCAGGAACAGTGAATTTATAATTCATTTATTTATTTTGTTGGCTAAATATAATAAAATAATAACATTTAGAGTCTAGAAATACTGTATTAAACTGTGTAACTCCTCCCAGGTTGCTAAATTTTTAATATATCGAGAACATGATCTCAGTGTCCTCAAAAATGACATTAATTCAGCATATCCTCTTTTAATTGTATTCCTTGTATTGTGGGAATGGCCCTGAAAAGGCATTTAGACATGAATTTGACATTAAGACAGTGACAGTTTATTAAATAATCTTCTTTTGAAAAGAATCAAATTTTAAAATAATCTTGTGATTACTGGCATCTTGTTCCCCCAGCTGATGTTTCGTTGCTGTGGACAAACCTTGGGCAGCAATTTAAAAGTTCATCTGTGAAAATGGAAGTCACAGCACAATAGTACAAACTGAATGGTAAATATTGGTGGATGTGGAGACACTTTAAGGCCAATGGCTTTCTTATAACTGCATATTGACCTGACTGTGAACTCACGTAGGGATTTATTGGTGATTATCAGTGTTTTGAGTGTAAAGGAAGTTAAGGCTTGTAATTTTATTAATTTATTTTGGTTCTGTGTGTCTTTGCAGCTTCCGACGCCAAGGAGCAACAGTTTTGGATCAGTCAGCTCCAAGCATGTGCCAGACGTCACTCTGACAGCAGTGCCAAGGTAAAACACACACACACACACACACACACACACACACACACACACACACACAGTAACAGAGTTGTAAACATGACCCTGGTCCAAGCTCTTGGCGTATGTTCCTCAGGAAGCGAAGTGAGCGGAAAGCCTTGACATTTCCCTTGAGATTCCTGTTCTCCTGTGTGTCTGTTTAGAAATGTGACAGTTCCCCATTTCAGTAAAGTCAGGTCGGGTTCACGAGTTCAACAGTTGGCCACTCTGTGCACAGGAGCAGGCCCTCCACCAGGTGACAACCCTCTGTACAGTCCTGAAAAGTCCTGGCCCCCTATATTCTGCTTTTAGTCTACTTTAGAGAGTCTAAAGGTGGCAGATGTTTTTTTTTAAATGCCATTTTACATTTTAAATGGCACCATCTCCCATGAGTCTCATTTAACGTTCCCTCTAGAGTTTTAAAGCTGTGGAAGTCTTGCAGCAGCCTCCTGCTTATTCAACCTGCCCCCAGCACCAGCTCTTCGTATGTTCAAACTTAGCCTAGTTACAGAACATAAGTGAGATTTATGCTCCACAAAAAGTAGTTTTTATGTAGATGTTAATCGTTAGTAAACATTTACACCCAGTAACTGCCAGGTGTAGCTGTTCTTTAGCTAACTGATCCAACTGACAAAACTTACACTAGCTGGCTAACACGTTTTAGTGTGAAGAGTAGAAAAGCTAATGTGAAATATAGTCGACATATCTGAACAGACACTACATCGAAATGCTGTTTAAAAGATGATTTTAAATTACATTTCACAAAAATGACACAATATACCTTTAATTACAAAACGTCATGCTAATAACATTAGACTTAAGTTAGCCAGGTTAGCATAATTGGCTGTGTCCTTCTCATTCTAAACTGCATTAATACTACTAAGTCTAAAACACATATTTCTCTATATATATTTAGATAAATAAAACAAAGAAATGCCTACATTTACAAATAATTGTCAATAAAGTTTAATATATCATTTGGCCCCTAAAAGCGTTACTTTTGGACAACACTACAGATGTTTTCTAGTAACCGATTTACACATTAACTAGTTAAGATAATCTTTAAAGTTTAATGGTGCAACACGGTTTAGTAAATCACTAGTTTGAAACTAACCTTAGGAGAGACTTTACACACAAACTTATTAATGGATTAACTTGTGCAACCCAGTACTGAGTTTTTAAAGCTGCAGCAAAAACATTTTTAGTGGCTCACTAAAATTATCTGTTTTTTTATATGAGGTCTTGCAGCAGCTTCCTGTTAATAAGAACTGGAACTGTATCTTGAATTTCAAATTTCAGAAAGCTAACATTAGGCTGTGGATTTACCAAATACTAGCTATTTTGGGGTAGATGGATGTTCTTTTATTAAGATGAAACAAATTCAAACAGGTGGTCAAAGACTTTTCTAATATTTTAACATGAAAGCCACAGTACTGAATCAATTCGATTGGGGGATTTTGGTCTCGATGCACCATATGTATCATCATTTTCTTTCATGTGTTATTCAGAGTTTTCTTTCATTTTCTGACTCCCCTTCACTCTCTCTCTGTGAACACAACGGAGTGAGCAAATCCACAGACCTTGATAAATGTCATCCAAATAAATGCCACGTCTCTGCAGACAAGTAATGCTTCCTAATTAATTAAATCCGTTTGTGTGTTTCAGACTTTAAGCACCCCAAAAGTAAAGAAATATGTTTAAACAAGAGGAAATAAGAAAAAGGTTGAATAGGAAATAAATGGGAAAAAACACATTTAAAAAGTGAGAAAAGATACAAAAAAAGATGCAACAAAAGTGAGGACGGATGCATTTAAAATGGAAAAATAAGGGACACAGTGTGAAAGATGTAAAAATCCACGACTATCACTCTTTGCAGAGCTCATGTGTAACTTCTCTTGCTTGTCTAATTCGAGAATATTTTTAGCACTCTCAGAAGCGATTTAGGGAAATGTGGTAGCACGCTCCTACTGCTTTATTTGAGGATGAGAGTGTCGCTAAATGTCCCTGGTTTCACTGTCCTTGGTTTCACTGTCCTCTTCATATCTCTGTGGGCTCATTTCTTAAAGATTACTGTGTTGGGTGGAGTAGTAACTACCTTTATTTATCCACAGCCAGTCTTTTTTCATGGATTAATATTTGGGCATGTGCATTTTTGGGGGGTTTAGCGAGGGCTTCAAGGGATTAGTCGGTGTATTTGTGTGTGCTGTCTGTATCTCGGTGGGGTGTATCCCCATTCGCCTGATCCAGTGGAGAATGAGGCTTGTTATAGGGCTCCTTCTGGAGTGCTACTGCAGGTTGTGACAGTGTGGAAACCAGCAGTGCATGAAGGATAGAAATAATCCAAACTTTATTATCTCTTTGGCAAACTTTTGGTATTAAAGTTGATTTTGTGCAAGGAAGCTGTGAAGGCATATTTTCTGTTGGTCTTTGCTGCAGCTATGAATGAACAAGCTGATGTTGGGAGTTTCTAACTTCTGAAGTTTATGTGACAGTTGTATATTGAAGCAGTGTAAAGTTTAGATTTCATAACACTGATGTTTACTAGTCAACAGCTGTGGCAAAAATGCCAAACTTTTTCAGTTTTGTGAATTGTTGCCAGTTTAGGAACATCTATACAATCTAATGCTATTTAATACAGCTGACCTGCTATATATCGTAGCCTTGTGAAGCTGATAAAATTTTGTTTTTATTGACACTGTCCGAGAGGTGTTGATTCAACTCTGTGGTAAGGTTGCACTTAGAGGTTTTGTTGTATTAGATTGCATTAAATTGAAAGGTGTTTCTGCTGTTTTGTCCACCACATTTACATACATCATGTGAGCAACATGGCGTTCTACAAAGATGAGGAAAGTGTAAATGTTCACAAGCCAAGATATTTAAAAAATAACTTATTTAAAACTGGCGATTGTGGCTAAAAGCAAAGTGTAATGACTAGTGGTTATATTTGTCGACCAGTTGGACGAAACTCACATTTTATAGTCCTGGACTGAAGGAATTTCAAGTTAAATTGTAGACCTGGGATTATTTATAGCCTGTATGATATTAAAATCTGCTACTTTTTAAGGGTCACTGTCAAAACAGGACAAATAAGTGTGAATATCATGGTTGTCTTACATAAATCTGTGAGAAATAAATGAATAAAAAAAGAACAAAAAGGTAAAAAGGAGAAACTTTCTGACTCTCCACTAAGGTTTTGTTTGCATTAAGTTCTCTTATAATGTACTGCACATGTGTGTTGACTCCTGTACTGTATATGAGCGCTGTCAAACCCGTCAGTCCAAAATCTTCCATGGATTTGGGTCTGGTGACTGTGAAGGCGTCATTGCGTATGATTCACAACATTTTTATACTCATCAGACCATTCAGTGCCTTCCCTGTTGCGTAGAAGCATATACTTTCGTCATGTTTCTCCACTAATTTATTCAGGTTTCTCCATTAATTTGTCTGTATGTCTGTTTGGTTTCAGGTGAGGAAGCTGAAGGGCTCAGATGAACACTTGAGTGTGGAAAGAGCAGGAGGAGGCCAGGAGGTGCTGGTGAGTCCACATCCCTGAACACCTAAGACACACCGTACTTCCTGTTTTACAATAGTTTCATCTTCAAACATTAGAAAGGACAAGGGACTCTCACTTTCTTTCCCTACTACTACTACTCTTTGCAAAAACACTCTTTCATATGTCTTTTTAAACAATTAAATACTGCAGCCTCGTTATGCTGCCTCATTGCCGGCTCGCTTATTCAACATGTAGCTCCTCACCACTTCAAACTGCTGCACAGCTGGAGCGAGGGGGAAAGTCCAATTACTCTGCTCAGCCGTGATGAGAGAAGCAATCAAAAGATGAGAGAAAATTGGATAAGCAAGGAAAAGTGGAAGGAGGAAGATGGTCTATCTCTCTTTTTTTCTTCTGCCCTGCGGAACTGAGCGGGCGTTTTGTTCCTGTTCGCTGACTGTGGGGCATTGCCACGGCAGCAGCTGTTATTACTGTACCCACTGCTGTGGTCTAATCCTTCCCTGAGCTGCGCTGTCTGCCTCTCAGATCGTTATCGCAGACACTCCGGCGATGAGGCAGCCAGCGGTGGAGGCTCGGCTACATCTCTGATAATGGACCTCTTTGGCAGAAAAGGTGTTGCAGGATTTATTTATTACAAAAAAAGGGCAGGGGTTCATTTTCTTTCTGAGTCCTGAATAAAAAAGAGACATTTCATACTGGTCGATACCAATGAAGTGAATACATTTGTCAAACTTGGCTTAGGGAGGCTTTTATTTTGCAGTTGATGAGGTAGAAGAACAAATAATAGGCAGAGTATGTTGGTGTGCTAGTTTTCTCCTCAGTGTAGATAGTACAGTACTTTATCTGTGGAGAGACATGGGCAGTGGACAAAATAACAGGGACACCTGAAAATATTGTGCAACTGTAAGATAGAGCTGAATCAACACCTTTCTGACACAGCAGAACATTTTAAATGTTCAACTCAAGGCCCATTTGATAGCTGTTCTGGAGCTTTTGATCATATCACATGATTTTCATCAGCAGATAGAGTTTACAAAATCATTTAAGTTTTGGCTCAGGCATGATCTCTCTCTGTTTATCCTCCCAACACACCGAAAGGCCTCGATATGAGTAAGAAAACAGCCAGGTTTCCATCCAAATGTAGCGTGAACTTTAGTGTCGGTGTCATACAAGCTGATTAGCAGCTTGAAACTACACACATGCACACACACAACTCCTGACAGGAAGGGCATGAAGAGTCAAACTGTGGACTTTGAGTTGGGCGGGGAATGTTGTTTACTTTCTGCTTGAATAAAGACAGTGTATGTGTGTGATACCCAGCTCGTGCCTACTGGTGTGTTTGTCTGTCCTGCGCTTTAAATTCAGTTTTTGCTACAGTAGGAAAATCTTTTATATGTTGAAATAAGGTTGAAAATCGGGAAATTTGCTTAAAATAATTTAATTTTCCTTGATAATAGACTTCAGAAGTGTCAGAAGTGTACTCAGTTGATATCTGTGTATAGTTATTTAAAAACTGTTTTCATACAATCTAACAAAGGTTATTACTGAATAGCTAATTGTGTGTAATTAGAGTTGTTCCCTGTAGTGTAGAAAATGACAGGTCAGCAGCTGACCGTTGTACCATCCACCCACGCTGCCTCACACAGGGCCAAGTCCGCCCACGG
The DNA here is from genome assembly GCA_003416845.1 of Oplegnathus fasciatus. Taxonomy (NCBI): domain Eukaryota; kingdom Metazoa; phylum Chordata; class Actinopteri; order Centrarchiformes; family Oplegnathidae; genus Oplegnathus; species Oplegnathus fasciatus. The sequence goes on along the minus strand of NTHP01000285.1, from coordinate 619,042 downwards.
TCGAGTGACAGCAGAGCACCTCTGAAGCAGCAAGCACACATAGAGGACTTTTTTCCCCCCCTGAGCTGAGTCTGTCAGGCACAACCTGCATGTTATGTAAGATTAGAAGACTGGAGTCCCAATCGTGGCCCTAAATTCACCAAGGGTGCAGCTGTATAGCCTAAAAATTATATTTTTTTATTTGGATTGTAAGGGTAAATGTCACAGCCATCGTGTGTGTCTTCTTTTTGTGGAAATTCTGATTATCGTTACAATATTTTTCCCCAACATAAATCTGAAGGTCGTAAGATTACAGCAGAAATCATCTTGTGACCAAGTCATTTTTGCCTGTAACTTGAGTTACTTAAGTCTTACTGTATGCTCTCAAAAAAAAAACAAGTGAAACAATCGGCCAACCAGTTTTATTTTTCTTTATTCCGGCCTTCCCCTTTCTTTCTCCTTTCGAGACATAGACACTAGTTTCTCAAAAAAGTTAAAAGTTAATTTCTGTACGAAACAGATACTCAATGTACTCGCAGATTGTTTTCACTTGTTTTAAGAAAATCAGGTTTTTAGGATTTAATTTTAGTCAGAAATTACTTGACAAGAGGAAGATATGAAAAAAACGTGAAATCATGTTTATTTTTGTCTGACATTTTTCAGCTTTTTTTTTCTCAAATACTGGACACCTGCACATCTTCAGGCCTCTAAAAATCCTTTAAATAAAACAATATGAGAAAGAAAACTCAAGTCCACGCTAAACCAGAACCTGGGACGAAGGGTCACAAGTAGACATTGATTGATTTTAAGAGGTCACAAGCCAAAATTATTGGGAAACATTATGTGATGTGTATTGACCATATTTCTGATATATCTTTAGTTTGTTAGTTTAAGGTCCAATTTCCAACCCCTATATTTAGTATGTCCCTCACACCTACATCCCTGTCCTCCTTCCTTCCATCACCGGCCCTCCTTTTCCTCTTTGAATCTTCTTGGTCTGACATCTTCTTTCCGTTCTACTTTGTTGAAATGCTCGAGGCTCTGTGCCAGTTTTGGAGCACGAAACCTCAGCGTGCCTTTCTGTTCGCGCTCCTGAAATGCTGTTCCTTTTCTGCTTACTCACGGCTCGTGGCTTAGCATTGCACAATACAACAGTGTAAGCCGATTATTTTCTGTTAAAATGATTACACAAGGACCTATCTACTACACTGTAACTCCCTCTATTTGGTGTTTGGATGCATCTAATCACAAGGAAAATGTTCTTAACAGTCATTAATATTTCTTTTTGTCAAACTGTGCTGTTTTTGCATGCAGTTTTATCCTCTAAAAACGACTCAAAGGGGCAGAATAAGAAGCAATTATCCTCTAATAATGTATGTGATGTTTATGTTACACACCATGTTAGTCTTTGGTTTGATTTCTTGGGTTACTGCATAGCGAAGGCAGGTTGTTTCCCTCTCAGTGAGCAGTGCTCTCGGGTGGAAGTTGTTTATTTGATCTATTTTATTTTCACTGCTGCAGTGACCAGACCTCTGTGCTCTACTGAGGGATAAATCTCTGGTGCCTTGTCTCGCTGCGCTGCTGTAAACTAATGGAGAGTAAAGACAGAAGAGAGAGATACTGTTCTGACATGGCGGCCCGTGTGAGCACAGAGGTCAGCGAACTGAAGAGACAAGAGTCACAGGGGGGAAGCGAGGGAGGCATCAAAATGAACGATGTGATGTGACTTTAGCTTCGGCGCAGAGAACTACAAAACAAAACAACAAAAGGGATGACTTCCTATTTAGTCCAACTTCACTTTTCAATTCACAAACCCAGTGGTGGCACCTACAGTACAGTAATACTGGATCATTTAAATGTTATATTATAGACACTTTTGGACACTATTTCAGAGAAAAAATGCCTTTACACCTCACTGCACTCTTAAAACCAGTAGTTCCATATTGAACCTTTTAATAATAATAATAATAATAATTAGAAATATATAATGTATTTAAAAATGTAAGTAATCCAAAACACAAAAGAGCAACAGAGTATTGGCAAACAGCATTATTGACACACACAGATACAGGCAAGTAAATTAATATTAATACATTAATTCAAACACCTTTTGATGATCCATTTATTTTAAAGTAATTTTTCAAGCAAACATTCACTTCTAGCTTCTCCAACATGAGGATTTGTTGCTTTTTTCACTGTTTCTTGGATGATCGTCCTGCTGTAAAAAATGATCGTTGATATGGGGTTGATTTTGTTATAATTTTATTGTGTTACTGTGTGATATTGGTGTTGGAATTAAATGGTTAAATAGACGACCTCATTTACACAGTACAGTAACTTTGTCTTGTTTGTGTGGTAATTCTCCTCTTCCAATCTAAGACCCTGTTTACACTTGGTTTAAAAATGCAACTTGGGCGATCGGATCACAAGTGGACAGCGCTAAATACAAGTGTAAACGACCACCAAGACGCAAGACCGATCACTCAAACCACTCGCCGAGGTGGTCTGGGACGCATTTGACCACATAGCCTATCTTTTGTTGTGTAAACGCTAATGCGTCCTGATGAGTCCCTGACAAGGACGTAACAGGAAAATATGTCATAATGCGTCTTGTCCTGCACTCTTTTGCAAGTCCTAAATGACTGGCCCGTGCGAAACTAAGTCTGGCGACGGACTGACGTAATAACTGTGCGCTGGGCCCTTTGACCTTCTAGAGGAAGTGACGTAGGCAGTAGTGAAACAGTGGGCAGCTGGACACCTTGGAGACACATGATAGGCCAAGGTGTGAACGGCGATGTGTTTTGGCTGTCCACTTGTGTTCGGATCATGGAAACACATTTTAAAACGAAGTATAAACAGGGCTTTAGATGCAACGATGCTGATACAAAGAAAAAGGCTAAAACTGAGCCACATTTATTAACCGAAAAGCTGCAGTTTTGTCAACTTCTGACTAATAGATAATAGCTAATAGCCAGTTCTTTGTTTACTAAACATTTATAGGCTGTAAGTTCTATGGTTTTAAGTGGCGTTAGCAGAACACATCTCATTTTAATAACTTAAAGTTAGAAAAACCAAATAGCATCCAGCTTTACTTTATTTTATTTATTTGTAAAGGGACCATGTATGATATTACATGTCACCATTTGATGTATTTTGTACCAGAGTTAGCTTAAAGCTAATTTTCATCTTACAGGTTTGGCTAATGTTAGCTAGCGTTAGCATTAGCCAAGCTACTGTCTTGAAAAGAAAAAGTTTTTTATAAAAACTGAAAGAAGGGATACTCATAGAGCTCTTTCTACATAAGTGAATCTACCATATGCTGCTTGGTGCCCCACTTTATTTACATTACTTTAACATTACAGGGAGCTTGAAGCTTAAGATTAGTTCAGTTTAACTAATTGCTAGCTAACAGTTAGCCTTAACTGACATGACTGGTACGTTTCTCACATGAACATTTTCTGCCAAAGTTAGAAGATTTTTGGTTATTTTGAGGGGGCATAGTTTCATTCGTGTGTCGTATTTTGCTTATATTAAAGGAACGGAGGCGGTTGTGTCGTTTTAGTCTGTTGCTGCTGTTTTCCTTTCTATTAGCAGGCAAGAAACCCATTAACACAAAAGGCTCTTTTTACAATTAATTTTGTAGCTTTTTGTGGTAAAAGTTTATTTGATTTGGGGAGTAGATCCCTGGCATCCCTTATTGAACCTTTTTCTTTATTTGAGATCATTTTAAAGAGCATGCTCCGTTACATTATCATGCTCCTTCCACATTTAAATTCCCACACAACTCTCTCTCTCCCTTTCTGTGTCACCCCCTGCTCCCCCTCCCCCCAGGGCTCCTCATCCTCTGGTCGGACCCGTAGCTTCTCCCTCCTCCCCCACCTAACCCCATCTTCATCCCCGGGTTCTCAGAGGCACCTGAGCCACACGGCCTCACCCAGCAACATCGTCACCATCACCCACCACAAATCTCCGGCGGCAGCTCGGCGGGCCAAGAGTCAGTACCCAGGACGGCTGCTGGAGGTCAAAGAGGTGGGTGTCAAAGGCGTAGCAACATTTTAACGCTTGGCCTTGAGCCTTGAAATTAAAAGCAGACGTGTGGGCATATGTTTTTGCTTTTAAAGAGGTCGCACAGAAGGGGAGTAAGCAAGTGGAGATTTGCCAATACAGCATTAAAAGCTTAATTCTGTTTTACTACAAGTTGGGTCTTATTTTCATAGTTTTGGTCGCCATTTCTACCAGTTATGACGACACTGTACTCACCAAATTCATTGCTGAGATCTGGAAACACGGCGACTGTCCAACTGGGCTAAAACCAGTGGTGGAAGAAGTACTTGGACCTTGTACTTAATACAATGTAAAAATACTCTGTTACAAGTAAAAGTAATGCATTCAAATGTTTACTTAAGTAGAAGTACAAAAGTATTGGCATCAAAATATACGTGAAGTACTAAAAGTAAAAGTATTCATTATGCAGAGTGTCTCATTTCAGAAGAATTTATATTATTGGATTATAATTATTGATCACTTTAATATTAAAGCTGATAAAGGTGGAGCTAATTTCAACTACTTATACACTTTATGAGCTTGTGAATTTCTCCCTGGGGATCAATAAAGTTTTATCTTAATCTACAATATTACATCATCATTTATTTGTTGATTATATTTTATATTAATAATCAGAATCTGCAAAGTAACTTAAGTTATCAAATAAATAAAGTGGAGTAAAAAGTACAATATTTGCCTCTGAAATGTAGTGGAGTAGAAGTACAAAGTAGCAGAAAATGGAAATACTCAGGTTAAGTACAAGTACCTCAAAATTGTACTTAAGTATACTACTTGAGTAAATGTACTTTTGTGCCTCTAGCAAGCTAATAAGCTAGCATGTTTACTTCCAGCTGTGCGAGCGACAGTTTTATGTTATATACTGTAGCCCACACTGGCTGTGGATTTGACAGTGTTGTTTTATGCATTTTCTTTTATGTTACAATGGTTATATTTCAGTATGAAACTGATATTTGAAAATGAAGCTGTTGAACTGTTTCCTCTTCATCTGATGTTCTTCTAGCTGGACTTTATGAACTGTTGGTGTGAGGCGGTGAAAGTCTTTTTTCTGGGGGACATTAAAGCAAAGTTTTCAAAATCTGATTAAGGAGAAGTTGTGTTGTCATGAATATTCATGAAGGGTATATATTTTGAAAGGAGGTCAGCTTGCTTCAAGTCTTACGTTTGTTTCAACATTTTTGCATTTTAACATTTTTGCATTGATTACAGTCAAATCACAGTGTTTAGGTGCTTAATTTGTCAAAACTAGATAAGCAGCAGGTTGATTAACAAGCTTTTGCTCATTTTTCCCTTTGCTGTAGAGTTCTACAGTTATGTTATGCACTTCTTCTCTGAATAACTTCTGACAGTGCAAGTAGAAAAGCTACTGTATGTACTGTGATTGTTTTTGTTGATCTATTGTGTACACGACATCTATTGCATGTCTGTCCATCCTGGGAGAGGGATCCCTCCTCTGTTGCTCTTCCTGAGGTTTCTTCCATTTTTTCCCCATTAAAGGATGTTTTGGGGGAGTTTTTCCTGATCTGAATCGAGGACAGAGGGTGTCGTATGCTGTACAGATTGTAAAGCCCCTTGAGGCAAAGTGTGATTTATGATGTTGGGCTGTATAAATAAAATTGACTTGACTTGACAAGCTAGGAAGGCTACCGAAAACTAGCTTACTGACACCTTCAGCTGTCTTTGTCTGTCATCATGTGACGCTTCCGTTGCAGGCCGTAGTGGTTCCCTTGAGTCTCCCAAGTTTGGTTAACTTGTTTGGATACTTTTGCCGTTCAACTTTTCCAAATAAGTTTGGCTTGGGTTTGTTTGGATGTGGCTGCATTCCCAGATCTTAGCAATTGACTTGAACTTAAAAAATAATCCCTCAAATATTGGAATCAAAGAAAGGCTTGTGTTTAAACAGAAGAGACTTTAACCTTGGATAAAGTCCATCGAGAAAAGTTTGTCCTTTCTGATCGTTTGGACCAAACTCCAAAAGCTGTGCTGCACTTTACGTGGCCTTTGTCTTCAGAGCCTCTACGCTGGTCTCAGGTGGGACACTGGTGCAGTGAGTTCAGCAGATATTTCTGGCTTCCTGGCAGGCTTGACACTGACTGCAGTCTTTACTGTAAGTTCAGCTTTGTTGGCGTTTTTATGGTATATATCAATACTGATTAACATGGCCGGTGACAGAGGGAAGAGCTTGTGGAGCGTATGTTGTTGAACCAGGGTCAGTGTGGTGAGTGTGTGTGCAGTAATCAACGTATGAGATGTGTAAGTGCCAGTGTGTGCAAAGAAGATAAATAGTGAAGGTGATGAACGGGGAAAAGCGACAACGAGTTCGCTCATATGGAACATTTAATATTCCTGACTGTGTCTTGCTAATCCCTGAATGTATATATTTTAATAGTTTTTTACTACTATTACCATAAGAGTTTAAATTTACAGACCTGCAAGCACATCCTGAGTTAATTACAAATCCCTCCACTTGAAATTTCCAATCAGTTTTTGATTCAGTTTGAAGTTCAAATCCTCATTAATTCTCTCCGCCTCAGTCACCAGACCTGTCAGTTCTGGTTACCACTCGGTCCTCATCTGCCACATCTCCATACACTCAGCGCAGTCACTCACTTCTCTGCTTATCTTTCAACAGAAGATAGTTTTTTTTTCCTGTCTCTTCTTAATAGCCTGTCCGCAGTTGGTTTATAGTGATTAATTGCAAGAGATTAGGCCTGAAGTTGGGTTTGCGAAGCGAAAATGATAAAGACATGATGAAGACATGATTGTATGCCTGGCTGGCAAACTATAGAGCCACTAGCTGCAGCAGTTGTGCTTTCACCCTTTTTGTTTAGAGATGAAAATGTGCTTTTCGGATCGTTGCCAGGCAGCTGTGCATCTGGCCGCTGAATTATGGAGATAAGATGACTTAGCAGTTTGGAAGGAGGAAGAAACATGGACAAGGAGAGACAAGAGGCTTTCTAAATGTAAAACACTTCTGCCCATGTAAACTGTTGGTACAGAGGAGAAAAATAGAAGCTGACAGGGAAGAGGTCATGTCGGCCATCATTGAAAATGTTGTTTGGTCCTCACAAAATACTTTCTGACTAGTCTTTGTCCTTGAGCTGTTCAGGTGTAAGGTGTATATATAAAAGGTATTCCCTTATCATGCATAATATCAGTATCTTTAGTTACTCATTCAGACCAAAAGGATAAAGTTTGAAGATTTGATCCCACAAGTTGAAAAATGTGACACATTTTCAACAATAAAGTTTCATTTCTGTGCGATAACTATTCAAAGCTGCTATAATCAGAATTTTTGTTATTAACAAGAAGTTTCAGAGAAGTATCACTTGAGGCTGTAGTTCCCCTCTGCTCTTTGGAGCGTTTGAGTGTCTTTCAGCTCATTGTTTCGGTTTTACAGTGGACAACTTTGCTATTTTGATTCAGTCTTACTGCCCTCATCAGTGTCGTTTCCAGCAGCTGTACACACCAGCTCAGCACCAAACAGCAGACAGACAAAGTTAGAGACTAGCTGGTGAACACAGTGAAGCATTTAGCAGCTAAAGAGAAAGATATTTCCCTCAGGAGTTGGTGGAGACCAAAAGCAGAGCTAAAAGAGAATAACGCACAACAACACAAACTTGACTCAAAATGAATGCTAATATTGCTAAGGTTGATGTGTAAATAGAGTATAAAGTTTTTGCTGACAAGTTTGCCATATCAACTTAAAAGGTATGTCAGTGTTGTGTTTACAGCTTGTTTCTGTAGCCAAAATATCAGTCAATATAAGTTAGAGGTTAGAAAGTAATTTGCATGCAACGTTAACAAAACACACACTTGCAACTGGATAACACAAATCTCTAACAGAAAATATTGAAAATAAAAATCATCAATTAATCTGTTGTGCGTTTTATCTGTTATATGTTTATCAGTTGAGTCTATAAAATGTGGAAAAAAGCAAAAATGCTCATCACAAGTTTCCAGAGCCCAAGGTGATGATTTAAAAGTTCACTGTGATGTTTTTTTTATAAACAAACAAAAGTTATGTTTACATTCAGTGGCGCTATATAAATAAAATTGACTTGACTTGTATCCTTGAGCTCAAACAAACATGTTGAACGCATTTTCTTTTCCCACAATGCATTTTCAAAGCCATTTTTTTGCACATGTTAAATCCTGTATTGTTTGCATCCTTGTTTACTAGCTTGCAGTCTTTTTCTTTCTTGCCTTTGTTTGTACATTGCTGCGTTTCTTGGCACATTACCGCCACCGGTAGATCAGTGAAATAATGTGAAACCATTAGTAGGAATGTGTATCGCGTCATTCATCTCATACATGAACATCTCCATAGAGCAACTAGAGGTCAAAAACTCCACAGTTTACCTTTTAAAAAGCTTGTTTTGTCTGACAAACAGTCCAACAATGTCCGAATATTGTTACATATCCAAGTTACAATGATATAAAATGGAGAAAAGCAGCAAATCCTCACATTTGAAAAGCTGGAACCAGTGAATGTTTGCTGGATAGATAACAATTTTTCTGTCTGTTGACAAATTGTTTCAAGACTAATTTCCCATATGGTTATCATTTTCTTCTGTAGTTGTTAATTACTGTGCAGACACTCAGCACATTGTTTGACCTTGCTGCCCATTCGAAGGTTACAGGGATAAGCAGCCAATCTTTCACCTGTAGCTATCTGATCCTCGCTCCAGAATAACAAAGACGACTCTCATTTGCTGTCGGTCTTAAAGTAGGACAAAGCAGCTTTGTGTTGTGTCTGCCAAATAGGGCGTTGTAATACACCACAGGAACGGAAAAACACTACTTGCCTAATAACCTGTCATGTAATTGAAACCTTGCCGTAGGATCTGAGCACCTTGTATCGCTGTGTCTCCTCTCCCAAAACTGAAACAGTAGGGAGTAGACTGCAAAACCATTAGCTTAACTGTGTATTAAAAACTTGGCATTTACCTCAACGGTTCATCTGGTTCCTCTGCTTGTCATTCTGATGACACTGTTGGAGGAGCATCAATATTTCATGCAAAGATCTTTCTTTCATGCCCTCTTGCTCATTGAGGACCTGGCTGTCTTCAAGTTGTTTAATTCCCCATTCAGATGCGCCACGCTGTGTGCCTGCCTCATCTCGCTAAGAATATCTCGTCTAAGTGATTCACTCTGTGACAGAAAGAGAGCAACCAGCGATCAGTGCGAGTGGAGAATCATCTCTCACCTCTCAGGAGCAGAGTCTGTCTCCCCAAGTGAACCTGGGACAGTTTGAGTAAATACTGAGCAGATGGTGTGATCATTAAGCAAAACAAACACTCCTTTGGTGCTTGTGTTTTCTCTACAGACGGAGAAAACAAGGCCTTCTGTGATGTGTGATTCATTTTCTCTTCGGCTTCACACTCTTCTGCTCCAGAAGAATTGGGTTGCTGCTTCCTGTGACCTGATTCATATCTGCCATCATTTAGCTTCTGTCTTCATCCCTGTTCTCGTCCACTATTCCTTCTCAGCCTCCAACTGCCTTCCCTCCCTCCTCATGTCATTTGTTGTTCCCCTTCCTTTATTCATTACAGGCCCATAAACTTGCCTGACGGGTTTGGCACGCGGCCGGGGGATGCTGGAGTTGACAGTAAAGGAGTCTGCTTGTGATTTATGCACCACTGTATGCAGTAGAGACCGGAAAGCTGCTGCGTGCTGATTATCAGTGGATTTATTGTCAAACAGCAGCATCGGGGATGTTGTGTTGTACATCAATATATTTTCTGGTCACTATCGCTAATAATATTCATAAACACCGCTCTGTTACTTCTCATAAGACATCCCCCCACCCAGCTATAGATGCATACAAGTTTGGCTCTTTTTCAAACAGTCATAGAGGGGTCTTTGCACCTTGGTGAATCTCCACATGATTTGCCTTGTTGATCCCTGTCCAACCAGCACTCACTGAACCATCCTCACAACAGGCAGGAGACTCAAGGATACAGTGTGAGCCCAGCAGCAGCAGCAGCAGCAGCAGCACAGAGTCTACCAATGTGTGACTGTCTAATAGGATTAAAGTGTCCACCGCTCACCTGGCCCAAAGGCTCTGCTAGCTGCTGAAAAGGTAATAAAGTTAAACCGCGTTTACTTCATGAACAGAATAAACTACAGCTCCCACGAAAAAACTAAAAGCGTGACACCAACGCTCTCCTCTAAAACTATTTTTTTCAACTTTCTAGTTGTAATCTCTGCTGTCTAAAAACTTGTACAGCGTTCAGTCCTCTCCGTCCTGCTGTTATTACAGACATGTCTGAGCTAGCAGCAACTGCTTGACTCGCTCATGAATTCGCCTCTTCTGCGAGCTGTGACGTCTAGCCCGTGAACGTCTTGGGCTTATGTGAAATGGTGTTTGTTAAAGGCCCGCTAAATATCTTACCGTAAGGGAGTTCTGGTTTGACTCTCTTTTTCACTTCCATAAAGTTTGGGAACGTAAAAGAGATGCATTTTAAAATGAACTGCCAAAGTCGAAGCAACAGAAGCCCACATATCCTGACTTTTAATCTCAAATATAGGTCTAGCCTCCAACAACTTTGATCCTACATTTCCCATAATACAACTCAATAGCCTCTTGTTAAATTCCCCTTGTCAGGAACATGTCCATGTTCAAACTCCATGCTCCCAGTTTGTAACTCAGGCTTTCTGCAAAGGGTTAAAAACACTGAGTTGACAATATAGCACTATATTTGAGTTTAATTACCTTGAATGACAGATTTTGGTCCATGTTCTCTTTTCATATTATGAAGTGTCAAGTCAGATACATCTGAATTTTCAGAAAAATCTCACTAGCTGTATTAAAACTTGGATGTTGATCCAGCCTGCTTTTATTTACAGCCTGTAACCTGGTTACTACAGTGACTCCGATATGACATGAAGGAGGCATTACCATGCAAACAAAAAAAGTGTTGCAAAAACATACTATATAGTTCTTAAGTGCTACATGCGTATGTTTTGTATGTACTTGACATATATAAAATATATGCTGTGCCAAACTGTCATAAATAGTATTATGCATAGTATGTGTAGAAATGAAAGATACCTCTAACACAAAATACACAAATATTTTGATTTGTTTGATATGATCAATTTTAACATTTTAACCTATAATTCTTATTTTGCTGGTAAGCGTAACCTCAAGGCATGATTTCTAAAACATTTTTTGAGATAGGAGCCATCTATGTTTTAAAAATATTATCCTGATAAATTTCAGGTTGTAACATTTTTACAAAATAAATACGCAGCATCTTACTCTGATATCTCTGAAAGGTAGCATTGAAGCACCAGTATATTGGTGAGGTCTTGGGCTGAATGTTTGCATTGTCATGTTGTCACCTCCCATCCATCTGTCCATCCATGCATGCATCTGTCTTTCCTCTGAATGTGTGACGGTGGGAGTCAGACCACATTACCGTCTCTCCTCAGCCAGCTTGTCACGGCTGATGTGGACTCATCAAACGCCTCGACTCTCAGTGCAGCAGCACCACCGGGCACTTACACTGCTGCTGCAGAGCTGGATCACTGGGGTTAGGCTATTTCTGGAAGCATCACTGGTCCTGTTGGCTCCAGAGAGCTGTGTGTGTGTGTGTGTGGTGGGGGTAGCTGCCATTATTGTAAGCCCACTGACTTAGCTTGGTAGCAGAGGTCTGCTGCAATTTTATGTTCCTTTTATGTTCATGTCTAACATTGTAGCCTGCTTAGAAACCAAACAAAGAAATATGAACTATATAACTACATATAGAGAACAACGTTATTTAAAGACACAAGCTTAGTTTCTGTCAATATGTATGTATATAAATGTCTCTTTTTAGTTACATTCATATGATAGTTCGTGTTGGAATACAAGGAAGAAGAGATTTGTTTTTTTATATCAAACATTCATATTTAATGTTTGGGTCTGAGTGTTATTTGAATGATACATGCTCTGGTAGCTTAGTGGTGACCCCTGTCGCCCACAGGAAGCCAGGTTGTATTTATGATGTTCACCTGGTGACAGTTTTACAATAAGGACCCTTAAAAAGTGTGTGTGTGTGCGCGCCCTTATTCAGTCAGGTATTCTGAGAGATGATGCCTTATTTTATAATTGGCTTTCACTCTTACTGACCTCATATATGCTTGGTTTTCTCCTTTTTTGTTTTAAATAACTAATTTATCGCTTTATCTTCTTATTCTCACGTTTGTGTCTCTCTTGGCACGAGCGTAATAATCCTCTCCACTACAGGCGTTCTTCCATGTTTGTGTAAAAATGTCATGTTTTGCTTACATCAAATAAGGTGGCTGAATTTCACTGAGCACCATAAAACTTAGTGAGCTGTATTATTTTTGAGCATGGTATGGGTTTTCTAGAGTGACTCAAGGTTGCATAGCAACACATTTGCTCACCAACTTGCATTGCCACCCGCTAAAGGCCCCTTTAGTGAACAATGAACCCTGAGGCAGCTGATTTCTGGTATTACTAGCGCACTACAGACGCAGTTATACTTTGTCTGGATCTGTACTCTTCTGCCTACATTTTCATGTTGTATGTACATAAAAGTTAGGATATTGACAGTTTCGCACCTCTGTTACAAGTATCTGATAACTTGTATCAATATGTAACTTATATGGTAAATGGTAAATGAGCTGCATTTATATAGCGCTTTTCTACCTCACGTACCCCAACTTCAATAACAATATATGTCTATATGCACTTATAAAACAATACTCCCAAAATTATTCTATTTAATATGAACCAGTCATCTTGTAGATTTAACAGGTGGTTGTAAAAAGTACTGTAGTGGTCAGCTTGGATTCACAGCAGATACAGAGCTACAAATTAGAGCCTTACCGATATAATCTGTATGAAAAGGACCTGTAACATGGCTCGGCTCAGCTCAGCTCGCCTGTTGTCTCGGCCAGTATTAATTTATGGGTATCTGTGTTATATGTTGGTAAGTAACAACAAACTGCAATACAGAAACGCCAAAGACATATTTAAATAGTTTAGAAAGACAGATGCCATTATACCACAGAACACCGATGTGTTTATTTTTTGACTGTAAAGTGTCCCACTCATCTTGGTCACAAATCTTATCAATATCAGATTTTCTTAGCACTCTCAAATATCCCTATTTGTCTCAGAATTCATATTATAGCCTGAACAATACTGGATTTCTATTTGTGACCCATTTTCATGACAGAAGAGGTATCAAAACATTCGTAGAAAATTCTGCAGCAGAATCCACTTCTCTGCTTTCCATCCATATTCTCAGTGTTTGAAATCATATTTTCACCAAATGATTGTTATCGTAAATTGCTTCTCTCTCAGTTGTCATTCAAAACTCCTTTAGTCTCATGGTTGTGTGAATTGGTTTGCAGGTAAGAGCACTTTTTGGTCATTCACTTAAGTGAGCCAAAAGCCTGAATTTTCCAAAAATACATATATTCTCAGGCATGTATGATCTCATGCTGTAATAGATTGTTACGGATGTTAGCCATGATATCTTGATATATAGAAGAATTTTGTCACAATATAATACAGAAAGGCAATAAATGATTATATCCAGCCCTTTATGAACTTATAAAGTGCAATAAAATTATGTCCATTATGAATGGGACACACAAACATCTGTCTTGTGGGTTTTAGCTGTATGCCGAAACAGTAAGTCCTGATTATTTGAAGGGCACTGTGAAAATGATATGGTATCAGCATGCTGAACACTAAGAATCTATTTATAACAAGCATTGGAGACAAAAATTTGAGCTCCATCTTCCTGAGGAATTCAACATCCGACCCAAGTAAATAGCTGAATAATTGGACAAGCTCTGTGCTTTAAAAAAAAAACTCCTTTACACAAATGTCTACACCACATATAACCCCACTGCAACAGCTCTCAGTGACTCCAAAATAGCTCTGTGTAGTGATGCAGGGAGACAGATGTGCTATTGAAGTGCGTGCGGAGAATCAGTGTGTGTGAAGCCATACAATATTAATGAATACAACATTTCCAGGCTGATAAACAACCCAGATTCATTAGCCCCGAGAGAAGCTTATTACCCGCTAGCGAGAACTGACTTTGTCTTCTTCCTTTTGTGATACATTTAGACTCTGATAGGTGAGTCATACAGAAATAATTCTCAGTATGAAATGTTCTGTATGTCGGTAGGAGCATAGGCGAGAACTTTTCTTGTTTGAAGAGTTTTAGCAGTTTTCTTTTTTGGCACTGCCGTCTTGGAGCAGATGGTTGTGTGGATCAGTTGTTGCCTGTAGTCAAGACTGAGGTGACACCACTAGAATTAATGTGAAGTTGTACCACTTCCTACGCACAAGTAAAACAGTATAGATGTAGGAGATGGTGGAAGATATAGTGCCACATTCTTGGTTGTACTGATGGACATCATATATCCATACAACCTCCAAATTCTGTCCTCTCATATGATTAATTCAAAATGATTTGCTAACATTTGAAAACATTGTGTAAATAAAAGAACAAGAAATTTACATTTAGATTGAGATGTCCTTAATGTTCAATAACCAGTTTTAAAACAGTCATTAATGAAAATCAGAACTAGTTTCCTCCTCAGTGTTCTAACAAGCAAACAAGCTAATCTTATTTTAAGGATTTGTTGACACATCCTATCACAGTGAAACACCAGACTTACTACTAATTAGGTCTGCAATTCATGAGTCAACAGTGAAAATGGACATTTAGGGACGAAGCTGGAGTTATTCTGTTTTTCTTATTGTCAACAAATCTTATGAAAAGACCAAAATAAACGGTGTTGTTCCTTTCTTTTTATACTTTCTGACTTCCCTACCAGTCTGTGGCTCTCAGTCCCAAGCACATTGGCTCCTAAAAAGGCCAAATAATTTCCAGCTGGGCACTGTAGTTTTTAGCAAAACTTTCTCAATAGGGGAATAAATGGTGCATTTGTTGGGGACTATTTTCAGCTGCGGATTAATACACATTTGGTGATCCAGTGACCAGGATTGTGGCTTAAAATATTGTCTGGTAAGGCCAGCTGAGAGATGCAGTTACAGGACTCATTGCCTCAGCTAATATTGTCACAAACCAACTCAATGCACGTGACAAGGAGGGGAAACCAGCCAAGTTAAAGTGCCAATTAAGTATTAGATATAAACAAACATTGCAATTTACAAGAAAGCATGGGGTGTGGAAAGTAATTGCATCAGAAGTGAGTGGAATGTATGGATTAGTGAGAAATGTGTATGTTAGTGTTGATGCAGTAAAATGGACCAGGAGGTGTGAGGCCTAGGAAAGAGGGAGAGAGAGATGATGAGAAAGAGCTGGCATATATAGCCTTGGTGGAGCCCTATACAGGTGCCTCCATATTCGGGTAACAACCCTCCCTGACTGCCGGTGAAAGACAAGTTAGTTTAGTGCAGGCAGAAGGGGAGGAGTTGTAATAATATACATCTACACCGCTACCTGTAAAAATCTGATCCATCTCTTTACATCAGTGGCTCATTGGTAATTTGAGTAATGTGACTGCTGATTATGTATTTTAACGGTTGACTATGTATTTTAACGCTGTACATCACTGTTGTACCACAGGTGATGTCCCAAGCAGAGGGCCAACAGAAGAACCTGGTCCAGTCCATTGACTCTCTACCCACCAGAGGCCCTCTCTCCTGTCTGGACCAGGACCTGCTGCTGCTCAAAGCCACGTCGGCCGCCACACTCAGCTGCCTGGGAGAGTGCCTGAACATCCTCCAACAGACCCAGAGCCACAGCCAGGCACCACATCAGTCCCAGGCTTCCGAGCGCAACCACGCTTCCCACGGAGCCCCCTCCGGTGAGTCCGCCCCGGGCCCCGTTCCAGTGCTGCTACTGGAGCCCCCGACCCCTCCATCTCCCCCATCCTTCTTGTCTTTCCAGTCCCCTCCTCCAGAGCCCAGCACTAGTGGCAAGGTACAGCTTGGGCAGCTGGACTGTGGCTCTTGTCCCTGCCTGATGGGTACCATGAACTTCAATGTTTGTAGTAAATGTTGTTGATTGTTGCATTTGTGTGTTAAATTGTTTTATTTTTTCTTCCATTTATGTTTTTTGTCGTAGT
Source organism: Oplegnathus fasciatus (assembly GCA_003416845.1). Classification (NCBI taxonomy): domain Eukaryota; kingdom Metazoa; phylum Chordata; class Actinopteri; order Centrarchiformes; family Oplegnathidae; genus Oplegnathus; species Oplegnathus fasciatus. Next base: position 602,929 of record NTHP01000285.1, on the reverse strand, counting down.
TTGTAGTTGTTAGTGTTGTTCAGTGTTGTTTTCCATTCATTATTTTGTCTCTTCAGTGTCATCAATTGCAGTCAATGCCAATTGATCCTCAAAATGGTAGTGCCAAGTACAAGCCTGAATGTGAAGTGTGTATGAACATGAATTTATTGTCAATCTTGTTTGCAGAGTCCTTGAAAGCATTTCAGACTGTCTCCCTACATGCATGTCAGAAAAAATCAGGGTTTATGTGTGAATGAGTAAACCTAAATATAATGACTAATACTATGCACTTCTAAATCTCCTCAAAGGATTAAGTCTTTGCCAAAGGAATCCACACTGGTGCCTAAAATGTCAGACCTCTGCCATGTTTAACCCTCTCTGTGCCAGATCACTATGGATCCAATAAAGTTGTTTCGATTTAAACCATTTGCAGCCTGGAGGTGGTTCTATTGGCATAACACCAATGATTTAGGATTAGGGAACAGTTCCTAAAGGTGGAAGGTAGACCCCAAATACAGGACAGGAGTAGACTCTGTTAAAATAATGTGAAATCCATCAAACCTTGTAGACTAATCCTATTTTCCTAGTACAGAGGAATATTTATAATCCATTTACAGTACTCCAAGTTGCAATAGAACAACAGTGCCATAAATGTTTTCTCCAGGAGAGAGGAGCTAGTTTAGAGTAATACTCCGCTGAAAATCTATTGAGTACCAAACACTCACTTCCTGTAGGCTTGAAAGGTGTGGAAGATGGAAGATGCTGTCAGTTTGGAGTCACAGCAGTTACAATGGATCCCAATGGCCACCCCTAAGTTAAGGCAAAAAATGTGTCACTTTGCCCATAAATTTCTCAAACACCTGCAGCACAATCCACTTCTCTGCTGTTGACAAAACAATCTCAAGGCCCATTTAGTAGCTGTTCTGGATCTGTCATGGAAATCTAGATGTTCAAAATGGGCTTACACTTAATGGTACTAAATGGCTAATAAAGCACTAAATGTGCTATTTGTGTTTCACACTATTGCCTCCTCATAGTTTCAAAACTCTGCTGGAAGTAGTGTGTTTAACAAATCATTGGCAAATTGTGGATTGTTTGAAGTATACTGAAGAAGTGGATTATGCTGTAGGAGTTGTTTGTGAAGTTTCTGTGGATGTTTTTGACACTGTTCCATAAGTGTAATGACCGAAAGAATTAAATCACGGATACAAGCGGCTGAAATGAGTTTCCTTTGCAAGGCAGCTGGGCTCACCCTAAAGGTGTGTTCAGACAGAAAGTAAATTTGACCGCTGGATCTTTCTTGCAGTCTGTATTGATTCACCCCAAATAGCCAATGTACCAACTGTACAGATGTTAGCTGTAAGCTAGCTAGAAACAAACTCGCTGTGTGTGTGGGAGGTCTGATTTCAGAACTCACCAGGTTCTTTCTGGTATTTACCTCCAGTTTCTCTCCTTTTTCTCCTTGTCTTTGTCTCAGTTTGCACTGCTGCATGCCAATTGCGTCTGTTCTCGCCTGCTCTGGTCTTTCCTCTGACTCTGTATGCATTCGTGTCGTCTCTAAAATTCACCTCACTTTCTGTTTGAACACACCTTTAGAGAAAGGGTGAGGAGCTCAAACATCCACAAGGAACTCAGTGTAGCACCACGGCTCCTTCTCGTTGAAAGGAGTTATTTGAGGTGGTTCAAGCATCTGATTCAAATGCCTCCTAGCCGCCTCTCTATGGAGGTATTCCAGGCACGTCCAGCTAGGAGGATAACCTGGGGCAGACCTAGGAGATGCTGAAGGGAGGACATATTCCATCTAGCTTGGGAACGCCATGGGATCCCCCAGGAAGAGAAGAACAAATGGACTACCTTGATTAACCTGCTACATACACTGCATCCTGAACCCGGGGACATCTTGGTCCTGATTTGAATTCATTGTAACTGCTGTGAACCCAAACTGACGACAGTTGCCATCTTTTAAGCGCTACAGGTGCATGTTTTTGGTGGAGTATTTAAGCCAAGAAGTTGTGGTCCACCTCCATTTATGACTTTGGGAAGGTCTTTTGGGGTCTGGGTTTGGGTGGGTGCCGAATCCCAGCCAATCTGTCGGTCCTCACAGTTTGTTGGTCTTCTCTTCGCCAACAGTCACCCTGCCCTGTACCTGTTCATCAGACAGGGGGTGGTGTGGAGTGGGACCACCGGGCCGCAAGTACAAACCTCTTTCCTTCCGCTGCCTGGCTGATAAGTCCTGTGGGGGTCCAGCTGCTCCCCGCTTCCGGCATGTACCCCCCACACCTCAGTGAGGAGTTTTTTGTTAGGATCCTCGGTTTTGCCGAGTGATGGGTAGTGTGGCTCACCGGCATGGGCAGCATCCAGATTTGATGCGGCTGATAAAGGGAGTGGCTGGCTGGTCGGTTGGTTGGTTGAATGGTTTTGTTACGCCCACACAGGAAAGCTTTGCCACTGCATGGGCAAGATAACTCTTTGGTAGAGAGCCGAGCATGAGGTTGGACTGAGTTTGGCTGGCACGTTAGTCCCTCCAGGCTCCTATTACTACAAAACCAGAGCAGCTTGTTTGAGTCAGCTCTAGTAATCGCAAAGACAGTCAAGGAACTTGAAGGATCTTTGTAAACTCCCACCAAAAACCTGCCAGTCACAAACCAGACAGCATATTATCAGCTGATGTCACGAGGATCTTTGCTGCTCGCTCTAGCTCTTTTTGGATCCCCCTTCCCTCCCCTCTGTCACTGCCATAATGAGCTTGAAGCCCAACCCTGTCTCTTTCACCCACACACGCAGAACATTTTCCTTTAAGGAAATGAAAATCCATAAAGGAAATTTACTTTGCAAACTAGTCCCCTTGCAGCTTAACATAAAGAGAGAAACAGAAACATTTCAAACAGAAAATATAAGGGAAAAGAGGAACATGTAGGGAAAGCATCACAAAATCTGAATTGATGTCACAGCCCAGAAATGGAAGGTCAAGCCATTGGAAACATCTACTGCATGAATGTTTGTCTCTCCACTGTTTGATCTGCGACAGCCTTTTGATTCACCTGCATGCCTTTATCCAATGGCCCAGACATCCCCCTGCTCACTGGTGTTTCTACTTCTGGTGCTTCACTGTGACATCTCAGAGAAAGTATCAAAGTAGATGTATCTGTCATAAATTGTGTTTGTAAACCAGCTACTCCGTTGTGAAAAATCATTATTACTGGCATAAACGCATGAACTATTTGCAGAAATGTTTCCTACCTTGAAATGAACTCTCAGGAATCTATTAACCTCCAAATGTCTTGAGAATAACCTTTTCAAAAATTCAATTTTCACTGTATTTACAAGTCACTCACATCTCACTCGCCTTCGGGCAGAGCCACCCCTGCTCATGTCTCCACTGTATAGGAGTCCAATATCGTAGGAGGAGGTTCACTAACACTTTTCGGGTTCCTGTCAGTCGAACTGTCAGTTGACCAAAGCTGAGGCCTGGCCTGAGGGCTATTTCAGCACATTTTGTCGAGACAGACTCGCCTCAGGCTCACCAGCATGTCGACCTGTGTCAGCACAGCTTGCCTCTGACTAATGGATATCAAAAAATCAAAGAACGGACTCTTGTTGCATTAGACTTTTAACCCAATTTGAGTGTTGGGACTGGAGATGAGAGGGGCCTGTGGTACCACTCCATTAACAGTACTTTGAAATGGGATCTACTACTGTGATGTATGTCAGAAGCTTTTAAATGAGGAAACTTGCAGCTTGGTTATCTGATGGGTCTGTTCATACAGGAAACACAAAATATGATTAGTGCAATAGCCCTGCATCAAATACAGATTTGGTGAAGCACTATGTTAGAGGGCTGTCAGAGGCAGTGACTGAATTTGATGTCTGTTTTTGAGGCTGCAGTCTGTAGTGTTGTTAAGCAGATGTCCAGTGAGGAGCTTTTTAGTCAGTGTTGTAACCCCTGGTTCCACTTAAGTAATGCCTTTTTCCTGTGTATGGCATGAGTTATGAGACTTTTATACATTACATAAGGTTATCACTTTTGGACCTCTAATTCAGACTGAGGCTACTTTAAAATTAGTGATTGCTAGATGTAGGGCTGAGTCATATGATTAAAATGATTATGACAATATTGAAAAAATATTCTTCATAATATTTGTATATCACTGCATGACAAATGTATGCAAAACCACATGTAAAAAAATCAAATTGATGTTCAGAAACATTTATTTGGACAGCAGAATTTTTTTAAAACAATACAATATGTTCATAACTTGTACACAATACAATACCACTGAAAATTGATAAAGAATAATATGGAATTATTGCCCATTTTTCTCACTTTTTTCAATGTAATACTGTATAACGTTGGTGTTGGTTGGCTGGTTGACTGAAATATCTCAACAACTATTGGATGGATTGCCATTAAATTTTGTACAGGCATTCAGGGTCCCCAGAGGATGAAACCTACTGACTTGGTGTTCTCCTGACTTTTCCTGTAGCGCCACAAGCAAGTTAAAGTTTTCACTTACCCTGTGGAATATCTCAACATCTACTTTGATGGATTGGCACAAAATTTGCCACAGACATTAATGGTCCTCACAGACTGAATCCCAATAACTTTGGTAATCTCCTGACTTTTCCTCTAGCGCCACCATGAGGTTGGCATTTGTGGATTTGAGTGAAATGTCTCGACAACTATCGGATGAATTGCCAAAAAATTTGGTGCAGACATTCACGTCCCTTCAGGATGAATTGTAATAACTTTGGTGATCCACTTTTCCTCCAGTGCCTTCACCAAGCCAAAATTTCAATTTGTCCAAAACTTTAGTTTATGACCAAATACCTGCAAAACTGTTGACATTCTCATCAGCTGGACTTTGTGTTTAGTGCTAATTAGCAAATGTTATCATTCTAACATGGCAATCTAAGATGATGAACATGGTAAACATTATACCTGCTAAACATCAGCATGTTAGCATTCGCACTGTGAATATGTTGGCATGCTGACGTTAGCATTCAGCTAAGTAGCGAAGTAGCCTCCCAGAGCCGCTAGGTGTAGACTTTTAGTCCTGTTGGTGCATCAGTGACAAACTTTTGTAATGTGGTCAAAGGGAAAGTCTCAAAAATCAGCACAGGCAAAGAGGAACAGTTGTCAAATGTAAACCCCACAACACTGACTGAAAGACATTTAAAATATGGCCATCAAGTTGAATGATCTCCTCTGACAGTCCATCCCCTGTAGGTAAAGAAGTAGAGAGTAGAGGTTGAGTACTTTCAGATTATGCATTGATTTTTAGAATTCCTATACAATTGCAATAACTGGAATGAAATTGTTTCAAGGCTCAGTTACAGTATGAGACAAACTGTACAGGATGTAGATTTATAAAACTCCAGAAGAACTTTTATTGTTTGTGGCCCGGAGTCAAAATTAATCATTCTAATCATTTTTGTATACCTGACCTGAGTCAATACAACAGGTCAGCATGTAATAATGAACACACATTACATTTCAGCACACACACACACAATTTCCTGATGTCTAGTCCCTGTCAGTCGCACACATTCAGTTCAGTCCCATTTAAGAGAACCTTAACATTGAATGTCAGAAATTGATAGGATATAGAATGATAAGAGTTTTCGCCCTAGTCCTTCTGATTCTTCTTATCAATTTCATCCAAACCAAAATCAAGCATTGATACACACAAATCATATAGTAGTAAATCCCAGGTATCTCCTCCTCACTGTTGTTAACATAAAAGCCGGCAGTCGGCTCTGATGCTGCCTTGTCATCTTTCAGATGGTGTTCCTGTGTGGACTGTACCAAAGTCGCCCTCAGGGGAGCTGTTGAAGAACGGAGGTCTGACTCCTCTACGATCAGCCGAGCCCTCCCCGGCCCTCAGGAAAAGGAGTCTGTCCCATGGTGCTGAGGTGAGAAACATTACGTCATATTGTCAAATATCATCTCTGTCATCCTTCTTCCTTTCCCCTGTTGTCTCGGCCTGTTACAATTAATTTAGGAGACATCAAAACTGAAATACTGTCTACTGCGATTTCTAACTGAGAGAGTGTTTCTGACAGGGTTACTGTACAGATGTTTTTTAAGACAAGTTGGTTGGATGTTTGTAAAGAAAATAATTTTACGTTTACTCATTTGGCCGTTTACATTTACTCAAGGTTGCAGGTGCACACAGCAAGGCTTAAGTGTGTAGGACATGGAGATTTCTTTGCAGTGTTTTGCTTTTATTGGATAGTGACAGTGTTGTTACAGACAGGAAGCATGGGGAGAGAGCGAGGAGTATGACTGTAAAGATCACCGGCTGGAATCGAACCGGGGACATTGCATTTATATGGTATGCGTCTTAACCGTTACTCTACCAGGAGAGCATTTAATCACACTGGGAAATTCTTTTTTGGTTCTCAGTCTCAAACCTCGTTATCAAACCTACTGATGGTTTTACCCAAACACACAAAAAGATGCACGTTATCCACGTTTTACTTACTGCTAACATTTTCAGAATGATTTGACTTTAGCACATTAGGGAATGAATTTGCACAGATTTGAAACTTGCTTGCTTTAGATCAACAGTCCATCATTTTTCATCTCGTTGTTTTGAGTAGTATTACATGACAGTGCATTTTGTCATTGTCCACTGGAAACCACGTATCTCCCAATTTGGCAATGTAAAATTTTTGAAATAAACGTACTTATTCTTCCTATATTTTAGCTGCTGCACTATTTTATGTTTTAGATTCTTAGTATCTTTCTTTGTATGTTCAAAGAAACTGAATGGAAAATGAGATTTTGAGAGTCAGCTGCCAAAAAGTAAAGTTATGAGCTTTGTTTTGAGAAAATTCAACCTAGAGAGCAAACAATAAGCAAACACGAAGATGATTAAAAAAGGCTTAAGTGCATTGGCGATTTTCTTCCATCATGTAGCTTACTGATCAGCTGCTGAGTCTTCAGTATTTGATGTCAGACTTTCCAAAAGCCCTTGAAGACACCAAGAAAGACATTTCAAAACTTGCTTTGATATACTTTACCATTTCTTAAAAACATCTTAAAACAATGAAGCAGACTAAATATTTACTATGATGGATTACCTATCTTTTCAAGGCTCAAGGTAAGTTGATTTTCTTGCTGCAGTGAAGTGAATTAAAAGTGAAAGGCGACTTGCAAGATAGAAAATGGTATGAAAAATCTGAATGAAATAAACCACTCATTCATTCCTCTGTGGACTCAGAAACAAATCTGTGCTAGTGATGATGAGGCAATCTCTGCCTCTCTTTCTTTTCATTCTCTCATGTTTGCCTTTGTTGCCCAGCGAGGGAAGCACTCGTTGCTTCTGAAAGTTTTAACAGGGCTGCTGTCAAATAAGTGGGTCACACAGTATAGAGCTGGAACTGAGCCGATCCCAGGAGGTGGGGGGGGGTTCTCATAAAAACCTGCCTGCTGCAGAGACGGGCTGTCTGACTGTCTGGACCACCCTGTATCAGGCCAGGTGACACTGATGTAAATGTGTGTCAGTCAGGTGGACGGGTGAAATTGTGAGGCTGAGAGGGCGAGACATTGGTGCTTTGCTTTCTGTCCCAAATTCAAGGCAGACGTCTTAATAATTTAGTTAAAATGTTGATTAATAACTTCAAAGGGAAATAACCACCCTAAAGGAAAGAATCTGTATTAGTTTTAATCCCTATGAAGCACTTTGTGAACTGCTACATAAACTTATTACATTATTATCATAAAAGACACGAGTGTTAAAAAGCAGCTAATCTGTCCGTGTCCTGCATTTTGCTTTTTGATTTTTGGTGGTGTATTTTTCTTGTTCCCATGGATACCTTGGAAACACAGATGGTTTGAGCTTACATCAAAGCAAAAGCTACACTGAACTTTTCAGCTATCTAAAACATCAGTATTAAATGTTTTATTTTTAGTCTCTCAGAATCAAACAGCAAGGACGTGTTTCTAAACGCCTTCCTTCTGCACTAAGTCAGTCATTTGGTTCAATTTTTTATCCTCCATGTAGACCGCAATGCACTGTAAAAACGGCAAATTGCAAATGTAGGGAATCATAATCTGTAGTTAACATGTGCAAGGCAGGTTGAGAGAAAGGCGGTTCCCAAAAAATTTAATCGTAACACATGGACGAACATGTCTAGCATCTGTGGGCTAGAGATGTAAAGATGATTTTTTGTATTCAATGGCTTCCAAAGACAAATAGGATTTTTGAAACATATGTTTTTTACTTCATAATAACACTTCTGCCTTCACTTTATTTGTGTCTGCACAGCTGGTTACACCTTAACAAGAGTTAAACCAAAGGTATTTAGAAGTAAATTAGTATATTAACAGGTGTCCACAAGAAAAAGTAAAAATAGTAAAACACACAGTTAGTTCCTTGTCATATATGATAGTTGTCATATGGTGGTAAATTACTAAAGCATGGCCATTTGCCGCTGCCTTTGGAGTTGATGATGGCGTGTAACCATGGCGACTGCAGAAACCACACTGAAGGAAATGATACAGGAGCTGATTTTACAGGTGTCTGAGTTCATATCCTGCACCTCTTCACGAGCAGGGAGAGAAAGTTTGATTATCAGGTCGTGGGCCAATGAACAACGTTCATAGTATTAGTTAGCAGAACTTGCTATATTAATCGTGTCATATTGATAACCATTTCCTCTGATCTAACCTGTAACCTACTAATACCCATGATATTATAGTAGGTGGAGAGCAGCAGCCTGTGGTGTATGGCACATGGTTGACCTTGCAGACCTTGAAAGCACAAAGCAGCACAAAGTTGTTCTTTTGTGCATTATGTAAACATAGGTCACATTTCTGAAACACCTGTCATATAATTTATATTGATCTTGAATATTGATTAGAGCAGCTTTGAGTACACCACAGTCATTAATCTGCCAAACATACACATCCACAAAGTAAACAGTTAGCCCTACAGTAATTTAACAGTTATCTAAAATGTCAACTTATATCAGCAACCCATTAAGCCTGGATGGCTGGCATAATGGCTTGTTCGGTTAGCACTGATCATAGACAAACTTAATATCTCAAATTACAAACACAAAATGGCTACAAGACAAAGTGGTATAATGGTCCAACAAGTGCATTAACAGGGTGGATAAAAGAGGCTTGTCAAAATTACGTTAGTCTAGGGCATCCACTAACCATAATTGAAAAATGCCCTATTTTTCCAGAGCCCAAGGTGACATCTTCAGATTGCTCAGACCAACAGTCCAAAACCCCCAAATATTCCACAACTATCATATATGACAAAGCAGCTCCATATCCTCACATTTGAGTAGCTGAAACCACTAAATGTTTGGCGTTTTTGTTTGAAAAATGACTTAATTGATTATCAAAATAGTTTCTGTCGATGGACTGTGATTAATTGACTCCTCGTTTCCAGTGGTGGAAAATACTGTACTTAAGTACGGTTTTGAGGTACTTGTGCTGTATTTCCATTTTCTGCTAATTTATATTTCTACTCCACTACATTTCAGAGGCAAATATTGTACTTTTTACTCTTTTTTTACTAGTTACTTTACATTATTCAGATCAATAATACAAAATATAATAAACACACAAATTCTGATGTCATTTAATAGATTAAAGGTATAATGAGTAGGATTTTCCTAAAAACAATGTGTAGACTCAAACAAAAATAACTCCTCTCAATCATCACTTATGACTCATTAGAAGTGTGTGGCAGTGTCTGTATCTGCAGAGACCCTGGCCTCTGCCTGTATTTTCTTATTTTGCTGTGTTTGAGATGTTTCTGGGCATCAACCTTGGGGCAGGGGTGTGTAGCCCCCAGCCAATAACAGCGCACAGGGTGTGAGGGGCGGGACGTAGTGACCAGGTGCCAGATCGAAAGCACGTGGAACCACCAGAGGTGTGTGCGCTTTGAGCCGGGGAGGACAGGCCAACTTTGAATGTTGTTTTTACAAACAGCAACCGACAAATCCTACTTGTTATACCTTTAAGATCAAACTTTATTGATCCTGTGGGAAAATTCACAAGCTAGTACATAAAGTAATTAAAGTTAGCCCCTCCTATACCAGCTACAATATAAAAATGATATATACACATCCATGCAACAATAATTATAATCCAATAATATAATATATTATTTTTATTCTTAAAAGGGCCATTCTGCAAAATTAGCACTTTTGGTACTTTAAGTAGGCTACATTTAATTAATTACTTAAAGTTATAATCTCGAAGATTTTCATTTCATTGTCTTTTGCCCCTATGGCATAATCGGTGTGTGTTTTTGGACCTCACTTATGTTTCAGTTTCCTCGTCTGTAATTATTGATCTTTTTTTTGTTTGTTCGGCCATAGTAACTATTTACTCACAACACTAGCAGAGAAAAAACAGTACGTCGCTTCACACACAGGTGAGTTGAAGTGCGAGTCTGTTGCGTTAAAAGCCTTGTTAAAAGCCTAACTGTGCGCCACTTGTGATTTTTCCGGGAAAGTCGCCACCGACACCCGGATCGTGATACTGCAAATGCAATGGCTTTCATCAGTGGGCCATAGGCTCAATCACCATTGTGTTGCATCATTCGGCGATAGATAGTGACTTAACAGACATTTATTTAAATAAAAATCTTCGAGATTATATTTTTATGTAAAAATTTGAATGCAGGACTTTTACTTGTAACAGAGTATTTCTACACTGTGGTATTGCTACTTTTACTTAACTACAAGATCTGAGAAATTCTTTCACCTTTGCTCGTTTCCATCTATGCTCACAGATCAGACAAAATGGCGGACGTAATAGTGGAATTTTGCTAGTAGGGGTTGCTATAGCAACATAATGTTCAACTAAAAACCAACTGGTGTCAGAGTAGTCACGCCAGCTCAAAGGTTGTTCATAAGTCACTTTTCTGTGACACCCCTGTCACATGAATCACATTGATCCTTGGTTCTGTCATCCTATTATTCAAACACAGCAGAATAATGGAATCCTCAGCTGTGAATAACAAAATGAAGATTAATGAGTCAAGTGTCATCTCGGCAGCATTTACTGCCACGCCCGCCCATGATAGCCTTTTTGTCAAATGTTAAACTTGTGTCATTACTTGACATAAGTCTCTGTTGTTAAACATTGAGGGAACAGCCTGTTAAACACTCGTGTCAGATCTTATAATGGGCTGACATCCGTTTAAATCTAACCACAAGACAAGGTACAGCGGGCAGGGGAGGGACGTTTTACCCTTGATGTGAGCAGTGAATCGGCGCTCTGCCTAACCGCCACGAGGGACTTAACTGTGCTGGCAGTGGTCTAATCTAGAGGCACAGAGACGTAATCTGTCATGTTAATGATCATTTTCTATTGACATATGAGTGTAAAATGGGTATAATGGCGTTGCAGTGTCAACCCATTCACAGCTAATTGTCAAGCTGTTCAACATACTTCATGGTGCACAATTAAGATCAGAGAAGGGAGAGCAGCTCATAATGGTGATTTGGCACCTTTAAAGACATTTCAGACAGTATTATGGCAGTTATGATTCAGGGGGCCTCAGCCAACCATCTGCACTGACATTCCTGCCACTATCAGTATGTTTCTGCCCGCTATTAGGATACTGTGCTCCACTAATGAGTAATGCCAAGTCATGCCTGTCATAAAATAAGTTACAGACATTGAGGAAACTATAAAAATGACCAACTTGGATCATATTTCTACAGAGACACACATAAGGGACATGCAGACCTACTTTTGCATTCTCTCACAAAACGTTGGCATTACCTCAATATTTTGCTTGTGTCGCACCAGCAGCCACAACGACAAGACTTAAGAATTGAGCTGCGATAAACCCACTGTAAGTTAGTGGCTAGCTGGTGAACATACTGGAGCATTTAGCAGCCAAAGAGATAGATATTTATCTCATGAGTTGGTGCAGACCAGAAACAGAGCTAAAAGGAGAGTGAATATTGGAGTTACATTCATTAGATGGCCAGAAACATGACTCAAAATGAATGCTGATGTTGCTCCGTGCCTGCTGGATGTACATATAAATGGGCAACTGCTAACAGGTTCACCATATCAACTGAATAAGATAATTATATGTAAATTTTGTGTTTTTAGCTTGTTCTGCTGTCCCTAAATGGCCAATTAAATAAATGTATGCAGGTATAACCTCACCACAAAACTGCACCTATTATACTATATATCATAATACTCCTCATGATCCGGCCATATTATAATTTAATCTGTAGCTGTGAAAGAAAAAAAAAATACAGGCCATTAAAATCAACCATAGGCTTCTGTACAATGGTGATGTTTTGACAGTAAAGTGTCCACTGTACAGTTTCTCTTTGACTGTTAATCTGTAAATCATGTGAGGAAAATTCTCTTCTTTTTCTTTCATTTAATGTGTAGCTGTATTGTCAGTACATTAGCCTCTGCAATAAAAAAATCTGCATATTGTACAGGTCTTGGTGAGATCTCACAAAAGGTCTTATTTTTTGCCTCCCAAGTAAAATTGTTTAGCTTTCTTGGCACCTCACAAGTGAAAATAAATTGTATTCTAGCTTAAATTACTGTATAAACAATGTCAGTGGTCTGCTAAAAGTTTTGACTGAATATAAAAAGCTGAAATTGTAGTTGTCTTTCCAAAACACACAGTTACCGTATCATCAGCTGTCATCACAAAATCTGTGTAGGTGTCATTGTTGTTTTAAAGAAAAGCAGACATCTCATTTTGCAATGACACATTTAAATTTAGACTTTTTACCGCACCCCATCGCTGCTCTGTAATATTTTGCACTTTCCTCCTGCCTGTTTCTCGGCTCTGCCCTGCAGCCTGAACCAGATTTCATTAGAGCCTTCAAAGATGCTCCGGCCGGCATTTGAAGAAGAAGGGCAGAGAAGACGGAGGAGATGCAGTGCAGATTGCCAAGGTGCATTAGTCCAGCTTGACACTGACGTTTATTCATCTTTTAATGAGATTCAGCACCAGCATCCATCTGATTACTCCCTGTCCAGTCGGAGTGATTGGAAAGTTTTGTCTTAGCGTGAAGGAGATGGGAAGGTTGAGGAGGAAGAGATTTTTCTTGACTTGGTTGTCCGACACCTCTACACACTAAATGTGATGTTTAGATAATGAAGGGCAGACATCGGGTGTGTTTTTGGGATGATAATTTATCTAATGTGTGTTGTTTGGCATGGTAAAGGTGGATCTGGTGAGATGGTTATTTTGCCATCTTGTGGTAGGGAAACACAATGCAGATAGAGTTAACTGCAAAATGCTTGTGGTCACTGAATCAGGAGGTTTGGTATTTATTCTCAGTATACAGCCAACAATAGAAACAAGAGAAAGTACTTACATTATTAATGGTTTTAATGAATTCTTGTTTAGCTCCAATTTCAGTATTTACTAGTCAGATGTCACCTTAAATGATGGACAAAGTTTTCACTTCCAGTACTGCTCAAGGTCAGTTCTTGATGTAATCTTCAATTTCTAATCTTGGCCGTTTGCCAGTTTACCATTTTCCCTGTAATCTCGTGAGTAGTCCTGAGCGCGAGGAAGAAAGTACATTACCCCAGAATAATAAAGGTTTGCTATTTGAATTATTTAGCACCACAGTGGCGTTTGATATTCGGTCCTAGTGTGCAGCCAACAAGAGGCAGCACAGGGCCGGTGTGTGACTGTGGGAAAATGGAGGAAAATTTGCTATCGCTTGCAGAAATCAGGTGGGTTAATGCATTTGCAACAGCACCAGCCTTCTCGCTTGCCACATATTAGACCTGTCCACTGTATCACTACGGCTATAGGCTGCTGCTGTAGAACAGAAAGTTAATGACAGACCTTCAGTCAGTTCTGTATTAACAGAGAGTAGGAGAGGTTGGATAGATTGGATAGATTTTTTCTTTTTTCTTCTATGAAAAGTATATAAAAAGGTGGAACTCCTCCAGAACGACATAAGAAAAAAAAGCAGTTGTAACAAAATAATTTGAGTTGTATTAGAAGATGGCTTTATTTCCTTTCTCTTATGTCCTGTCCTGCATTTTCAGCAAAAAACTCTTTCCCTCTTTCCATTATTGTTTCTTTTTATTCCAGCAGAGGGCAGCAAAGTCATCTGATGTGCAGCTCTTCTTTTGTATCATTGAGTCTGTTGCACTGCCAGAGGGAGATTTACACATTAACACAACATTAATTGTAATAATGAAAAAAGTAGCAGTGACATCAGTGTCTATGTGAATTAGCATGTGTGGTCAGCTTGCAGCCTGCAGTGGAATAATGAGCTCTCTTTTTTTTTTTTAGCTCAATTAATAAGGTTTGTTTTGCTTCTGAACTTGCAAACTGCTGTCAGCCAAAGCAATAAAAAGTGTTTACATGATGGTGCCTCAATTTTACCTTATTAACAGGCATAAAGGTCCCGTCAGTCCCGGAAGGAAATATCAAATAAAGAGCAGCGTGTTCACAGGTCGTAGCTCAGTGTGGAAAATATCAACCCATGACTCACTCTCTGCTCTGTAATCCAATCTCTTTATTGAGCTCTAGATTTAGTTTAGGAAACTGGAAACGACATCTGCCTGCTGGAAAATACTTTCTCCTTTGTCTCTAGATATCACAATCTTCATGTTTTAAATTAAAAACTTCTTTTCAAAACAATATGGATGAAACACCACAAAATACACTTTATTTGTTCAGCCAACTGTCCCAAACCCAAAGTTAGTTAATTCAGTATCATAGAAGACTAAGAAAACTAGCAAACATTCACTCATTTGAAGAGCTGGTACCTGTGAATTTTGTCATTTTTGTTTAAAAAGACAATTTAGATTAATTTCAGCTCTAGTTTGTATCTTTAAGGCAGACAACCAGCTCAGTGGATCATTCCCGACACATGCATTGATCTGTACCAATAAACAAAAACAAACCTGTTGGATTAACATTAACAATCTCAGAACACTCGGAACAAAGTGTTCGTAAAAACTACAGTGAATCCTGCGTTGAAGATATTCTGGTGTATGTCATGTAATTTCGTGTGATTAGCGAGAAGTGAGGTTGAGTTGCTTCTTAAAGTTCATTGTCTTTAACTGCAAAGAATCTTTGTTGTTTTAATGTTTCTCAACGCTTCCAGACAAAGACGTCTGGTGCTGAAGGTTTCTCAGTTCTTGATTTTCTTTAGACTTCATGTCAGAGAAAGAACAGTTTTGCAGAGATTTCCATCACCCTCTGATTAAAAGCTGGAGTGCCAAACTGTAAGTGTATGTGATTACTGGGTGTATTACATATTAGCCTATAGCCTAACAGTTTGCTGTGACTTGGCATCACTTGATGCTTCATTGGATAATTATTCAGGCTGCAAACAGACACTAAGAAAATCACTACAGTACAACATGAGAATAGATGTAATGTGCTGCTTCTTTGCTGTTAATTATGTTAGTTTAACAAGTCGATTCTCAAAATGTTAATATACCATTTATAAGAGTTCTCTGCAGATTTAGCATTGCACCTCTACAACATTGTTGGACTCATGATGGACGGTAAAAAAACAAAAAACAAAATCGACGCAGCAGAACCAGAGATATTTTTTACTTCATTCTTCTTCCTTGTCAATACCTGGCGCCTATATTAACCACAATGCAACAGGACCAACAACAGTTCATTTGGAGATTCTGTTGTGTTATGTTGCATTCATGCAATATCTACTATCCTATATCTACTAATGGGAAGAACAAAAAAAAACAACACCCCTTATTCCGACTTGTGGCGTCACCAGATTAAGTTAGCTACTTTTGTTGTGTCACATATTTGTAGCAGTTTGTTTCTGAGTGAAACCAGATACAAACAAACAGTGTAGAACTTTTAAATTAACTGAATCGATTGTGTTAATATTGGATTTTATTTTGATGTAACTGCCAGGGGTGGTGCATACATTTGCGGCCATTCTACTAACAGTTTTTTGACATGTCTGCAGTTCTTTTCACCGAGTGGGAGATATCGTTGGTGTCGGAAATTACCGTCATCTCCCACTCGGAATTACAACTCTCACTGGCCTCAGGATGACTCACCACCAAGTGTGATGATGTACAGGTTCTTTTATCTATGTGTAAGCATGTGTGTGTCTATGTGTGTGTCAACCATTGTGTCTGCGCCGGCTGTATTTTATATCCTCTCATTAGATGCTGTGCTGATGAAACTGCTCATTATAATTTATGCATGAGGCACTGAGACTCAACATCTCAGCCCCACTTGCCTTATTTTTTGAAGAAGTGGGAGAGATTTGGGAGGTCTGATTCGGGCACAGTGTTTCTTTCTCACTTTCTCATTCATAACCTTTCAAGTGGTATTTTTTCAAGCACTGTATCTCTTTTTTTGGTACCTGAGAAAAGATACTTCACTGCTTCTGTCACCTTTTGCTTCAGTCTGGTACTGTAGATAGGCAGAAAACCCTGGACTGATTTAGCTCTGCTGTTTTGTAATCCAGCCCCCTAGCCCAAAATGCTAAAATAGCTTTAAAACTTACTGTTAATCATTTGGTCAGTGTTGTGTCTGTGTTGTGCTGTAGTTCTCTGCACAAAATATTTTTAGATTTTATTATGTCCTAAATTAAGACTAAGCAGTAAATGCAGTCTGTCCCAACATCTGTTACCATTTAAATGTCTTTAAGGCAGCTAATCAACGTAAGATTACTACAGGTCTTATTACATAGCTGCAAACTTGTTGGCTTTCTGAGAAATCCTCTATTTTGAATGGAAAATATGGCACCCTCGTGATTCATGTAGATCTGGAGTTTGCAGGTCTGTTATTGGTAAATAGTATAAACACTGGTATACTTTATATATGAAATGGAAAGTATAAATAACCTGTAGCTTTGAGATAAATGCCAAATGGGATCTAAACTGGAAGCCCTTAGAAGATTTTTAAGCTTCTCCCTGGAAGTTGACATTCAAAACATACCTGACATTTAACTGGAAGTGGAAAAACACACACAGTTGTGACTTTAGTTGTGAAACCATCAGTTTCTCAAAATATCTTGCTCCTCCAGGCAGCGATTCTTATTCAAATAAAGGATAAGTATAAAGCAGTATTAAGCGAGGAGGTGTTTTTAAGTGATTTTGAACATGTTTTGATTGTTGGTGTTACACACAAAGACACGGCTGCCCGAGGGTTTGTGGGAATGATGTGAAACAAAACACATCGAGGCAGCTGCAGTCCTGACGGTGAAAATGTTGTGCTGATAAGATGGAGGTCAGAGGCTAACAGGCGGCACACAAATACTTCAGTAGCATCTCAGTTTAAACAGTGGTGTACAGAAAGTGTCGGGGTCTGAACCTGTCAGCATGGAACGCCACACGCTCATAACTCTGATGCGTTTATTGTTAACTTCTAAAAATCAACATTTCAGCCTTTATAAGTTGAAATAACTGCATGAAGTTATGAGGGTGCTGTTTTCTTATTTCCTTACTGTTGAAAGAAAATATGCATGGGCAAGTTGTGGGCATGGGCATGACACATTAAAGGAAAAACCAGCATAAAGTGTCTTAGTAAGGTGTTGGGCCACCA
>NTHP01000285.1:564478-585355 GCA_003416845.1 Oplegnathus fasciatus | reverse complement strand
GTGCCGCCAGAACAGCTTCAATGCTCCTTGGCATTGATTCTACAAGTCTCTGAACTCTACTGGAGGGATGAACACCATTCTTCCAAAAGATATTCCCTCATTTTGTGTTTCGATGATGGTGGTAGAGAGCGCTGTCTAACACGTCGGTCCAAAATCTCCCATAGGTGTTCGATTGTTGGTGACTGCGAAGGTCATAGCATATGATTCACATCATTTTCATCAAACCATTCAGTGACCCCTCGTGCCCTATGGATGGGGGCATTATCATCCTGGAAGAGACCACTCCCATCAGGATAGAAATCTTTCATCATAGGATAAAGGTGATCACTCAGAACAACTTTGTATTGATTTGTGACCCTTCCCTCTAAGGGGACAAGTGGACCCAAACCATGCCAGCAAAATGCCTCCCACAGCATAACAGAGCCTCTGGATCCCCTCACTGTAGGGGTCAAGCATTCAGGTTTAATTTGTCACCCATCCATAGATATCAACTTATTGGTTGTGGGCTTAATAATATCAGAAGCAATATCAATATTATTATGGTTGAAATGGTGTGTAGCACCAATATTATGACACATAATGTGTTAACAGCGACAGCATACATTGACTGACAGACAATTTGGGCAGCAGTCTACACACTGTTTTCTATTGTGTAAAAACTAAGAGTACATAATAATAATAACTGATCTAAAGGTCCAAATACAACTGACTGATTAGTTGAAAAAATCAATCAACAACTATTCTGATAACTGATTGTTATTATTTATTTATTTATTTTTACAGTATATCATTGTAAATTGAATGTTGTATATTTAGATTTTGGACTGTTAATCAGACAAAATGAGCTGTCTAAAGATGCCATCAAAGTTTTGGGAAATTGATTTTTTTCTCAGATTCTTTAAACTTATTTTACAGACTAAATTATTAATTTATGAATAAAAAAAAAAAAATCAGCAGATGAATCCAGATTGAAAACAATCAGTTTCAGCCCTAATGGAGTCCTGCCTGTTACTGTTAACGCTGAAGGGGTTGTATATACTGTAGCTGTAACTTACATTTCATCAACCCTCAGTGTGCTGTAGTTGTTTCCACTGTTAAAACTGTCAATTTCACAGTTTTCTCAGTAAATTTGTGCATGTGCCCACTGCAGTGATAGACTTACAAGCAGTAAGTAACTTTAAGCTTGTTCACTAAGAAAGCTGGATTTAAAAACACAGGCGGGGATTCTGACTGTAAGTATACATTAGCTTGTACGACTTCCTTTCAATCTCTTCTTTTGCTGGCGCTCAGTGCCTGAATATCAACCCTTGGGACACTTGGGGAAAATCCTTTCATGCAACAGAACAAGTTGAGAGCTGGGTTATACTCGTAACTTCTTAGTGACGACATGCTGTCCGATCACGTGGGAAATCAAAAGTGTTTATAGTTGTTTTGAACAGTGACACTGGAAGGTGGAAGCCGGCCATCATAGAGAGGGGGATATTTAAAGCAGCTCAATGGAGCTTTTCATTTTGTGTTGATTTTGGTGGTCCCTGTGGACAAAGGCAGTACTGTTTCACGTAACGTTAGGTTACATGTTCCCTCTGCTTCACTCCCTTCTGCAAGGCCTTTGCCATTTCGTCTGATTTCGCGGAAAAATCCGACCCGGTGGCAGGCATTAAGAATAACTATTAGAAACTAATAGAAATAGCCAGTCTTCTCGCAGTTGGTCTCATTTGCTTATGTAGGTCATGTAGAGGCATCAGTATTAAATTGAGACTGTTTCATAACTGTGCTTTTAAATATGAGGATAATGGCGTACATTTTCAGTCTCTCCTGGGTGACGCTCATAGTGCTGCAGTCTGTTATACACACGAAAAGTGACAGAAATATTTGTGTTAAGAATGAAAAAAGCTAGAGAGAGATGTTCAAACTCCTGTTCCTGTCTCACCTCTGCACAGCTGACCAATCACTGCGTGAAGCTGGTGTGAATGTCGGTTTTTGGGTTTCAGTGAGTTACAGAAATACAGAAAGGTGTGAGGGGGAGGGGTTTCCGAAGCTATTCGACCATCCAACAAACAGCTCTGAAGAAGCATACTGGCCCCTTAAGCAGCACTGGGTGGCACTGGAGTTATAATTAGGACGAGGGACGGACATTTCCTGTTATATTTCATGAAGTTAAAAACAAAGTTATGTTGCTGCTTCAGAAACGCTGACAGAAATGCGCAAAGGGACTTTTAGTTCCTCCAGCATGTCCCAAATCCATACTACATACTAAGTCTATACAGTATAATACATACTTATCTTCATTGTGTACTATTTTACCTGTTCAAGTTCAGGGTCAAGTTTAACATCTAAAACAAGTGGAAACTCAGCAGGAAACACATCCAACTCATTAAAATCTAGTTTGAGCTGGGTGGAGGCAAAACATTTAATTTGCACAACAAAGCTGTCCACCCTTCGCCAGCGATGACTAATAATGCAGGTTACTATTTTTCTTTTTTTTCTGTCGACTGCGCCCAAAGGAGTAGGAGGAGGAGAAATCCACTTTACTCTAACATAGATGCTTCAAAGGTAGCTAGAAAGAGGACACTTCTGTCGGAGAACGATTTCATAGCGAAAGCTTCAGGAGTTGAGTCTTGTACACCCTACAGTGCACCATCCCGTGGTTCTCAGATGGTGTTTTGACAAAAAGAAAAATGGAAGATGGAAGTGATGATGATAGGGGATGAAGAGGTGAAGGAGGACAAGCCCTCAAAGTTTAGCCTCTTCAAACCGAGAAGGAAAAGGGGTCTTTGAAGTTGGAGCACGAGCAGACTCGCCCTATCTAAGCCTTCTGCAGACGCCCACACTCTTCCCTGATGAGTTGCGAGAGAGAGATAGATACAGAGAGAGGTAGACAGAAAAGAAACTGTGAAGTATTCAGAGTGAGAGAAAAAAAAAGAGAGAACAGGAAGGTGTGGGGTAGGGAGGGGGAACCATGCGAATGGATGAGGAGACAGTTAAGGAGAAAGATGGTGATGAAACAGAATAGCGGATGGCATGAATGAGGAAATGAGGGAACGGGAGGGTGAATGGAAGAAACAATGACAGAGATGACAGCGCGAGGGCGGAGGAAGAGAGAGGAGGAATGAATCAAACATGAGATTGGAGTCAATTAAAAGGAGGAATGTCACGCTGGAACGGATTTAGAGAAGAGGACGGTTACAGAGAGACAGAAACGGAGGGAGAGCGTGAGAAAGAAGAGAGAAAGGTTGCAGGAAAACCAGATAAAGTGCGTTGGAGAGTCAGACAGCTGCCCATGAGTTCCTGAAAAAGAGTTGCCTACTGTAGGTTTACAGAGCTGCCAGAGTGGTGGTAATTAAGTAGGCTGATATAAACACCCCTACCACATATAATAGATGCAAGCAGGAAAGGTGGAGGTGTAGAGGGAGGGATAGAGGCAGGGAAGCCATGTCAGAGGAGGGAGAGCGGAGGATGTAAAAATGGAAAGAGATGTAGGGAAACACGCCAGAGGGATGATGGGAGGACGCAGAGGGAAACGTCACTGGGACTTTCCCTGAGCTTTTTTTNNTCTCCTCCCCCCCTGTTTTTCAGAGTGGGTGGTGGGCAGAGAGGAGAGAGACTCTCTCTGCAAGTCACGCACAGCAGCTCACCACCTTAACTCAACCACACTGTACGTCTCGCTAACAAGACCCAGGACTCCTTTAAAGAAGGCTGCTCACTCACTCAGCAAATCCAGCTGAGGAAGGAGAGTGTTTATTTTCGTCTGCGGTGCCTATCAGAGCTTTAAACTCTTCAAAAGATACGGTTTTTGACAGGTTTTCCTTTGAGAGTACACCTCTTTAATTGGATTTTACAGACTCAAGCCTGCAGTGGCTGTCCTGTTTGTGGAGCAAGAAGCTTTAACTTCTTTGCCTTTTGCTGGATTTTACTGTTGCTTGTGTTTACCTGAGGCCATCTGACTTTTTTTTCCCTTTTTGGAGATGAGATCCAGTTTTATGCCGGTCAAGCCTGTAGCTACACAGCAATGCAGTGTGAGTGTTCGTGTCCTTGCATGGTGTACTGTTTGTCTTTGCATGTGTTTTGGATATGGGGGTGAATAGTGAAGTTGCAGCCTAAAGGGTTTACCCAGCGTGCACTGGGGTGCATTTTAGCACATCATTTATCTGGAATGGGAAGCATAGTTTTCCTCCAACACTGAGAGTCTTTGTTGACTTCATAAATTATAGAAGAAACTAGCCAGCAGGGCTCGTTCTGGTAGTAAACATTTACACGTACAGCATCCTTAAAAGTTGCTGAAATGGAAAAAGGTGAAATACCAAATATGAACAAGATGTCTAGAGCGGCTAAAATCAATATTTTTTTTATAACAATGTATCAAATTACAGTGAAAACAATGTGAAATGGGTTGCATGTAGTGATGAAGACATACAGCGTTAACACCCAGATCTGCAGCTCTGCAGAGATTTATTGTGTAGCACATTTCAGCTCATTGTTTAACTGTCCGTTTTCAGTGAAAAGGCTCTAAAAACCCACTGTACACCACCTGCTCAGCACCAAACAGCAGACAGCCACAGTTAGCAACTAGCTAACATAGTGGAGCATTTAGCAGCTAAAGAGCCAGATATGTCAGGAGTTGGTAGAGACCAAAAATAGAGCTAAAAGAAGAGTGAAAATTGGACTGACATTTGCCAGGTGCACAGAAACATGAATAATAATGTTGCTCTGTAACTGCTGGATGTGTAAATAAGCATGTTGATGTTCAAGTGGCCAAAAAAATCAGTTTTTGCAGGTTCAAGTAAGCTTTTGAATGCAGGACTTTTACTTTACTTTACTTTTTACTTTTTACTACTACTTATATTTAAGTAAAACATCTGAATATTTTTTCTGCCACGGTATAAATGTTGGTAAGTGCTCATGGGTTTCTCACTATGTAATAAACCATCAAGTCTGCAGTTGTAAATGTTAATAAGTTGTTGAGAAATAGATTTTGGTTCACGTGAGAGGTTGAACTGTCCAAACACTTGAAGATATTTTTCACAAACTGGTAACTTAAAAGTTGTTATAAATGGCTTATAACTGACTTAAAAAGCTTTAAAGAGGACTTACTAATTGCTAATAAAGCCTTTAATTGTAACATTAATTCTTTATAAAGAGTGCCTCATTAAAAGTGGTAACAATAAACATAAGGCCCACAGTATAAACCACATTTAGCCAATTTAGCTATTAGCTAACCCTTTAACATGCATATTTTTAAGGTGACAGTTGTTTACACTGCTGTGCATTGTACTATTGTACTAAATGACCACTATGACCCCAACAAGCTGGAGCTTTGTCTATCGATACATATACTACATGTTCATATTCATGTAACTTTTCATAGTACAAGCAGTCTTTGACAGTTAAACATAGTGCTGCAGTTCAAATATGTCATTTAATGGACAGAAATTGCATGCAGAGTGATGCTGAGGATGTTTTGAGACACATTATCATAGAATACGATGCGACCAAATGTCGAAATAAGAGATTTCATGTTGTAATGACCAACAAAAAACTCATTTAGAAACCTTTTGTTTTGTACGCTCTCTCCTCCTCCTCACACTGTTAAGTCCCACACACTCTCTGTACTTATTTATTATTCCAGACACATTATTACCCACTTCTGGACAAGTTAAACTGCATTAAAAAGTCTTAGCTAATGACAACTACTAAGTCCGCCAATATATTCACCCGAGGGCTTCCGCAGAGATGCTCTGACCTCTTCAGCAGTAATTTCCTGTTGCTGTCAAGAGCCTCTTTAATTAGTTAGAACCACTGGAATCATAACAGACCTCCCCCACCACAGTACCTCCTCTCCTTTCCCTTTCACTTCTATATATATATCACTCTGCTCCGAGAACCAACCAGCTCCAGGGACTCCTGTACTTGTGTGTTCAAGCATGCTCCCTCGTGTGCGTGCATGTGTGTGTGTGTGTTCGTGCCTTTTGTGCGAAATGTTTTTGGTGCAGAGAGAGAGTGTGTTCAGTGTGGATGTGTGGAGCTTTTGGCATGCATGCACGGAATGAAATATTCAGGTGACAGGCAGGCACTCTGGTCCTGGAAATCTCTTTTTCTCCAGCGTTTCTCCTCCTTTCTGCAGGAGCTCTCCGTGCAATTATGCTGCCAGGAGCTTCAGTTCGGATTCACTCAGTATTCGTGCTTATTTTGCTTTTTTTTCCCCCACCAGCAGCAGCTTCACTAAAATGAGACATCTACAAGTTGGAAAAAAGGACACATATGCATTGAATGTTATTGCACAGAGACACAGATAGACATGGAGGAGGGACGGCGGGGGGGGTGTACAGAGAGTTGTTGTTGCCCACAGGCTCGAGAGCACTTTCTGCATTATACATCAGCCTCTTTCTTGTTTTTTTTTCCCTTCCTTCCTGCCCCAAGTTACTGCAGGAGATATCAAAGGCATCAGCTCTTCTTTAACCTCAACTAGATCAGTTTCCAGTTGAATGCTGGAACACAAAACGAAGGACACAACAATTGTCTGCTTTGACCAAAGCATCATACACCCATGAAGGCATTATGAAGATCTGTGCTCAAGGCTGTGAGAAGAGTACTCAAAGAAATATAGTGCTCCTAATACCATAGGCAGGCCGTGACATGGCTGAATGGAGTGTGAATGGGCTGCAGTGAAAAGTAAATGAGGTTGTGTCCTTTGGTATTTATAGGTTGCTCCTGTAACAAGTCTTGCCTCTAAATGAGTTGGGTGACCTTATCGTTGGTATTGACAGTTGAATGTTGGTGGAAGAAAATGGCTTCTTCCTCCTCTTGGCCTTTTCAAGTGACAGGTGTCACAGTAAAACCGCACTGTATCTGTGAATATGTGGAATAGCGAGCATTGGCAGACTATTTTTAGCAGTTATGTCAATTGTTCCTAACCTTTTTACTCAGGGACCTTTTGTCACAGGTGACATATCTCCGAGTTGCGAGCAAAGAGAGAAATTCACTTCTTAGATTGTTTCATTTCAATCTTTTTAAGAGGCCTGAAGATGTACAAATATCTCGCATTTCAGAACACAAAAATCAGAGAAAAGTCAGGAAAAATAATTTACAACTTATGTCCTTTCTTTTTAATGGAGAAGGCAGCTAATAGTATAGTTTTCTTATTGTCAACAAATAAATGAATCCTACAACAAGTATTATCTGTGTAGCCAAAGCCTGATGTATTGTGTTATTGTCCAAAAACCATAAGCAACTCATCAGTGAGACACACAGTTGCACTGGGTGACATGTTCCTATATTTCAATGAACACAGTCACTGTAGTTTATTTTGAGGCAAACCACATACAATGTCCTGCTGCCATAAATACTTACTAGCTCACCAAATGTGTATTAATCCACAGCTGAAAATAGTCCCCAACAAATATTCTTTTTAATCCCGTTTGAGTAACATTTGCTAAAAACTACAGTGCCCAGCTCTTTTAAGAAATTACTGAGCCTATTTTAAAAACAAAACTAATGGAACAACTCTAACGGAAAAACTCAAATTGATACATAAAGCAGATACGTCAAAATAAGAAGCTATTTATTTGGTTAAATCTTTTTTTGTCACAGTGGTTGAATGGTGCAGAAATGTTGTATTCTAATATGGTGTATTCTCATTTCCTGAGATTATGATATTATAATATTATAATATAAAAGCAAACTCACATTTGCCTGTTTTCGGCTCCAAAAAAATGTGGCTCCTACAAAAAAAAAAACTTCCATAAACTCCAAAACAGTGAAGCTCCATTCAACCTTTTCATTTAGATTGAAAAGCTGGAAATCTTTAAATGTTCTATTTTCCTCTTGTTTTCATAGCACCACACAGGGCTGGAAGACATCAGCCCCACTGAAGAGGTGACAGATACGGAGGATAACGAAGAGGAGGACCTGGGTGTCCTGGACGACCAGCGGAGCATCATTCTCCACCTGCTCTCTCAGCTCAAACTGGGCATGGACCTCACGCGGGTAAGACTGTACAGACTGTTTATGTGTCATAAATGTGACGTTTTTAGTGTGTAATGATTGTTCTTCCCTAAATAAATCGTATCCTTTAAACATTTTGGGTTTCCTAGGTGGTGTTGCCTACCTTCATTTTGGAAAAGCGATCACTACTGGAGATGTACGCCAACTTCATGGCCCACCCTGACATGTTCCTGTCAATCACGGCTGGGGCCACGGCCGAAGACCGAATAGTCCGTTTTGTCGAGTACTACCTGACCGCCTTCCACGAGGGGCGGAAAGGTGCCGTGGCCAAGAAGCCCTACAACCCCGTGCTGGGCGAGACCTTCCACTGTTCCTGGGAAGTGCCTCGGGACAAAGTCAAACCTTTGGTCAGATCGAACCAGGGGTCATCTTGGGAGCCAAGCAGGGGCCCCAACAACACGCAGCAGAGCGATGAATCACCGGGAGGCTGCTACAGAGTCCGATTTGTGGCGGAGCAGGTGTCCCATCATCCGCCGGTGTCAGGGTTTTACTGTGAGTGCCGGGAGAGGAGGATGTGCGTCAACGCCCATGTATGGACCAAGAGCAAGTTCATGGGAATGTCTATAGGAGTGTCCATGGTGGGAGAAGGTGAGCTGATCCACAACACACTAATAATAATACACTTTCATCCTGTTCATTCACTTTGAATGTTTGTTTTTCTTGCTGAAACTCTCACTGAGATTAAGATTTCTTTTTTCAAGAGAAAGCTGGCTGAAGAGGGCGGCATGAAAACAACATTATGATAATAAATACAAAACAGACAACTTAAGCAGGGCAAGAAAACTGTCACACACAACACAACAACAGTGGTGGAAGAAGTACTGAGACTCTTTGCTTAAGTAAACGTAGCAATACCACGCTGTGAAGTTAGTTCTGTTTTTACTGTAAGATGTTACTTAGGTAAAAGTACAGAAGTATCATCATCAGAATGTACTTAAAGTATCAAAAGTAAAATACTGTTAAGCACTTCAATATGTCACATTGCAGCATATTTTGTAAGCTGATCATATGTTTGTTTAATTTCAAAAAGTAACTGGTAACTATAACTGTCGAATAAATGTAGTGTAGTACAAAATACAATATTTGCCTCCGAAGTGCGGTAGAGTAGAAGTATAAAGTCGCATGAAATAATGAATAATTGACTAAAATGCTATCCCAGGAGCTTTAAAACCTTTGACAATTTAAAGTCTTTCTCCATATCTCCGTCCTGACAAGAGGTACCAACATCTGTAGAACATATTGGCTGTATTGGCGTTCTAATCTAGAGGAGGCGGACAAAACAGAAACTCTTACAGTAAGATAACTCCACAGTTAATACAAATTAGGAGAAGTTCCACTGCAGTTCTGGTTTTCTGGTGCCTGACACACGTTATCATGACTTATTAGACTTTTTCTCTTTGGCAGAGTTTATGACAACAGTGTAGGTGACTATGTAGCCTGTTTATTTGTCTTTAAGCTGCCTTATAAATACGGCAATTAGCAGAATCTATTAACACATATTGCTAATTTGTATTTATTTAACCTACAGTGTAGTCATACAGTGTAGGTCAGCTGAGCATACATAGCTCTTTGACAGCAGCGTCCTGTTAACAGTTAAATGAAACAGGAAGTAAGAATGGCAGGCAAGTACATACTTAAAACAGAAATCAGACAGTATACAAAGTACAGGCTCAGTGAAAGCAGTCACCACCAGGTAGAGAAATGTGTAAATGATGTTCAACTTGATATAAGTCAGTTGTGTGGCTGCCTTTGTGACTGGGATTAATGTAAAAGCTGTTGTATTAGTTGAATATACTGCAAAATTCTGTAATAATTATAAATAAAAAGGTCACAACGGTTTAAAACTGGAAAAGAGTTCACAAGTAACTCTGAATACTGAACTAACTTGCTTGTGATATTTGCTTAAGAAAACAACAAACTACGGTTCCAAAAATGACCTTTGACTTGAATCAACACCTCTGACAGTCTCAACAAAAAGCAAACATTAATTTAAACTAAAACATTTCTCAAGAAATTTCGATGTGTGCCTGATGCTCGGTGTGTATCCCAATACTAATATTACCAGTACTACGTAATAACTTGGTGTGGATGTGAATTGAACCTAACCCAACCTTAACCATTGACCCAAAAATCAGCTTTTTCCCAATTGGGGACACGGCTTTTGTTAAACAAGAGCACTGCCCTTAAAGTACAGCTCACCTTTTGTAACATAAAGGAGTTATACTTGTTTTTAGGAAGGTACTTGTGTCAGCTGAAAAAACAGGAGGAACAAAATGTCAAAAAATTATCTGAAAATAGCACTTTTGTTTTCTTTTGGCAAATATATATGTATATATATATATATATATATATATATATATGTATATATATAAAAAAGACCGTCACGGTGTCCCGTCCTGTATGAAAGAGTGAGACCTCTCCCATGGCAATCAATAAGCCCGTCCTCTCTGTCAGCACCATTACACCTTGCACAGTTTGAGATGAGTCACCCTGAGCAGAGATACAGGTCCTTGAGCCCGATCGACTGAGTCAGGATGCAGTCGGACATCGCAGCTTCCTCAGGCTTACTGTACCTCTGACTACCTGTCGGCAGGTTATGACGCAGCAGTTCATCATCGTGTGCGGAGGCTGGTGCTGCCGTCAGAGAACACAGTGGCCTTCACCCCAGGAAGGATTGATTGCTGGGTATTTTCTTTTGCAGTGTAGCAGTTGATATTGTGTTTTTATGAATGGCTCAGACTTGACTGGCAGTGAGTCAGCACCAGAAAAGGAACAGCAGGTACAGCAGCTGATACAGCCGAATAGGTATTTTTGTACACGACCAGCTGGATTTGAGCTGTATGATATTGAGATGAGTATTTGCTCAGGTCGTTTTAACTCTCACAGGCTTCCTGTGCACTTTTCTCAGCTATTCCGTGTCTTAAAAACATAATTACATACCATTAGAATGATTATTAACTACAGGAATCAGAGGCAGATAGGGCCAGACTTACAAGATTCATGTAATATGACCGGTGTTACACCATATTCTGTGACCATAATAATGGATGGATGTTAATTTGAACAAGTGGTTGTTGTTATTAATATTTTCCAGTCTATTTAAGTACCTGACAGTAGTTAGATGCTGCATATTTTCTGATGACCTGTGTCAGAATTTGTGACCTTTGTGTTTATTTAATTTGTGTTGTGATGTCATCCGGTCTTTAAAGTAGGTGAGAGAAAGGCCAAGTACCTGATAATTATTGGATTTGGAAACAAAACAAAACAACAGCTACAGATCATTAGAAACACAGCAGAATGAACGTCACCCCGAAACCCTACTGTACCTGGAAATTAAACAACCTGGAAATAATATAAATTAAAAAGCATTAAAAAGTGTCTTAGAAAAGTGTGAGAGAGGGGATAAGAATACGGTGTAACACCGAAACCAGTTACTTCCTGGAGTCTTTGCTGGCCAAGAAATAGTTCGGCACTTTGTTTTTTGTACGGATTAAATAATTAAGATATAACGCGTTAAAGGCTCAAGGTTCGTTTATTCATTCATTCTACGACACACGGTTGCACAACCAAATGCAAGTAGTCGTCCCTTTATGCTACACAAGAAAAAATATTTTTTATGTTTTTATGTTTTATGTTTTAAGTGCAGAGGATGAGTTGAGGAGTCTCACAAAGAAGTTGCTCTGCAGTCTGGTGATATGGCAGCGGATACTTCTGTATCACTTGCCAGACAGCAGCAGGGTGAACAGGCTGGTGCTGGTCGGTGGATTTTGTTGCCACAGGAGAATGAGAGAGTTTTTGCCCACGTCGTCCTCAGAAAAGGTCTAATCAGGCAGATACCTGTAAGGGAGGATCATGGGTATGCAGAGACTTTGAAATACCCAACTGTTTATAAAACAGCTCCACATCAACCAGCTACATTAACATGCTGCTTACATTTTAACACATGAATAATAAAAATAATCCAATTAAGTCACTCCTAAAGTCCTGAAAATGTGTTTATTTTTTAAAGTGTAGATAAAAAATATGATCTTTTAGGACTTTGGGAGCCATGTAATTTAACATTCTTCGAGGAGCCGTTCTGCTTATAAAATTTGTACTTTTGGTACTTAAAGTACATTTTACTTTACCCTCTGTGTCATGATAGGACCACAGTGGTGCCTCAGGGAGTTTTTCCCCTGCAGGCATTTTTGCAGGGAGCCATAGCTGTGATCTCGTGTAATCATGTGATTGTGGTGTAAGAACAGAAAGCTATTCATGGACATGTGAGAGGCAGAGGAGTGGCAGGAAGGTGGTGTTGTTGTTCACGACAAAATAAATCCACTTATGCTCCGACTGAATGACGCAGATGATGAGCTACATATGCTGAGAGTCGATCACAAGCTTAAGTATAATAGCCTCTCTTATGGGCATCCTTGCACCCAAGAGATGCAAACACAAACTGCCTAAAGGAGATATCAACTAGTTTATATAATGTTCTTCACAGGGTGTGTTCATTGTGCTGAGTGTTATACATTAAATGTAATAGAAAACAATTATTGCTGCCTCCAGTCAGGTTAAATTTAAATAAGACTTTTTTTTAATTGCCTATACAGTACACACAGGACATGAAAACACTAGCGCACTGTGCTTAATTTTGTTTAATCACAACGTTAAGATTTAAAGCTGTTGCTGTAATGGATTTAATTCTAACATAATATTAACTGTATAGTAGAGTGTAAAATGCATAGTCATTACATTTGATTTAATGTTTGTATAGAATATTTTGTTTCTGTGCACCTATTGCTTAATTTCTCTACAGTGCCTGCTGTGTTTTACAAGTGCATAATGAAAATCAGTGGCAAAACATCTACATATCAGGCCCCATAGATTAAATTAGTGTTTATTACGCTAACATTTGATTATGCATGTAGACAAAGAGAGGTAGTGTGCAGGGAAGTCAGCTGGCTCGACATGCCTCGCCTGATTTGAACTTGAGAATGAGAGCCATTTCCTCTCAATGTTTTACAAATCAAGCGCTCAGAAAATATCTTAATTTCTGACACAAGAAGATTTTTTTCCTCTACGCATTTGTGTTCCCATCATGCATCTTTTCCTCACCTCCTCTCAGGAGTCCTCTGTCTCCTGGAGCACGACGAGGAGTACGTCTTCACGTTGCCCTGTGCCTACGCCCGCTCCATCCTCACCGTGCCCTGGGTGGAGCTGGGGGGCAAAGTCTCCATCAACTGTGTCAAGAGCGGCTACTCTGCCACCGTCACCTTTCACACCAAGCCCTTCTATGGAGGGAAGGTACACAGGTGAGTGATTCTGTGAGTTTCTTTCTCTTTCACCGCCTGCTTTTAAACATCCATCTCACTCTGACAGCAAACATCACTGCCAGGTTCGTCTTTTCCTTTGTTTACTTTTATTTATTTATAAAACGGCTTTGTGCTCCAACCTGTGATTAGAATAATAAATGTGGCAGAAGTTGGCCATTTATTTATAGGATATCAGGCACATTATGTCATTCACTATCTTTGTGATAAAGGTTCCTCCCTGACAACAGCTGCATAAAAACAGTTTAATTTTTCAGTAGTTTTTGCAAGTTAAAATTCTTTTTAAAGTCTTCACGTAAGTTTTTTTTACAATTACAACACATATGAGGGACGTGTCACCTGCTGTTAAAAAGTTACTTTTTTTTTTTTCACAATAAAACAGCACATTTTGGCACAGTATAGCTGCAGCATGCAAATCAGTAAAAGGCTGTTTATTGTGAGAAAATAATGCCTAGGCAACAATTAAGTTTCCTTCAAAACTTTTTGGGAAAAATAAAGAAAATAAACAGAATTTCAAGGGGACAGGCTTCATAATCACATAAAAAAAAGATGTCAAGTCCATATGTATCTTCTTCTTAAAATGTAAAATGCAGGTATAAATCTCTTTTTGTCCCACTCAGGGTGACGGCAGAGGTCAAACACAACCCGACCAACACCATCGTGTGCAAAGCCCAGGGCGAGTGGAACGGCACTCTGGAGTTCACCTACAGCAGCGGGGAAACCAAAGTGATCGACACGGCCAAACTTCCAGTCACCAGGAAGAAGCTGCGGCCTGTGGAAAGACAGGGGAGGACAGAGTCCAGGTGAAAAACTCAATGCCACTGATTTACCCCCATTTTTTCTAAACAGGTAGGGTAATGCCAGACGTGGGGGATATTCACTGCTTATAAATGTACTTGTTGCATGTTTTACCTGTGCTTGTAGGCGGTTATGGCAACATGTCACCAAGTCGCTGAAGGAAGGGAACATCGACGAGGCCACGGAGCACAAACACAGGCTGGAGGAGCGGCAGAGAGGGGAGGAGAGGCAGAGAGCAGCTGACAACAAACCCTGGACACCCAAATACTTCAGTAAAGAGGTACAGTGTGGGGAGATAATGACCGTAACCGTTTTGGTTTCATTTCCTCGGGTTTTGAGATATCTGTCTGTGAGATTTCTGCAGTAAATGGAATTTTTTTGGTGTTAAAAAATTCAACAGTCGCGTCTCTCTGTAGAAACAATGTTCTTGTTATTCTGTTTAATTCACAGACTTCACTGCGAACAATTGTCAGAGGGACTATTTTGTTCAGTAGAAAGTGGTTCCAGGAACTAAACACAGGCGCTAAACCATAGCTGTGTCCCAAATCAGTACTACATACCAATTTAAGCAGGTTTTATGTATGTAGTATGTTCACACTAAAGGACAAAATAAAGTACACACGAAACAGTCATTATGCATAATAATGCAAATAAGGTCGATTTTTTTATCACGCTGTTGATGGATAGTACTCTCCTGCAATGCACAAAGGAAATGTTACAGCTGGAAGTTTTTTAAGTAAATTGTTGGTAGTGGTGAGAAACTTCCAGAGAGATCTTAGAAAACAAAAGCATTAAATCTTAAATATTTGCTCTCGTTGTGAAGTTTAACTGGCTTTTTCATTTGACTGACGTCCGACGTATTACATCATGTCATGTTAGTACAAAGTATATTGATTTTTTTTTCACTAACAGCTAAAACAGTACACGATGAGTAGGTAGTGTAAACTGTATAGAATTAGTATGTAGTATGGATTTGGGAGATGCCACAGGAACTAAAAGTCCCTTTGCACATTCCTGTCTGCGTTTCTGAAGCAGCAAGATAACAAGAAATGTCTGTCCCTCGTCCTCATTAAAGTATATATATATTATAACACCAGTGACACCCAGTGCTGCTTAAGGTGTCAGTATGCTTCTTCAGAACCGCTTGTCGTTTAGTCAGATAGCTTTGGAAACCTCCTCCCTCCCACACCTTTCTGACTTGGATTGGGGGTGGGGGGCTATGTCCAACCATTTCTGTAACTCAAAACCGACGATCCACCATTAACACCCATGTCACGTTGTGATTGGTCAGCTGTGCAGCGGTGAGAAAGAAGCCAGTGTTTGTACTTCTCTCTCTAGAGCTCTTTCTCTCACTTTCCTATAAATATCTTCCTGGAAGGACTGTCTGAAAATGTGCGCCTTTATCCTCGTATTTAAACAATATAACATCTCCCCACTCTCTATGACAGCCGGCTTTTCACTCCACCTTCCAACGTCGCTGTTCAGAACAACTATTAACACTTTTGATTTCCAACGTGGGCGGACAACATGTCATTCAAACTAGTTCTGATCGAGCACAACGCGACCCTTACTGTGTGATTTAACACTGTTCACAAGCTTGTTTTGTGTTTAATCAATCAGCAAAAATCAGTACAACAAACTCTGCCCCGACAGTTCCTGTGCCAACACATAGCACTAACCCTACAGCACTAACTTCTTTTGATGCCAGAAACTAAATTTAGTCACCTGTTCCTCCGGTTGAAACGCAGATACGGTTCCTGAAATCGTTACTATTTGTAATACCTTTGATGACCAAAGCTTAAGTTTGTTATTCTCTACAACTTTCCTCTAAGTTTTGTTTTAATTGTCCATTTTTCTTCCTCACGCGTGCAGGGAGACGGTTGGATCTACAACAACCCACTGTGGAAGTCGACCTGACGGCAGAACAACACTCTCTCTCTCCTCTCCTCTCCTCATGGACAATAACTGAGCTCCTGCCTCCCCACACTGAGGCCAGAGGTCAGGAAGTCGAACGAAGGGGGGGCAGTGTCCTCCAGAGACCTTCAGACCTGAGCTAGAGACTCACAGAGCAAACAGGAAACAAGCAAGGTGCCAAAGGGATCTCCACTGTTGTAACCAAGATGATGGTTGGAGCTCTTGGGACAAAAGTCAATTTTTGTATACAGTTAATAGTATTACTATTCAAAGTAGAGTATTTCTATTTTTCACCTTGCCAAGGCCTTTTTTGCACACGCACAGTAATGAAGTTTGCCACTGGTGTTTTGCTTTTCTTTTTTTTTCTTTTTTTTTTTTAAATAATCAATGTTTTCTCAGACATTGTCAATGTTTGGTTCCGAGCTTTTAGTTTGTAATGCAGCGTTAGAATGAATCGATACAAGTTCCCTGTAACACATAATACTGTAGCTGTAAATGAGTTGTTTATAAAAGCACTTTTACCATAGAAATAAATTGAATATTTTATATATATATATATACATATATATGGCTTCTACCAATCAGGGTGGTCTCTAAGAGCTTTACGGGAAATAAGAACGCCTAACCAGATTCAAAATGAGATATAATCAAGAGGTAAAATGAACAAATATACCACATTAGATTGTGTGTTAGTATATATTATTATACAGTGAGCTACTAGAAAGTAAAGGTCCTGATTGTTTTGTCTGCACTATGAATGTATTTGGGCACATTTTAATATTATGCTACTTTGTTCTGTACTGTTCGCTACTACACATTCTTTTTGTGTTTTACCTTATTATTTTGCCACGTCGCCCCATTTACAGTATTTCACCCACTGAGTGAGACGCCTCTGCATAACAGACCTTTTACATTTCCATTACTACCTCTTTTATTCAGTTGTTCCAGCCATTAGCCACTTTTTCTTCTAAAACAAAACACTGGTTTGTTTGTGGCAAAATGCTCCTGGGTCTTCTAATCTTTTTTTTGTGTCTGTGCCCCCGAGATGGCACTTGTGTAATTAGGCAGCCTCCTGAAGTTTAAGCTTCTCCTTGGGTCGCCCGCGGTGATGAATATGGATGAGGAGGCTTTGCAGAAATACCCAACCATGTTCTCACTTCTGGGGGTCGCTGGAAGGTTGCCTCTGTGAAGATGAGAGGATAATCTACCAGAATAGCAATCACTGGGAACAAACCAGCCTGTTGGATAGAAAAAGAAATGTATTGGGTCATACTCCCGTGGTACTCACATTTTCACAGCCCATATTTGACAAAACTATGTGGCCAATTTTTAAACTGAACGGCTTTTCTAAAGAAAGTAAAGCAGAAATTAACAGTAAATCCACTTTATGTTGTTCTTCACTGAAAATGTGTTTCTTATGGACATTCACAAACTCCTCACTGCTTGCTCTTTCAGTTGTTCCTTCTCTTAAATGTTCAAATAGTATTAGTACGTTAAGCCAGGTGAATTTACCAGATGCCTATTTGTAGCTTATGCCATGACAGTATAGCGACCATTGAGAAATCATCTACAGCAAACCACTGTTCATTACTGTTTTATGACACTCGCCTTACATGAAACTAACAAGCAGTTTTTTTGTTTTTTATATCCAAAAAAGGATCCAGACTCGAGAGTGATTGTGGATTAAGGAGGGTTTGTCCATTAATAAAGACCTTCTACCTTTTTTTAATCTAACATGTCTTCTCATGTTGTCCTGAATGTACATTATAATGTCCTGCATTCATCATAAAGTGTATACCGCTACTCCTCACTCACCCCACAGGTAGAGGACCTGTGCGACATCTCATTTGTCAAACGGCAGGTCAAGATCATTTTGTTCTAATAAATGTGCCAACGGCGATCATGGACTCTTGACGTGGCTCCAACATGAAATAACTCATCCTGAACAACTTGATAAATGTAAAGTACAAATATTCACAGTACACGGAGGATGAACTCTAACCACTTTGGTGCCACCCGTTTCCAGGAAGTCAGCTCTCAAAAGGACACCTTTAAAACTAATGACCACGTTCATGCTAACAAGCTAAGCATTACATACCAAATATTAGCATGTCACCATAATAACATCAGCATGCAAATGTGGCATCATGCTAGCTAAACAACAAAATGTGAATATCCAATAGTTAACATGTAGACCTGACATGCTAAAAGTTAGCATTTTTACTCAACAACAGTAGCGCACTGTCATGACGGTCCAAAAATGGCTGAACCTGAGCACAGGTGGAGGATGGGCACAGCTTAGACTGACTGGCCACACCTGACAAAGAAGAGCTGAGCCTGACACCCTGAGTTTGAGATGGCCACTGTGAAGGATCAGTCTTGTGATTTTGGTAATCAGAATCAGGTTTATTACCAAGTAGGTTTTCACTACTTGGTATTTTGGTGCAAAACGGTCACAAACAACAGAGGCAGCCATCTGCGGCACCATCTTGGTTTACCATATGGCCTTTCCTCTGGTGCCATCCTCAGGCCTGATTTAACAATAATTGCCTATTAAGGATAAAAGAATACTTAAGTTGTCTCTTCGTTTTTAATTCATGCAACAACTGTTTTCTGGGGTGAAATGAGCATTACAACCCCATGTGGGACTACTGTGATTATAGACTTTTAATATTTCACGCTCTGAAGAGTTAAAGATGCATTTTGACATTATACCACCTGCTTTAAAGGTGTAGTCTGCAATTCTAATCCAATACACTTTTTACCAAATTCAGCGAATATCTCGTCACGGTCTGCTAGCTGTCCGTTCTGTGTGTGCTCTGACAAACAGTCCGGTGTTCACACACAGCCCTGGCTCTGTAAATGGGAAACAGAAAGGGTGGCTCGGACCAAGCCACCGACCGTTCTCATTCCCAGATCCTCAAATACTGATGCGAGTTTGAAGGAGCACTGAGGCGAGGGGTGTATTTGTTTGGCTGTTGAGTTCAAATATCAACAAGCTTTATCTGGGATTGCAGACTACACCTTTAATGCATTCAACTCTTAAGGACAGTGTGCTGCAGGGGCGTAGCACAGAATTCTGGACCCTGTACATAGGCAGTCTCTGAGGGCCCCCCCACCGCCTCCATCTTTTTTTTTTCTTTTGTTTTGATTTTTTTAAACCGTTTTTGTTGTAAGACATTCGTTAAGGATTACATGTTTTATTATTTTACTTTACTATTCATAAAGACTTTGTTGCGATCAGAGCTCTATTTTTATTTAGGCTATTGATTGTTGCCCAGGCTGCGTACATTTCCCCCTCCCTCTCATGCAGCAAGCAGCAAAGGTTTTACAAAACCTTCCGCTCTTCTGCCCAGCCTAACCTACTACTGTCAGAAGCACCTGCTGCTTTCTGAAATTGAGGTTCATATTTTTCTACTTTTAGCTGATTAACCAACGAGCCATGTTAAGACTACGTGCTGACCACTCATCTATCAAACACATTTCAAATATTTCCCTTTGCTTGTGCGTTTCTTTTGTTGTTTAGCTGATGTTTTCTCACATGTGGATAACTGTCAATAAGCTGGCTGACGTTACTGTCTGTTCCAGCGAAATCTAACATCTGCATCAAACTCCAGAAGAAAACTATTGCTCACCTTTCTTCCGAAAGAACTTGGTGAGGAGTTGTTTCCACTCATCGTATTTCTTCAGTTTCTCCTTTTGGAAACCAGATTTCCCCTTCTGAAAAGGCCTCAGACGGCTTCATGAGGACCAGGACGGCACTTTAGTCAGACCAGTCGGGTCACTGAAAGGGGCATTAGAGCACCTGCAAAAGGCTGTTGTTTTTTTTTAATTATAGAAAGCTCAGTCTCACAGCCTGTTTGTTCAACCATTACTAATTTTGTAGAAGACCTATTTGATTTGGTGTGATAATATTTTTAAAATTATCATTAGAAGCAATTTTTGAGGGCCCCT
This sequence comes from Oplegnathus fasciatus, assembly GCA_003416845.1. Lineage (NCBI taxonomy): Eukaryota > Metazoa > Chordata > Actinopteri > Centrarchiformes > Oplegnathidae > Oplegnathus > Oplegnathus fasciatus. The sequence continues at coordinate 565,376 of NTHP01000285.1, read as the reverse complement.
CCACACCTTTGGACCCCGTAAATTAGTACCCTTTGTCCCCCCCGTCCTTCACCCCTGGTGTGCTGCTTCACATAAGTATACCTGTTCACACCAGGTAAACTGGGTTTCAAGTGCCTTACTCAGATCCGGTAAAGGAACATTAAGAAGTTATCTGCTAAAGGAAAGCTTTACTTAACATAACTCAACCAATATTTACCCACATACCAATGGATTCCACCTCGTGACCATTCAAACACAAGCTTCTCAAACCCTTCACCAACTGTCCTCACCGCTGTGAGAGTGAAATCATTCTTTATACATACTGTTGCAGACTCAGAGGCAAAATGTCTTCATCCAAAGGCTAATGCTGCCATCAAGTGGTTCACTCTGTGCTCACCTAGAAAAATATGAATATACCGAATGTGTTGTCCATTAATAATTCTGAAGTTTAAGATAACTTCATTCATAAAATCTTAGGAGTGGGAGAAGACACGTCAATAACAACTTACACAATTGTTTTCATAAGTGTATATTTAAAGATGGCTGAACAGAACAACAATGTAAAAATGTAAACTCTGAAGGTGAGGGAGGGATTTCGTCAAACAAAAACGGTGTTGGGGACAGACGGCACTGAGCTACCAAGAAATGAGTAAACTTAGCAGAGGAAGGAACCGCTCCTATGAGACACAAAATGTAAGAACAAATGAAAACATAAGAGGGCAACAAACTGTACATCACATTAAGGCTTAGTCTGAACTCTCTCCTCTCTTGACGAATGAGAAATCAAAAGGACGTGACACAGTTTTAGGCGTTGTGTGACTGAATAACAATGTGGCATTGTGTCGAAGGTCTGAAGCCTGAAGTGGTGACACTCAGAGAAGATCAAAGCAAAAAGAACAAAGCGATTCAGACACATTTA
>NTHP01000285.1:514806-560152 GCA_003416845.1 Oplegnathus fasciatus | reverse complement strand
TTAACGTACCACAAAAATTAAATCGACGCCGAACCAAGTAGAGCAGCCCTATGCCTTGCCACACATTCAAGTACAAAGTAAAAAAACAAACAAACAGAAAAACAGGAGAAAATAAGCAAGACAAAGATCCTCAGGATAAAACGGACAACAGTTCTGGAGCTAGCCAGATATGACACTTCAACTTCCTCAACACACAGGGGCGCTCTAATGAGAAGCGCTTGAGACCAAGTGCCAGATAAACGGCCCCCCCGTGTTCTTCTTCATTGGTTGTTCGAGGTTTCATCGCATTTGTTTGTTTTCCTAGAAGAGTTCATCGTCATCATCATTATTTTTTTTGTAGTTTCTTGCCTTTCCTCAGGGCAAGCTTGTTCTTGATGTGTCCTCGCTTCCTCTTGGCCGTCTGGTTAGAGGAACAGAAGAAAGAAAATCAAGTGACGAACCATCCAACTAAAATCAGTTTAATCTAGAAGAATATAAACGGATTTAAATAAATTGCGTATCACTTTTGGCCCATCACACAGAATCTACTCATAATCTAATGACTGAATATGATGAATTTAGTGCCACAGAAAATGTTGACTTTGAGAGCTACTCTGCTTCAATATGCTGTAGATATAAACAAGTACATATTATGTACAATACTGGTCTTAAAAACGTAAAGGTATAACGAGTAGGATTTGTCGGTTGCTGTTTGTAAACACAACATTCAAAGTTGGCCCCTCCTCCCTGGCTCAAAGTGCATGCGCTTCTGGTGGTCCTACATGCTTACGATCGAGCAATTGGTCGCTACGTACCTCACACCCTGTGCGCTGTTATTGGCACACCACTGCCCAAAGGTGGATGCCCAGAAACGTCCCGAACACAGCAAAATAAGAAAATACAGAGGGCAGGGTCTCTGCAGATACAGACACCGCCACACACTTCTAGTGGGTCATAAGTGATGACTGAGAGGGGTTATTTTTGTTTGAGTCTACACATTGTTTTTTAGGAAAATCCTACTCGTTATACCTTTAAATTGGAGCATGTACTCTGGTTTATTTGTAATGGAGATTTGATTATTATCATAAACATTAATCATAAACTAACTTAACAAAAAAAATGCCCCTCTTTGAGTTAGTAAATTATATGTGCAGTAACTTTGCTAAGCTGGTGTGTTTATTACATTACAACATAATATAAATGTTTTTGTCTTTTTCCAGAGAAAATCCTGTAATTCTGTCCTCGAGGCCAAAACAAATAAAATAAAATAATCTGTGAAAAATGTATGACCTGGACACTACAACCTCACATTCACCCTCCATCCCGCCCAAATGCACACCAACCCCCAACATATAAATACAGAAATCTACTGTCAACAGTTGGAGTTGTAAAATGCGAAGACGTAGAAAGATTGAGAGTCCGCAAATGAGAGCAGTAGTAGTAGAAATACTACAGTAGTAGAAATACTACTCCTCTTAATAAGCTATTAGTTTACAGTGTTGATGAGTGTAGTGTTTTGTCAGGTGGGTTTTCACCAATAATGTGATACTGTACAAAGAAGAATTTTTGTTTCCCGTTTTCCTTCAACTATAAAACGTAAGTGAATCTTTCTAAAACTGGAAGGCAAAATAAGTCACCCATTTAAACCAATAAAACAGGATGTGTCCTGCTACCTTTTTGGAGGTGTACTTCTGCTTGGGCGCTACACTGCGGAGCTTGTGGTCCAGCGGCTCTCTGTTCTCCAGGTTCTTGACCTTGTAGATCCTGACCAGCCAGTGCTCCGAGGTGAACGCCTCCTCCAGGTGCTTGAACTTGATATCCTTGTTGCCGATCTCAGCATTGCGTGTTCGGTCAAAGCCAGGAGGCGTCCGAAAGTCCAGCTGGGAGACAGATAAGGTTGTCATTAGGCTAATTAGCAAGAAGCTAGCTGCGTGTCTTTTTGGTTGAAAGGAACAGTTCGACATATTGGGAAATGAGTAGGGTTACATGAGAAGATTGATACCACTCTCATATCTGTATGTGTATGAAGCTACAGTCAGCAGCTGGTTAGCTTAGCTTAGCACAAAGACTGGAAACAGGGGGGAAAAGCTAGCACATAACCCCCCGTCATTTTTACACAAACACCAAACAACACTAAATGAGATATCACATGTTAATTAGTGAGCTTTACCTGGACAGAGCCAGGCCAGCCATTTCCCCGTTTTCAGTCTTTATGCTAAGCTAAGCTCACCAGCTACTGGCTGCAGCTTCATATTTTTACCGTACAGACACGAGAGCGGCATCAATCTTCTCATCTCACACTCAGCAAGAAAGCAAATAAGCGTATTTCCAAAATGTCGAACTACTCCTTTAAAGAAAACTAAAACAAAAGGGGGAAAACTTTTCAGACAAAAGGTGACAAGCATCTTACAAAGACTACAATGAAACTTCATTTCAATTTCATCTCAGCTCGCTGCAGCTTTACTAATTCAAACATTAGCGCTCACCAGATAAAGACAAATACAATTATAAAATAAAAATAAAAAGTTTGATTGCACTTTGATTACAGCATCTGCCCTTTTGTGACTATTACATTACACTCTGTATGAGCCACTTACAACTCATTCAATCATTCTGCTCGAAAAGCCTTTGACTGCTCCTCTTACTGTGTCCTTCTCACATTTGATTTGCCCTTGTCACCTCTATTCTCAAAGCTACAGCCTCCATCTATCTTCCCTCTATTGTATTTTTCTCCTGTTTCCTCCTCTCTCTTCAGTCTCCACTCTCACTCTCCCTTTATGTACCACGTTTCCATCTGTAGTACCTTTGCATCCCGTTTATGCCTGCAGGCAGCTTCAGAGGACACAGAGTGTGAAATATTAAATTATTATCAGTCACAATAGTTTAGCGTCCCGACTTGTATTTATTAGCAGTGTTCAACTTGTCATTTAAATGTTAAGAAAAAGAAATAAACGTTTCTGGGGAGATATGAAGTCCACGGTTTGTTTTTCTTCATTACATACTTTCTATTCGTACTGTGTTATGCATCGTCAGTATCCTTTAATCTCCACTCACCGCTACAAACTGTACCCTCAACTATCCCGTACAGTTCACCCCACTCTACTTATTGTCTTTTTCCTGATGTCCTCTAAGCCTCCGTTTCCCCTTGTCACATCCTGTTTCCGTAAACCTAATCTACCTCCCCCCCTACTCTGACTCTTTCTTTCTTCCCTCGCTGGGCTCTCTCCCTCCTGTCCTCCGTCTCCTTCTGTGCCTCAGTCTCTCCATCTCTTTACCCCGAAACAGCTCTGCGAGCTACACAGAGCTTTGGCTGTCTGTCTACGGATGGCGGCTGCATTGATTCTCCCATCTCAGCTGAGCTGTTGGCCGGGCCGCATCTACAGCGGGGATGTAAGCACCTGGCAGGAAGGATCCCTCTCATCTCTCCTCTGCTACCTGCCAGAAGTAACCGTGGCACATTTCAAAGCTTCCGCCAATCCTTCATATTCCTCCTCCATCCTTTCTTTCCCCCAAACACCCCCCTCTCCAAACCTCAGGAGCTCCCCAAGGCATCGCCTTAAATCCTCTCCTGCCTGTCTGTCAGCCAGCTCTGCTTTTAAGATACAGTAGCAAGAAGTTTTACACCTTTGGTGGTGGCAGCTGCTTGTTATTCTCTGGTAAAGCTACATGCTGCATAATATATAGTGGCCGTACTTTTTACTTCTTTGGTGATGGCAGCTGCTTGTTACTTTCTGATCTTGGCACAGAGCTGGAACTCATTATTTGTTCCTATGAAGTGGATCATAACCCTGACAAATCTCTTCAAATTCAACAGAGAGTTTCTCTTGAGCCCTGACCTGGCCTCACCTGGAGATGAAAACACGATCAAAGACATGCAGAGTTTGTAGAGTTTTTGGGGATGTTACTTGGCCAGAATGTAACATCAAGTCTTTAATTAGTGTTTCTCTCCTCACCTGCATTTCACCAAATCGATAATAGGACATCTTGTACATGAGGCAGTTGAGCAGAGTTGGTGAACCGGCCTTGTCCACTCTGAACTCTCCCTGAGGGGTGAAGTAGTCACTCTCCTACAGAAGACAAAGAGGAAAGTGTGAGAAAATAAAGTCAAGAAAATGAGTAGAAGGTGAAGTCATTTAGTAGCACCAGCACCAAGAACTCACTAACTGGACATGATGATAAAGGTGGATAAAAATATGAAAACTGTGCATGTTTGTGATTAGAGTTCTGCAAGTATGTTCAAGTTTTATTTGTCACATATAGTCATACAGGGTATAATTATAGTGAAATGTGTGCTATGAGACGCTCAGGTAGGGCACGGTGGATAAAAATAAATGAGTTTTATCACTTATATCAATAAAAACTACTGTGTTCTCATAGACATGAAAAACTGTTTTTAAGTTTTTGTCCCACAGTAGTGTAAAAGTTACTTGTTTCACAACATTAAAGGTTATATAATAACATGTAAATCTCTGTTGCACACAAAACCAGAAACAATCTTCAATCAGTGTGTGTGTTCATGCATTTAAAGGAGGGGTTCACAAAGTTTTGATGACTGAGTGCCAATTTAGGGAGCCAGCATATGATTGAGGGCTGCACAGGAAAAATGCACACAGATAAGCCTTGTTGAAACTGTTACGTTTGCGCTCTTCACCCATGAACTTGTTGCAGGATTTGTGATTGGTCTCATAATGGCAAATCACTTTATCTGTCCCCTGAGGTCAGACAAAGTAAGAGTCTATCCATTTTTCCTGAAGGCTCCTTTTCTCCTCAACAATACAGCGTTTTTTTTCTCCGTGGTGGCTTTTCCATCTCACTTCCACATTAAACTGTGGAGTTGTCCACCGAAATCACAAACTTCAGCTAACAGCACGAGCATTGATGACAGAACATAATTCCAGCAACACTCGCGAGGTGCCAGTAGTTGCCATGCAACCGGTAGCTTTCTACAAGTATCATTCCTAACCAGACAGACGCTTGTTAGGGGGCGCAGTTTAACGCAGTAGTCCAGTAGTGTATTAAATGTAGGCTAAGTAAAAGTATTGAAATACACCACAGATGACTAAAATATAATGCATGCATTTCATGTCAGATTTGGGGGCCACCATTGGCCCGCGGGCTGCACATTGAGAAACTATGACTTAAAGGAATAGTTAAACATTAATATGCTTAATAGCTTTGTCCGTTTTTTGTATGGATTAAATGAATGAGAACGTGTAATTAGTCATCTGTAGAGGTGCTGGTAGGCAGATTTTGTGACATTTGGGCAGAACCAGGCTAGCTGTTTCCGTTGTTTCCAGTCTTTATGCTAAGCTAGGTTAACCATAAACGTTGAACTATTGCTTTAAGTAACCGGGTTACAGTTGGGTTGCTCCAGTAAGCTGATTTCTTAAACGTCATGTAATCGAGAAACCTGGCTCTGTAATGGGGGTGGGGGACTAGAGAAACATGGTTTCCTCAGCTAGATTTCTCCTGGAGAACACAGATTTCTTTGCCGCATATACACATAGCCTGGTTTCCAATCGGATTTTAACTTCTACACATGTGCATTACAAAGACTTCAGACAGGTGAAGCAATGCTGTGACAGCAGAGTGGCGGGATGATAGGAAAGATCATTGTGCACACATACATTCTTGTATTCAAAATAACTCTAAAAACCCAAACTAACACAAAACAGCCTCTGGAGGTCTAAACAAGTCTGTTTCCACTGCTGAACATTCGACTTCAAGCAGCGTGCTACTTCTAAGATAAGGTCAGGGAGAAAACTGATTACTGACTTGCTGCATGTATACGCAGGTTTCTTTGAAAAGCCTGGTTTTCTTGAGTGCATGTAAACCTACTGAATGTGTTTTTGTGACTGTTGCATTCATGACGTGCTGTAGCCAGTCAAACAAAAAAGAAAACAGGGACTTCTTGAACTTGAAAATCTGAATTTGATATTTTCTCGCTTTAAAAACGGAGGCTGCTGTTCAGGATGTGCCTCCAAGAAACGGATAACATGTCATGAATGCACCACAATGGGCTAAACAGAGTTTGTCCTTGAGCATCATTATAAAGCGTGTCAGAGCGAAGAGGAAACATTGATTTCACCGCTGTGTGAGTGCTTGCTACATGATTTCCTGGAGAATAGCTGTAGCAGTGACAGGCAGCTGCCTCACACTCACCCTGATGTCCTTGGGGTGCTCTCCCTCCGCTATCCTCACCATCCACAGGAACTTGTTTATATCGTCTCCAGAGTAGCCGATTACACCTCCGAAGATTATCAGCACGTAGTCCACGTCCAGCGACCTCATGATTTTGTAGGCTGCGCTCTCGTTGGACGACATGGCTTTCCCCACCTAAAGACAGTGGTGAGTCGTACTTTAATTGGGGGTTTTCTCTGTTTCACACAACATGATGCTTCAATATGGCAAAGCTTCAAAAGAGGAATGATTAAACAGAGATCCATCTTGCGTTATCTGTAATTACATTTCCTGTGGACAGATGCTGAAGAGACAACAGGCAGCAGGTAGAAAGCGAGAGAGAAGAAAGCTAGAGGGCTTTAACAGACTTAACTAAAAGACAAAAAACATTCCTCTACATTTGGCAGCAGAGAGAAAAAAATAAATCAAACCCACAGAATTTGACAGCAATTAACTGAAATCCCCCGACAGTATGAATTCAATGGGAAAAGTTTAAGCAAACAAGATTATCTGGCTTGTTGGAAAGGAGCAGTTTTACACAATGTGGCAATTACATAAAAAATTCACTGAGGAGCTTGCTAATCAGGCGGTGGCTGCTGGAAGAAATCATCTGTTTTTCTGTATATGCATGAATCCGAAGAGTAAAACAGGGAAAGAGCAAGGAGACGAAGACAAGAATAAGACAGAGAAAGAGATAGAGGGGCTCACCAGTGCTATATGACTGTTGTTCCACGTGTTATTATCTACTAGCGTGGTCCTGTTGGCCATGCCGGCTATTTGGTAGCCGTAGTCCCACCACGACATGACCCGCGCATGCTCGTCTGTATTCTGCCTCAGCCAGTAGTAGGCCTCCCTGAAGTCATCCAGGATGTTGCGCGTCCTAACAAGGAAAATAAGGTTGACAGGTAACAGCGTTGACAGGCATATGGCTGCGAAAGGATATTAATATTTCAGTTAAGACTTTGAATCAGAAGGGCAACAGCAGCTGAAAATAGAGCACCCATGCATAATAAACTGAGGGTTAAAAAACACCTCGCACTTTGAACGCTCATGTCCTAAATTTACCTCGAGGAGCGGGAGCAGACGTGAAGCCAGGCAACCAATTAACCGCAGGTATGGTAATCATATTATGTCTGTGTGTGCATTTGTGTGGGTGTATGTGTGCGAGAGAAAAGAGCAGAGTGACAGCTATGCTGCTCCCAGTAGCAAGGCTAAACCATTGTCTGAGAACTGCCGTGGTATCATTAATATATGTATGAGAACTAGCGTCTACCATTTAGTCTTGGCCTTCAATATTTCCTCCCTAAAGCTTAAAGAGAATAATTATGCCTGTAAAGAATCTCAGAGAGAATAATATATCAGCTTTTTGTAAATTCAGAGATGCTCCACAGATGTTTTCTGTGACCTAGAAACACTAAGTTAAGCAATCATATTAACGCTTATAGGTGCACATATCAATATTTCCACAAACCTCTTATGAAATATACATATGTTCCCTCCATCCTGCTGCTCTGTGTGTTAATGCGATCCCACACATATGTGCTCGTTTGCATGCAAGGTGGAGCGATCCGTCCCTCTGCATTATGAACTACTACTAGAGACTTTGCTCGGCTCCTAGCGATTATTCAACATCCAGTAACACATTTCAACTGAAGTGTGTGTGCATATACGATTCGTACCCGTCATGGTTGTACGAGGCGAGCACCACGCTGGGACTGGAGTAGGCGTTGCTGGTGACCCAGGTGCAGTGGACGGCGAACATCATCAGCAGCATCAACATGAGCATGGTGACGATGGACTTGATGTTTGGACCCAAACCCTCCTCTGCCTTCTCCTGCTCTGACACATGCTTGCGCACCTTGCCGGCCTGCAGGGGGAGACAAACTCTATTATGATGGACGGCAAAGTATGAAGCATTCAGGGGAGATGAATTATTGAGTGGAATAAATTATTGAATGAACTAATTGAGCAATGTATCTTAGAGCTTCCTCAAGTATTCTGTATTGTGTGACGTATCACAGGGTTCATACTCTGTGATGAGTTAATGTTATTTCGCACTGGCAGCAGAGAATTGTTAAGGATATAAGAAGTCTGGTGAGGAGGAAACCTGCACAATGAAAATACACTAAACTGTGGCTAAAAGTGAGCAGAGACAGATGAAGAGAAGAGGACAGTGACAAAGTGAGATGTTAAACAGAAGTGACTGCTGAGACATCTTTTGTTGGTCTGAGTGAACAGCAGAAGTTCGATGCACCTTACTGTGAACTGCAAAACAAACTTTGTTACAGACACTGAGGGACTGTAAAGTTTTAATAACATTTGTGACTGTTACAATTAGTGTGTGTGTGTGTGTGCGTGTGACAATTGTCTTATTGTGAGATATACATGTATTTTGTTCTAAGGTCTCGTAAAAAAATGATGAGATTTCTAATAATGAGACTTCCTGAATAAATAAAGCTTAACTAACAAAGCCTTTAACACTAAACTTCTCCATGAACATGGTATGTTAATGACTTTGGATAAATTACTTGATAAATATATGTAAGAAGGTTGAGTGTCTGTCTTAAAGGAGTTTTGTTACTCCCAAAACTTTGTATTCTTAATGATGAATGTATTTCTGACCTCAAAACATTTGCGGAACCTTTTGTTTTGAAAACTGCATTGTTATTATTAGCACATTACCACTTTTTAAAACACATTTTCACCAACAACTATAAGCAGAAATGCGTATCACAATTTGTATCACATTGTGTGCAATTTTTATGCTGCAACCTGTATTAACAGCAAAGCCTTCAAGCATAGCCTAAATGTCCATCAATGCATATTTTCCACCAGTGCAGGGCAGCAAGGATTTGTAACGAGCACCGTCACCATAAGCAGACTTCTAACACTGCTGTCTTGATGTTCAAAAACTGGCTTAAACATGTCACTTTTGAAACATTTGTCAATTTTATAAAATTGTTAAGGGATGGATATTTGTGGGAAGCACCTGAAATTATGTGATTACAAGGTGTACTGGAATAGACAAAGCCACAGTTTGGCTCAACCGTGACAGCAGTCAGATCATAATTCAACAAAGTGAGACAGCTAAAATTATGGCAACAGCATCAAACAGTTGCAGCTGAATCACAGTTTACCCAAACTGGCGGGAAGCTGACAAACATGCAGCTGATAAATCCAAACCCCTGCGCAAAAGGTGCTGCAAAAGTGTGAAAAGTCAATGAGGAACATCTCAGTGACTGTAGCTTTGTCTTTTCTTGCTTGCTCTGTTATTATAGTATTCATTTTTCAGGTACATGACAGTCAGAATTCAAGCATCGTAGTAACATGACCTGTTGCAGGGCAATGAGTGCAAAAAATAAGTAGATTTCCTTAAGGAGAGAGATACTGTGTGACATTATTTCTGTAGATGTTGATGCGAATTTTGACATTTATTCTGTCCGGTCTTGACCTTGTCATAAAGATTCCCAGAATTCCTCTTGTCGTCCTCGTCGCTGCTGTCTTCAGCGGGCGGTTTCTCCCTCTTTGTGTCGTCTCCCATGTAATGCTCGAAGACACTGGAGAAAGCCACCGCAGACAGCATGCACACCACCGGAGTCAGCGTCAGCATTAGACGCACCATCACACCGGCAAAATAGACTGCACTGATGGCGTACAGGGCCACTGGAAGGAAAAAAGAAAAAGAAGGTGTCGGGTGAGAGGCAGGGGGGGGTGTGGGGAGAGAGGGAAGCCAAAGTAGACAAAGGTCAGACAAGGAGAAAGACAGTGTGCATGTAAAGGAGAGACAGGAAATGAGGCGGAGAGTGTGAGAAGGAGATAAAGACATGAAAAAGAGAAATTGAGTTGTTAGACTAACGCAGAATAATCAGTCTATGTTGGCTCTGCAGAACTCAAACCCTAAATGGGGAGAGCGTTGGCTGCTTTCCGTCCTTGAAGAGTGTCGACCCGGCTCAACAGGTGCATGGCTAATCAATAGCTGTAATAGGCTGATTAAGTCTGAGGGAGAAACAGACTGCTGAAGGACTGTTTCTAGTGCTCTAAGGTTCTCTGCCCTTGATCTTGGCAAACATAAAAGTTTTGTTGGAGTTGTTTTTTAAAGAAGCTCAGTCCCTTCAGTGTTTTTTTTTCAGGCAGATGGAAAGCTCACATTGCATCATAATATTACAGACAGAGGAGATACTGTACTGTTTGACTTATGATACTATTTACAAATTATGCATGTTCTTAATCATGCTCACTGTTAATAAAGCAGATAAATGACAGTAGCGACAGAACAATTAGTGATTAAAGGACTACACCATTTAAACTGACAAATAAGCAATGACAAAATGGAGTTGTGAAGTGGACGTAATAGTCCCATTCATTTTCCCCACAGGCAATATCCTGTGACTGACAGCTGGAGCACTTCCAAGGCTTGGATGGACGTGAAACTCTCCAGATTGAATTATCAGCGCATAAAATGATCAACTGTGTTAGAAAATATCTGGTTCTTTGATAAAAAGTCAAAAGGTACAAGCCTGTGTACATAGAAACGTAATGTGGGAAGTTAACCATGGCTCCCAGGATGCATTTTGGTAAGAAAAATCCAATCACAGAGCTTCAAATTCTGTTACATTTTAAATGAACTTACTTTCACAGTCAAATTTGTTGAATTCAGCAACTATGGCGCAGTGTTTTCACAACTATAGCGATGAAGTATTGTGAGTTCCCTACCTCTCTGATTCACACCTCTTACTGGCTTCAGTGGCGGCAGAGGCTCATACAGTGGGTACTGTAGTATTTAGAGCCAGCCCTCATGCCAAACTGACAGAATCAAGAAGAGGCTACAGGCTTGCTAGCAGCTCTATGAGGCTGTACTTACTGTAAGCAGAGTGTTATCCGTGCTTAAGTATTAGTAGTTATCATAAGGCATCCATGTTTATTTACTGTAATTTAGCACTAAGTTGAATTTATCTATGTCTAAACAAGACTAAGAGGCTACAGTCATGATAGCACTTTTGCAGGTACTTGGTCATAAAGCAAAGTATTGAAAATGTCAAAAAAAAATTGGACAAATTAAAATGTTGATCTTATGATGTAGCTAGAAGAAAAGTCCGGGGATCAGTTATTATAATTCATTCTGTGGGCGATATGAATGTCAGTGCCATATTTCGTGGCAATCCATCCAATAGTTAGTGAGTACATAGTATTTCAATCAAAACCACAAATGTCAACCTCAAGGTGGCACTAAATGAAAAGTCAGGGATCAAAAAGTCAGTAGGATTCATCCTCTGGGGATCATCAATATCAACACAAAATTTCATGGCAATCCAATTAGCCAAATTGGTGAGCAAAATAAGCACCTATAGGACTGGCACGGTCCCGTGTTCATATGTTGAGTGGGGAAAAACACTTCCAGAAGCAGCAGCTCCATACCACAGTGGAAATGAAGGTTTTAAAACATATTTCAAAAAACTGTAGAGCTGTGATTTAAAAACAAAAAAAGCCCTACCGAACACTCGTTCGTCGTTGATGTTCTTGATACAGAACCAGAGGCCTGCTGGGAACGTGCAGACCAGGATGTGGAGGTCGAAGAAGAAGGAGACCCACGTCGTCGGCTGGTGCTCCGACACAGACGCTATGATGGGGATGTGGATCTTAGCATAGCTGGAGAGGGAGGGAGGGTGAAGGGAGGAGGACAGAAAGAGGGGGAGGGAGAGACAGACAGGATGTAATTCATGTTGGGATGAGCGCATTGGGAGTGTTGAGACAAATTATACAATAGATCCTCCTGATTAACTCCAGAATTATGAGGGGAAAAAGATAATTTACCTCCCCTGCATGCTTATGGTAAAATATGAACAAATTTAGCACTAAGATGAGATGAGGAATACTCTATTTTTTTTTTAGTTTTTCTGATCTGTGTGCTCCCTCTTTATTCATTATGGGCTTTTACGCAGCACTTTCTATACGATTTTAAATATTTCTCTAAAGTGTTTTGTGATTACAGCTGGGAAACAGAAAACACACAGCACATTAAGGAATTAGTATCAGCCTCCAGAGGGAGGAAAAAAAAACTATCCCATACTGCTTCAGTCAGCAAACCGGGGGAGAATTGATTGGGTGTGCTGAAATATCAAACACGTTGCAGTGCATTTGGAGAACACAGGGTGCCTGGTGCTATTTGGAAGTAAGACAATAGTTCAACACAGAGTCTGTGCTGTGCTGTTTTCCCCTCTGGGATGGTGCACGGGGTGGGGGTTTATAGCTGTCTTAGAAAACACACACATGCACTCGATTGAACAAGTGTTCCATCGACAGCAAAAGTGTGAAGGTCAGCAGAGCTTACCCGGTGTCCCAGAGAGAGTAGAAACGGCCACTCCACGGAGCAATGTATCCTGGAGAAAGAAAAGACAATCAATAAGGAAATATACAATGTTACTCTTTTAATGCTTTCCATTTGAGCCATGGAATACAAGGACTGCAGGAAGTTTGTTGTAAAGGTTGTAAATCATGGGAAAATATATTAAGAAACCTTTAAAATACTTACAATATGTAATTATTTATACGGAAAACTCAACCCTACTGTGCAGCTTTGAATAAATAAAATGGCCAACACTATCGGACCCACAGGCCAGGAAAAATGTGTAGTAAAGACTGCCTGGGGATAATAAAGAGGATGTCTACAGTACAGTTTTAATATTCACTGTGTGAGACAAAACTGAAATATACTGTATAATGTTGTAAAGTGCAGCTACTTATCCGAAGCCCCTGAAAACTTGGTTTCTGATCTTATGATTTTCTGTATAACAATAAATATTCAGGACTAAATACGCAACAACCAAGGTAAAGTTCAGGAAAAACATATCTTTAGTTTTAATTTATGAAAAGTTTAAAGTATATTAAGAGTTTAAAATAAACATAACTTTGATTTGTTTACCAGAAAACTCCACAGGGCACCCTTTAATATTCAAGACCTTTAGATAATCTGTTCCATCAGAACTGTGTGGCGTGGTTTGATACAGAAATCTCTAATGTGAAATAACCAAACTGTTGTAACCTAAACAAAAAATCTTAACCTCATCCTTTATAGTAAGTTAATTGAGAAAATAGTTTTTCAGGGCCTTTAATAACATTCATATGAACCCCGGCGACTGAACAGAGCAGAATTTCTGCTAGTTGTGGTTCAAAACCAAGAAAAAAAGAGAATGTGTCAATGCTGAAAATGTATTCTATTGATGGTACTTAATTACTAGAATTGACTTGTTTACAAATGTAACTGAAACCATTTAAGCTGCAAATTATACCGCACAGGGCATTTTGTGTGCGCATGCAAATGTCTTATTTTGGTGAAGCTTTGATCTGGAATACATTTCAGCTCTGAACTGTTGCCTGGGGGCTCTCAGAGCCACTCACACACTCACATGTGCACAGACAACACAAACAAAAGCATTAGCCCCATATATTTCATGTTTGCACCAACATATAGCTGTACCATGTCCTTTGATGCTCTGATTGTGCCTAATGCGTTTAATAATGATGATGACATAATCACCATCATAAAAAATAGAGCACTTTTAAAATAAGATGTTGCAAAGCTCTGAACCAAAGCGGGCAAGAAAAAGCAGAGAAAGCAGAAAAAGTCAGATGAAAAAAAGATATTTTAAGGAGTGATTTAAAGGATGACACTGATTTAACCAATCAATACTTGGCTCCGTGTTCAAGATACTGAGGAAACCCACCCAGCTACTCTGTTGCAGAGATTCTTATGAGATGAAAAAGCCTGACAGACCAGAGAAGGACATGCGCAGTTTCACTGCACAACTGGCACATCACCAAACAGTCACCGACTCCCACTGCTCACAACGTTTACCAGACGTCCAGCTGATGCCGGGATTCTCACGAGACTGAATTTCTGTATCCAAAAGAGCGACCAATCAGTTCTAAAGCAGGCAGGCAACCAATCTAAGGACGCCAATATTACTGTAGATACAATGTGCCACCATCTCTTTCCACTGGGCAGAAGGCCTGGCTGCAGTGTTTACATAATCTGGAGTGACAGAATGTCAAAAGGCAAGTAAATAATCTGCTGCCTTAATCAAGGTGAGAAATCCAATAAATTATGTCAGGTAAAAAACAGTCACACACTTTATTAAGGCTCATTACACACTGCAGAAAAGGTGTGGATACACAGCCTAAGGGGATAAGTGAGCTTTCTTCTTACACAGTAAACTATATTAGCTTTCTTGGGACCAGTCTGAGGTAGCACACCACTAGAAAAGGGAAGTAATAGCCCGTGTGATGCTGTAAAAAGGTGCTTAAAATGGCTTCTGTGGTGAAATGTGTGCTTTTGAGCACCAAAGTCTCCATTTTTTCGCACTTTCAAAACATAATGATATTCTATGTGTATCTTATGGATAGGTCAAGATTCTGAGCATGTCATCTTAAATCTGAACACTTCACCAGGAGACAAATAAAAATCAATAAATAGCAAGGAAGCAACATTTGAAAGGTCTGAAACCTTGAGGCCTCCACTGAGGCCAGAAACCCAGGCAGAGCTGGAAATAACGGAGAAAAACATTAACAAGGACAAAGTTCAACCAGCTGGCTGTGCGCATCAGGGTTCAACCAGACCAGGCAAAAACAACACATAAATAAGTTCACAAAAAGACACTCGGGTAGAGCACAATCCTCCTCCAACGCTCAATAGTTCTCCAACTTGCAAAACTGCAACATCCATATCAGTTTATATTTGTTTATCATTTGCCTTCCAGGTTTAATTTTCTGACAAACCGAACGCTGATTAGCAGCCCACTGGGGAGGCCTGGAGGTCAGACCATTGGGGGATAGTGTATGAGCATACTGTAACTTTTGGCCAAAAAAAGGAAACAAAATCTAAAATGGCTGAAATCCCAGCTCTGGATCACCATCAAAATCTAGTCAACTGATCCCTTGCACAAAAGACACAACACATTTGTCCACCAAATCTCAGCCATATTCAGGATAATTTCTGACATACTGTGCTAAAAAACAGACAAACAGATGGGGGTGAAAACATTAACCACCTTCTTTTTTAGTACTGTAATATACAACTATTATTAGAAAGTGACGTAAGTTATTTTATGATAAGTGATCTTGACATTGATACTCAAGACTGCACCAGGAGAAAAAACACCCAGAAGATATTAGATGTAGGTTTTTGTTGACAGTAGCTTGGGTTAAACATTCACACATCATTATTGGAAGATGATTGGACCGCTAATCTTCACCAACTTTACTACATAACAGCGCCTCATACATTTGACATTTGTTGTACCTGATTTTCATGTGCGACTAACACAACACAAAGGAAGTTTTAATTTAATGTGTTGACATTCACAAGAATATTCTGGCTGCATTTGGGAGACGCAAATGTTACATTTCTTGGTTTGGGCGTATATTTCTGTGGCCGATAACCTAGACAAATTCATATACCAACTATGCGAACATTCACAGAAAGCTGTTTATTGTATGTTATGTGTGCAGTCGTGGGTATTGATGAGAAAATAATGCATACAGCCAGTAAACTATAATAAGATGTGTAACATCAATGTAAACATATTAAATGCGAGACGCCCAGTAGAAGAGCAGTAATTAATACAGGATGGCAATTTCTTTTCAACTTACAATGTTGTTGTTTGTTTATGTTCAGTAATATGTGTATTGATCAATGAGAAGTCTCTTCATTTGGTAAGCCATGATATTGGTTGCAACTGATGATAATTGCTTACAAGGAAGGCTACAACTAATTGATTTTTTCTATAATTGAACCAATTGACTATGTTTCCAATTAGCTTATAAAATATGAGAAAACTGTGAAAAATGTCTGACACAATTTCCCAGAGCCCAAGGTGTTGTCTTCAATTTGCTTGTTTTACCTGACTAACAGTCCAAAACCCGAAGACACTCAATTTACAAAGATACAGAAACAGAGAAAAGCAGAAAATGTTCAGAAGTTGTGAAGCTGAAACCTGAAAAATGTTGGTATTTTTTGCTGTCGACCAACTAACCAATTAATGGACTGGTCCTTTCAGCTCTAACCTCAAGGACAAAAAATACGATAAATGAGATGGTTTAAATGGAAAGCACCATTTGCATCTTGGCTAAACAATACTGTGAAACCATGTGACACATACAGACCTGTGTATGTGAGATAGATCACCGTGAGGAAGACCACGCCGGCAGCAAGAGAGACTCCGAGGAAGAAAAGTGTCTGGAACTCCTGTCTGGTCAGCCTGTCCTTCAGGTACTGCAGGAAGGCATAGGCTTGGAGAAGTGCAAACACACCTGAGAAAAGCCACAGACAGAAACCAAAGAATGAACAAACATACAAAAAGGAAACTCGCACTGAATATTTGAGGAGGCCCCGATTCATGCTGCCTCCTGCAGGGTACAAAGCAGGCTTTTCGTGGTTAAGAAGCGCCGTTGTCAGTTTGGCAGAATTTTCCACAAAGCAGTTCGCAATAGCCCCTTTGGCTGTTCGTGCAGATGTGAAAGACAAATACTGCGGGACAACATATTTCAAATGCATGAGACAGATTTGTGTGAATAAGCCCTTCTCTTTCCCCTTGCCTTGTCTTTCTTTTCGCAGCCCCTTCGGTCACACTTCTTTCCTCCGTTCCTTTGCTCTGACGCTTTCTCAGTGACGTTTTCTCCAGTGTCTTTCTTTGTTTGTATGGTGAATTCGATATATAAAAAATTGAAAAGAGGCCTGGTTTCCTTTCCTTTCGTCACCTTCCATTCCTTTGACAAACCTTGTGTGATGTTACCCTAGTCTTACGCTTGCCCACCACCGCCCACGGCAGGTCTCACCCATTTCCAAGGTTAAGCCCCTGCATGTCTCCTGGAGAGCCGCCATGGTGCTAACACGCTTGTCACTCTATGCCACCCTGCCTGCCTGCCTCAGGGGCTGACATCTCAAGGGTACCGACCATGGCTCTGTCACTCTCTTCCTGTCTCCCACTGTGCTCCCTGAATGCTACCACCAGATGTTCTGAGCAGCTGCTACCCTGGCGACATGAAAACACACTCTGTGTGACAGAGACAGAGAGAGTGGGGAGCCAAAAAAACAGAGAGAGGCAGAGATGATTTTTGGTGGTGCATTCTTCAAAGCCTCACATAATGCTGTTTGTGTTGTAGACCAAGGAAAACAGGGACACTTCAACGTACGCCTGCTGCAGTGTTAAGAGAATTCTCAAAAAAGGTGCTGCTCAGCTTCCTAAAGCTGCCAGCGACAGTCCTCTCCCAATCTGGATGTAAATGAACACAAGAATCACGCACATACATACGCACCCATCCGTGCTGTCGGGCAGCAGATGGGCCCACTCCTGAGAGCCGAAACTGAACAAGCTTTAATACTTCCCACAAGCCAAAAATGAAAAGTACTTAAAGTGCTAAACCCATATGGATGGCATGTGAAGCCACTTGCTTATTTCTATTTTGTAAATATATTCTGAGAAGGTCCTGTGTTCTTCTACACACAGCATGACTAAGGCTGTCAGAGCAAGGGGATTCAATTCCCCCGCAGCAAACCAATCTTAAAGTGTGTGCATCCACGGCACTGTAAGGTGCTTTGGATAACAAGCGGGTGGCTTATGTAAAGTCACACCTTTAATACATGAACTACAGCAGTCAGCCTGAACCTTTCCCTTGTGTTTTGCGGCATAAATTTGTTGGCAGGGTCATGGCAGGTTGGAAGTTGACATGAAAGCTCTGAAATAAAATCTCGGCATTGAATCACTGTGTCCTTGTATAAAACCCACACAGACTGTCTGCTAAATTACTTAATGTAACTTTAAAAAGGAATGTTAAAAGTGTTAAAATGCAATTTCACTGTCAAAACATGCATTTTAACACAAGTCTGTGTTTTAGCAAAGACAAATGTAGCATTAAACCTGCATTCAGTGATTTTTTTGGCCAGCTGTGGGCAGCTGTAAACACCAACACTGACATATTATCACCTATTTTAAGTTGATATTGTGAACGTGTTAGCAAACAGCTGTCTATTTAGACACTGAACAGACACAGAGCAACATTAGCCTTCATTTGGAGTCATGTTTCTTGCCACCTGATGAATATAAGTCCAATATTCACCCTCCAACTCCTGGGGGGAAATATTTTGCTGTTTAGCTTCTAAATCCATGATTACATCCACCAACTAGTCGCTTACTTCGTTAGTGGCTGGTCACGTACAGCCGGAAATGAGGCTGATGAAAGAGTGAACCAAAACAGTAAAGTTGACGGCCGTGCTATCACGTACTTGTGAGAAGCTCTGACATTTTGTGAGAAAAGGTATGACTGAGTCATAACTAGGAAAATCAGACCGCAACACTTTCCGTGAAATGCTGACTTCATCACTGCACTCTGAATGGCATTCATATTGAAATTTTCTATGAGGGAACTAGTTCTTCCAAGAAGAATGCAGGCTCAGCCACTCTGGAGGTAGAGAGGGCGGGACTTACCGGCAGCAGCCATGTGCTCGCTGGTCCTGATTGGCTGGAAGCCGACAAAAGGGATCTGCATCGACAGTACGAGACCCACAATGTAGAAAGTGCTGTAAGCTGTGAAGAGAGAGGAGACAAACAGGAAGGAGAAACAGGGAGAGAGAGGGCGGAGCAGATAAGAAATCAATCAATCAAAACAAACTCTTGCACTAGTAAAAACCTTCTCTTCTGTTCCATCACTAAGGGAAATCAACCTCAATAGAGGTATTTAAAATCCATTGATTTTCACTGTCGCACCTCAGAGGGAGTAAATACAAAATACCTAATCTAATGTCATTTACTGAGAAAATGGAAGCTGGCTCGGTGCAGTGTGGCGGGGAGGCCTGGAGTGAGACGACGGTGCTGAGAACAGCACAACTCCCACCTTTGTAGCTGGGGGGAACTGATTCGCAGACGCACCAGCTTAATTAAGATTTCATACTCTTCCTGAAGAGTGTGCCTCATTTTTGAAGTAGTTGTGACCGCCCTCAGCAATCTCTTTCTCACACATCTGCTATTGACTCAAGACAGAGAGAGATGAATTGAGAGGGAATACAGACTGCAAGGTATTTTATTAAACCGGGATTTTCTTTTTTTTTTCTCCCCTTTTTGTATGTTCCTTCGTTGTGACTGAGAGACACCTGGCTCTGAGGAGAGGAGCTGCAGGATGTAAAGAGGAGCGAAGTTGAGGAATATAGGAGGCGCTTGAAGACCAAATGTCTTTTCTGTCAACAGAATACATTTATAAATATATTCCTCCATCTCTCGTTTGCTACCGAAAGTTGCATGAGGTTGCTGGATGATGCGCCTACTGCACATATCCATGAGGAACAATGAAAGGGGAAGGAAATTTTCCACTTCATCTAACAGCCCTGCTTCGTCAAGTACAATTTCATTGTTGAAGAACCGTGTTGGAGATGGAGCAGACGTAGGTCAAATCCCTCTCACTGTGAGGAGGGCATAATTTATTTTCAAAGCTCTCAAAGACTATGCTTTTGCGGTTACAGTGAGTGCAACATATAATCATGTGTAAATGATACTTGACATGGTATCATTTTTCTTGACCACAACAGAAGTGCCTAGGCTGACGACGGATGCGCGGACGGTGGAGAGTCTGAAGGATCGAGCTCGAGTTCTCCGAGCCAATGGATAATGTGCGGGGAAACTGGGACGTTCTGTAGAATAACAAGCCTATCCTCTTGCCCAGCGCTCTGCCTCTGGTATTCGCAAAGAGAAAAAAATAATAAAATAAAGAGGATCAGGTAGCAGGTGGCTGCATTTACTGTTAAGTGGTGTGTGGGTGTGTGGATGTCTGCGCTGCCGATGATGGAATGCTTACGGTTGTGAGAGATGAGCACAGGCGTGACTGGGCATTTGAGCTTGTTTCAGGGTCAAACGCTTGGGCAACAATATTGGAAGATACACAGGAAGGAGTAGAGATTTGACTGTTTATTGCATGCATCTCTGTTCTAAAGGGAGAAGATCTGAAAACACATTTCAGCTACTGTATGTGGGGGAGTTTTAAACATCGAACCACACACTTAAAGTTATTGTCTGGTTTAATTGCTTGAGTGTGTGTGTGTGTGTGTGTGTGCACCTTACCGATGTAGACTCTTCTGCTGTAACGTTGCATCAGCAGCAGCACAAACACATGCAGAGGAATCAGGTTGATAATAAACACATAACCTCCCCATGCTGACACCTAGAACACACACATACACATAAAACATGTCAGTCAGCCTGCTAGGACATCATCCTTTCTCGAAAACGTCCTTCATTTAAAACACAACTGGCCCATGCGATCAATTATTCTACCTTTTTTCCTTCTGTTTCAAACGAGGCAACCCTGCTGAGTGGAGGCTTGCCTGTACAAATGCTACAAATTAACTTTGCAGGAAAGATGTCAGGTTTGCCTCAGTGATGGGAGGTAATCGAAAGTCCAGTTGAGACACAAAGGCTTTCCCATATTGTCGTCGTCTAATGAAAACCAAGGATTAAGTGTTCCTTTATGTGTTGAGGAATAGGCTATTCTCCATGCTGCTACTTCTAATACTTAAAAAACATTTTCAAACCAGTTGGAACATGAGAAAAATGCATGTCACAAAACTGAAATTGTAATTGGCGGTTTGGAGATAAATAGTCACCACAGAACAGCAACAATATGGCGAATTTGCAGCAAGTCCAAATAAGACCTCCATGCATAAAGGTTTTTGTGGCATTCATCTTTTCTTGCTTTCAAAAGATCTGTATGGAAATACAATTCAAAGCGCAGATTAAAAAGTCTGCCACAATGGTGCATTCATGTGCAATTGTAAGTTACTGTTGCTTGTGAATTCAGTGCTGTTTGTATCCCTGACTCCCAAAGGGTCAATGACAATCAATGTTTAACCTCTGGCAACACTGAATATATTTAATGTATCAGGCTGTAACAGTTTCTACTTTAACTACTTAACTTCACATTTTACCACTGTCTTCAAAAAACAGAAATCATGCACACTAGGGCTGCAACTAATTATTATTTTCATTAACCATTGCTCTGCTGATTATTTTGTCAATTAATCAATTAATTGTCTAGTCTATGAAAAGCCAAAAAAAAAAAAGTGAAAAAATGTCAATCCCCATGTCAATTTCTCAAATCCGGAGGTAATGTCTTGTCTTGTCCAACTTGCAATCCAAATCCCTAAAATATTCAGGTTATTATATAAAACGGACAAGCAGCAAATCCTCAAATTTGAGAAGGTTGAACCATCAAAAGCAATTTTACGACTGAAATGATAAATCGATTATCATAATAGTAATAGATAAATTTTGCCCCATCAGATGGGTAAGCTATACAGTATATACTGCAAGTAAAAGCAAAAACTGAATATAAGCAACATGTCACCATCATATGAACTCCATTTTCAAACAATTTGAATTAAATAAGAAGTAAATCAATCCATACATACAAGCATCCCTTCTTAGATGCAGGCACAAAAATCACACACCTCACACACCTTGAATAGAACTGTTCAAGAACGGTTGTAAAAACATCTTACTGCCTCTTCACCATTAGACACAAGCACACAGCTATAAAAAACTGACTTATATAGAATCTATAAAAAACTAGGCAATCATACTTTACATGTTAGATGTAAAATGTAAGATGTGCCAATAACTTTAAAAGCTCCACTAAAATTATACCTCAGCCGTTTTTGAGGTCTGTAAGTTTCACAGCGTTGGATGTGGGGGAAATAAAACGACTCCACAAAAACATCACGGACAAGTTTTCAATTGCCTACACTTGACCAAAGCAAAGGGCAAATGGAAACAGTGAGAGCACTAGACAGTCAGAGAGGAGAGCATAACGAAAGAGTGAAAGAATACAGAAAAAGCAAGTGTTCAGAGAAAGAAAGCGAGACAGGAAAAGAGAAGGTAGAGTTGTAAAGTGCTGGAAAGTGAAACAGAAGAGAGAGAGTGTGAATTAAACAGGAAAAGAGGTTGCATATACGCAAATTGTTTGATCCTTTTTCTCAGCAGCTTGTCAGATAGAGCCCCATTGCACCTGCTAAGTACGATGAAAAGAGCTTTCATTACAGTTATGCAATCACAGGAAAAATGAGCACATCATGTCTAATTGATAAAAACGTTAATATGCTACATTAAGGGAGAGAGTGAAAGAAAAACTCCTAAATAAGTTGCTGAAGGGTTGGGTGCAATTATCTTTTGGCAGTCGTTTGCATCTGTTCTCTCAGATGGTGACAGCCAATTAGTAGCATGTGAACCGCAACTTGAATGAATACCAGAAATGGCTTCAATTTGAGACTCATTTTCAGTGTTGACACAGGGGTGGCTGATCGAGTCTCTGTTGCCGACTGGCTGGGAACTATTTGAAAACATAACACTCAAAACGCAGTGAGCAAGGCTACTGGCTCTGTGGCTGTCAAACCAAATATGACATGTCTGCAATGTAAATTTGAAAACGTCTAGAAATCTGATATATTCAGGAAAACAGAAAGAGTGCATTGAGGAAAGGTAATTAAATTCCCCCCTCTGCATTTAGCCAAAACTGACAGCAATCTACCGAAGGCACCAAACACGCTGTATCCCCAATAAAGAGTAAGTCAAACCAGCTTATTAACACTGACATTGAGCAGTTTAACCCGGTCCAAAAGATACTTTACGTTTGGACACGTGACAAGAGCCAAGTCTACAAACACAAGGAGAACAAGTCACCCAGTCACTTAATTGTGATGGTGTGCAAATCGATAGGCGTGTTTGTGAAATCATGGCACGTGTTAATTCACAAAACCATGCCAACCTCACCAGCGTTTCTCAGGGTAAACCTAATAAAAAAAAGCCTCTTTAAAATATCGATGCCTCTGAGTTAGACTCCCTGGTATCTGTGAGGTGCATTATTGACTCAGAGAGTCAAAGTCAACATTATTTTGTAAGGCTTGTTTTCCCCGTTGGTTACTGAACTGGGCAACAGCGTAGGAGGCTCAATGCCATGTCAGAGGGATGGAAGATAGTGATAGTGGAAAAATTCCCATGGTTACTATTTGCAAGTGTTCAGGGCAACTCAAAATGGAGATTACCAGCAGTATTAATAACTGGTGTAATTTGCATACATGAATATCTACCATTGTGTTAGGGTTATATAATTTGAAGATTTTACCATGTGGGTTTAAAAATAGAGTAAAGAGAGTTCACTTACCAATTTGGCATTAAAGCAGGGTTTAGTAACACTGAGTCATTAATGGGCTTCAGCTGGCATAAGACATCCATGTTTATTTGCCATTTAGTGTTTGGTCATGAACAATAGTATTGGACAACAATAATTTTGACCTGATGGCTCTAGAGGAAAAATCAGGGGATCATCCAAGTCAGTAGGATACATCGCCTGGGCAACATGGATATCTGTACCAAATCTTTCACCAATCCATCCAGTAGATATTGAGATATTGCACAGCATAAGTGAAAACTTTGACCCACTGGTGGCACTAGAAGAAAAGTCAGGGGATCGCCAAAGTTATTACAATTCATCCTATGGCCACCATGAATGTGTGTATCAAATTTAATGTCAATCCATCCAGTAGTCGTTGAGATATTTTACTAAAAGCCAAAAATGTCAACCTCATGGTGGCAGTAAAGGAAAAGTCAGAGGATCACCAGCCCGTAGGATTCATCCTCTGGGGAACATGAATGTCTGTAAAAAACGTCATCTGATAGTTGTTGAAACATTTCAGTCTGGGCCAAAGTGGTGGAACAATCTGACCGACATCACTAACCGTAGACCCACGGCGCTAGTATGGCTAAAAATAGGATTCCTAATCATAATTACCATTCAGATTTTGGCATTCACAAGTCAGAGGTCGGTAAATGCGGTAACGAAATGACGTGAAGGTGGTATCAGCGTCTGTTATTGAACAAACTCTACAATACAACCTGACGGCAGATTTACCTCTCGAGTCTTTCGAATAAATGGTCATGCCAGCAGAGGAAAAAAGAATGGGAGAAACTGGCCATCTGGTAATATTAGAGGACCATGCAAAGATGAATGCCCATGACAAAAACCAAAGCTGTGTGTGTATATATGTGTGTGCATCACCAACAAGCTCTATTTGAAATTATGCTTCTAACAGCCAGCCCTCTGCCCAAGCCACGGGGCTAACAGCTGAGGGCAGGAATCAGAAAATGTTTGGAGCAAAGTCTTTTAGCCGTTATCGCTCTCTGCATTTCATACCGGGCTTATCTGATGACCTCGGGGCCACTCTGAAGAGGATATAGAGAACACAGCATGCAACAGGGAGAAGGGGTTTACTCTGTGGGTGTGTACATTTGTGTGTAAGTGTTTGCAGGCTGCCTATGAGCTCTTGTTGGGTGTCATTCTGTGTATTTGTGAAAATGAATACGAATGTACTGTTTATGTGTGCTTATTCACTTGCTGCGCTCTCTCTAATATCAACATTGACTTTCTGGTTCATTAAGAAAACTTGATGGCATTAAAAACAAAGACCTTTAATGCTCAAGGGTCAACAGAAAGGTAGCAGTTGCAACACAGACTGTTCGGTCAAACTACAGGACATTCCACTGTTAGCTACCACGTCCGTATGTGTGTATGCCTGCATATGAGTCAGATGGTGATCGCTCCAGGGTTGCAGCTTTGGCACAGGCTAGACTCCTGCTTGCATTTCACTCTCATCACAATGATATTCTAGCTGTGAGCTGCAATTTTATCACTTATTTTTAATGAAACGGGACTAAGAGTCTATAGCCATGCTAGCAGTTCTGTAAGGGTGTATTTCGGCACAGCTTTGAGCTAAATGCAAACATCAGCATGCTAACATATGCCAATGACAATGTTAACATCCTGATATTTAACAGGTATAATGTTCACCATCTTATTTAGCGGTGTTAACGTGCATATCTATTAATTAACACAAAAGTACATCTGAGGCTGTGCTCATAAACCAAAGTATTAGACAAATTAAAACTTTATTAGATGAAAAATCAGGAAATCACCAGAATTATTACAATTAATTCAGAGGAGAGCATGAATGTCTGTACCAACTTTAATGAAAATCCATTCAAAAGTTGAGACATTTTACTCAAAAGCACAAATGTCAACCTCATGGTGGCACGAGAAGAAAAGTCAGAGGATTGCCAAAGTCGTTAGAATACATCTTCTGAGGAAGATGAGTGTCTGTGCAAAATTTTGTACCAACCCATCGTGTTGAGAAATTTCTCACGACAGGTGAACACGGCTGGTGGCATTACTAGTATGATTCATCCTCTGGGGACCATGGACGTCTGTGTAAATTTTCATAGCAATCCATACAATAGTTGTTGAGATATACAAGTCTGGACCAAAGTGGTGGACCGACCGACCATTGACACACCTAGAGCCACGCCGCTAGCGTGGCTAAAAAGTCAAACAAAGTGACATCTTTTAAACAACCACCTGAGAAGCCTTTTGTTCAGTGCATTTAATCAATACTTGATTTAGCAAAGGAGCTTTTGCCGAGCCCGGATGTTCCAGGATGCTCTGCTACAGGGGACTGTGGAGGGTTTAGAGAGAAAGGTAAGCCAAAGCTTTGGGAATGATCAGTGCAGTGTAGCTGATCCATGCATCTGCTTTTGCTCTGTCCTCTGTTCTTCCCCTCACTCCACCCTCGCCCACTCTACCCTCACCCCTGGAGGGATAAAAGGAGAATGTTTTGCAGCGAAGCAGAATGGTTTCTGTGGCTCCTGTCCATCAGTAGGTCCTGCTGCTCTGATCCTCTTCTTAATCTCGTCCTTCTCTGTCCTCTCCCCTCTGATTATGCCAATATCCAGGCAGTGGATCTCTCCCTCTCTGTCTCCATATCTGCTTTACGAGTGTCACATTCGATTAAGCCCCACGGGAATACGTAGCCTTGGCTATATCCTGATTAAATTGACAGCGTAAGGTGGTAAAAAAAAGTAGGGGTGGGTCAACGAGTGTATGCGGTACTTTGTGTGCAGGACTAAAAGGAGACAGTGGGGGCGGTCGGGAGGTTGCTGGTGTTGATGGAGACATACAAGTCTAGTTTGTTGCTCGCTGCTAGAGGACTCATCTGCAACAGTGGGTGGGCTGCAGATGCAGTACAGAGGAGCATCACATCACTGAGGAGAGGGGAGAGAGGGTGTGAAGGAGCGAAAGTAGTAATAAGGAGAAAGAATGTTCCCATTGCTGCTGACTCTCCCCAGTTACATATCACAATATATTCGCTCTCCTGTCTTATCATTATTATCTCTGTCCCTTCTATCTGTGACTCTCCCTTTATCTTTCCACACCTCTCTCTATTCCTTTGTCTCTGCCCATCTCCATCCTCTGTTTTGTCTCCAATTCTATTCATCTTTCCATCAGTCCTCTTTCTCCCCTCTCTTGTCTCTCCAATCCTCTCTACCCCCTCCCCCCCTCGGATGCTGTGGCCCAGTGTGATCGATGAAGCTGGATTTCGGTAATCTGTTTCATTTGATATCTGTCTCACTGCCGGCCACAGAGATTAAGCCTGAAATGAGCAAGAAGCTGGAGATTTTCATAGGCGCTCACGCTCCTTCACACACACACATGCAAACAATCTGTCGCTGAGGCAGTGTGCCTGGATCGTCTTTTTTATCCCATCTCTCATCAACCCCCTGATGGGCTTGCGCCTGAATTCATAAATAATGCAGAAAACACTGGCTGAACTGTTCCTCCCCTTTCACCAGGCATTGCCATGTCCATGCTGGACAGAGGACAATCGCCCCAACACTACCATCTCAGGAGCAGAGAAAATGATCAATAACCTGTTCAGAATTTCTAACTCGCTCCAAATTCATATAAGTTTTCAATTACACTTATCAACTCCTAAAGGCAAAGTTTGGATCTCTCGTGCTTCGGTCAGCTTGTGTCAACACACATGTATAGTGTTTAAATTTAGTGTTATAGTGTTTAAAAAATGGCCGACCAGAGCCAGAACTTTACAAAAGACAGTTGATATACGTGACAATAATTTCATATTAAGGAGGAATTCTTGTTAACATGACACAGCATTTCCTGCAGCATACTGTCACAGAATCAGCTAGTGCCCGCGTGTTCAACTCGGGTAAAGACGAGCACAAAACAGTGAATGTTCTTTGTGGTACCAACGATGTTAAAATCGCGCAGAACATCATTGGTACCCATCTACAGAGCATCAGCGATATCAGTGAGTGAGGTGTCTGCACAGAGCTCAAAGGATACAAAAAGACAATACCCACCCCAGCAACAGCCTGTTCACCCTGCTGCCGTCTTGCAAGCGATACAGAAGTATCCGCTGCCGTACGGCCAGGCTACAGAGCAGCTTCTTTTCTCTGGCTGAGACTCCTCAATTCATCCTTTGCACTCAACCATAAATAATAGTTTGGGGTTTTTTTGTTTTTAATAAGTTACAGAATATTTACATTTTTCTCCATTTTACATTTTTAACTAAAAAGAATCACTGAATCCCTTGTTGCTTATGATGGATGATTGTTTATGGCAGCATTAAGTATGAGTTGAGATCTTTGCTTTTAATATATTCTGGTGTCTTCTCCGACTCAAACAACAGGACAAAAAATGGAAAAAGGCTGATAAGAACCAGAATCCATAAGTGGAATCAGACCCAGAATTGATTAAACCATAAATTATATCGAACCCTGCTCAGCAATCTTAATCAATTACTCTTTTTGTCTCCAAAGGGCAGTTGGTTGCACAGCAGTGAAACAGAAACACAGAGCACATCAACATATCATATATTTACAAAAATTAGAAATGTGTAAAAAGCACAGTAGTTAAATTATGAACAAATTAGCTCATGTCACCTTTTACTCAGTTTATTTGAGAGATGGCAGAGCAGAATAACAAGAATAACAAGGGATGACTAACTGAAATAAGTCTAATCCAGCCAATGGTTAGCATGTACTCAGTGTGTTTGGGTGAATTATTCTTACCATGTAGAAATAGGAGAGACAACAGCCAATGGTCCAGAATACAGAGCCCGTCTTCACCGATTTCACCTACGAGAGAGAAAGAGAGTCACAGCAGTGTGTTAGTCATATATGCTTCACATCAAATAAGACATGGAGACCCACAGTTTGTGCTTCAGGGACACTAGAAACTAAAGCACCACAGGCAGCACATTTTCTGTGATAATGACAAGGTGTTTGCAGTACATTACAGTAAAAAACTCTGGATTGAGTGCAGGTTATTCTCTACTAAAGGTTCACTCTATTTGTTTTATGGTCCCCCACTGCTGAAACACTCAAGTCCCATTAAAAGCTTTGTTTTCATTATGATTCACCAGATTTAAGAGTGAGTTAAGACATGTATTTTGAAACCGTAATGGAAAATTAGTTGTAAAACCAACTTGGATATACACTTGGAATGTGTTAAAAGGAGATAAAAACGCATATTTTGTGCATGTTTAAAAGTAGTTTAATGATCACAGCTTAATGATCATAGCAGATATGGAACAGCCAGCTGTGGTGAGAGAGAGGATGAGAGGAGAGCGGTTCAAACTAGACCAAGAAAACATCTTGTAAACAAGCTCTTCTTCCCCGCCACAGGCCGATGAAGCAGGCAAGTGTACACATTAACATTTAAAAACACACGGGGACAATAAACACACACACACACACACACACACACACACACACACACACACACTAAAGGATGCATTTAACGGTGACCTTTCAAATTATCTAAACTCAGGGAGAGTACCAGTGACAAGGCATTTTGGGGAGGGTTGTCTAGAAGCTTGATCGCATCCAACAATGCCTGAGATTTGCTGATGAGGGGGAATCAATGATCGCTGGACCAAGGTGGTCTCACCCAAATACCCAGTAGAGCGTCACAGACAGACAGACCCCTGGATCAGCCACCAATCAATCAACTGCACAGATAGACACACGCGCACCAACGCTGCTTCATACTGTGAGCACATGCAGAAATACCTGACCACAAAAATAAACCGTCCTCAGGCAGTGCTTTCCCTATGTGTTGAGGTGGGCCACAGTAAGTAGATCTGCGGTGACCTGATTATCATTCTCTCCTATAGAGGTTTTGTTTATGAAGGAAGGAAATGACAATGTTTTAGGGCCTTGTTGCTTTGTTTGGGGTTGGCACAACACAACTAAAGCCTCCTTCAGATTTATTTCTCTAGGGGAGATGGGGTGAGTTTAATATTACATGTGCTTGTAACTGATTTTGATTCCGTCTCGAGAATGTACGTCAGATGCATATTTTTCATCCCAGAGCCCCAATTACCTTCTGTTTTTCAGCAAACTTGCTCCTGTAATTTAAGTCCAGCATGGAGCGATACTTTGCTTTTTAAAAGTGTACCTTAGTTTTTATACATAAAGCTACGTTTACTGTTACTGACTTTCATTGGCTCAGCGCAGAGTGTGATGACTGAAGAAGTAGAATAACTCGACAGATCACTCGTGAACATCAGTCGACTCATACAATGAAAAAAGATTAACTTTATGGGCTGTTGTATTGTCATATTACAGGTGATCCTGTCTCTGCTGGTCTTTCCTTGGTACAGCCGAACTGACTTTATATGCAGTGAGCTATTCTTACTGTAAAAGCATAGCATCAACACTGTCTGTGTTCGTACTTAAATTACAGCTAAATAATTACTGGTAAAAAATACTAATATTACAAATAATACGAAGCCTACTGGTGATAAAAGTCCCACAATATATCTGTGTTACAGAATCAGCTCCTGTAGTTTGTCAGTGGCTAAAATGTTAAAACAACGACTGATATCATGAGGGAGGACGGAAAATATACAGTATTAGTACACACCTCCCCCTTTACTATTAAACCTGTCCAAATCGGGCTTAAATTGTAACTTACACTTAGTTGGCACTAGGTACAACGAGCCAAAACTATTGAAGTCTAGTACAACAGTCCTGTAATAAATCCTACCTTCATAAAGGTTATGTTCATTTTTTTTTTTTTTAAACAGTTTTAAACAGGTGTTGATTCTTTATGGTTAATTTGGAGTCTGCGGTTGTGGTGCTGCTGAACTGTATTGTGTTATACTGAGAAGTGTTTCTAATACTTAGTACCCTCCCTGATATAAATGGTGTGGACAAAATACTAGCAATACTTCTCTGTATAATGCAATACAATTCAACAGCACCACAAACTGCAACCTCCAAAATGATCATTAAGTTGAACCAACACCTCTTTAAAACGGTTTCAACTAAAACTGAACATTATAACTGTCATGAAGGCAGGAGGTTTCATCAGACTGTGTTAGTTTAATCTCGCTGTAAACTGGCAACTGCGTGTTGCCAAAGGCACAGCCACAGCCACCAAAACACTTTCCCCATAAATGGCTCCATGTTGAGTCTTTGCATCTTTTGTTTAAAAGTGAAAACAAGCATAATGACTGATTAGGATGACAACAGCTACTGCACAAGCTGCTGTATTCTTGTCAGACAATATTCCCACTCGAGCTGGGCCAAAGCTAGCGGGCAGCCTTGTGTTGTCTATTCAGCACGTACAAACCGTGTTCAACTGGTGCCTCAAACCCCTCCCTCCAACTGCCCCTCCAGCCGCCGCTCTCTTTGTAAAGACACAGAAGTCACACAGTGTGATACCAGTCCAGCTAATTAAATGTGAGCCGAGAGAAAGAGTGGAATTACTGTTGCAACAATGTAGGCATGGTGCACGGGGTTAGAGCAAGGGAGGGAGGCAGTGCAACCCAGTGTGTGTGTGTATTCATTCATGTTACGAAGAGCTATGGTGTTAAAAAAGCAGCTCTCATGGGTGCAAGAGGATTCAATTATAGATTATGGGAGTGTGTGTGTGTGTGTGTTGGGAGGGGGGTAAACAGAGATTAAGCGAGTGGAGTTGAATGGGTTATTAGCGGATAAAATGAAGGAGTCGGATAATGAAGATTGGGTCGAGACTTGAGAGAGTGGCTCTGTGCATTTTTTCACCATGTGGTGGAGAGGATGCGGAGACAAGGAAGAGAGCCTCAGAAAGGAATGAGCAATAATGAGATACAGGAAGAGAAAGCATGGCGGGAAGAACAAAAAAGAAGAGGCAGAAAGCAGAACGCAGCAAGAGCAAAACAATGGCAGGGACAAAAGAAGACAAAGACAATTAAAGGGAGACGAGATGGAAGAAAGACGGAAAGGAGGAAAGGAAAACGCAAAGACAAATGTGGGTAAATGAGACTGATAATGGGAAGCAGTGGTGCATGGCCAGGATGATTGTTTTTCAGGGCCCTTGCCAAATAGAACAGAGGACGTGAGAGGTAGTAGGTGAGAGGAGGGGGATTTTTTTCGATGACACTGCTTCGCTGATGACACATCACCTTAAGAGGCAGTGACGGCTGCAGCGAGGAACACCTGCCTCACTTGGAGATGTATTGATCATACGCACAAGAGGCCATTATAACAGCGCAAAGACAAAGATGTTCCTAACACACCCTAATACACATTTCCTGGTGTGAGACAAATAGTTATGGTGACAGTTTTTGGATGAGTCCTGAAAAGTTTAACAGTGAATTTTGAAAATTCTGTTTGGAAACAGGATTACAAATGCTTTCAGATGGACACAGGAGGAAATACTTCAGATGTATTAGGAAGAAAATGCATTGGATGGGACCAGAATGGAAGGATAAGGATGAAGGCTCTCTCGTTACTCTACCCATCTACATAAAGAGGCTTACAAACATTATATCTGTTAGGCCGATTATAATTATGATTTGGGCATCATGACTGATCTGGCACTGATCTGCCATGATTTACTCATTGTTCTTATTTATATCATTTCAAACATTTGGAAAAATTGGAATCACAAAAGTCAACATCACGTATGAGAGAGAGTAATCCTTTAAAAATCTGACTGAAAACATCAAGAAAACACTGTATATTTCAGAGTGTTATTTTAGAGTAGGGTATTACTTCATAATGCAGCTCATCCAGATTTCAGTGCAGAGACAGAGTTCACCTGAAGTTCACCTTTTACACAGTCCACAGCTCTCTGCAGAGTCTGCAGTCCTTGTTGCCCAACTCTTTCAATATGCCTCATCTCAACAAAGTTTTGTGACTTCCCTTTGTTTCCTTGCTCTTTCTGTGAACATTTCAATATAAATTAGCTGAGCTGTCTTGATGGATGTCTCCTTTTGTTTTGGTATAGTCACGTGCAAGTTGTCTAGCGTCGCAATCTAATCATAGTCTACCTGTCGTGTGATGAATTGCCCTTTGTTTTTACTCAAACGTTCAATATGCCCTCCTTTGTGACTTTAGAGACTAAAAGTCTGTGCATGTTCGTGGAAATGGTTCGTGTGAGTCTTTGTGGGGCTAATAATCTATTCCTAGCTTAATTTACAAACGGGCTACACAGATCAAAAGTTTCCTTGAAATAGGATTGAAAAATCTCTGAAATACCAGCGACATTTAGTGTCTCTTAAAAGCAATTAAAAATCTTTGTGGTTTGTATTTTTCTGTATATACCTGTACGTATAAAAGCCTGTTTATACACGTGTATAATGTACATTTCCTACTGTAAGTATGTTTGGCTCCCAAATACGAACTGTATGTTTGAGGATGTTAACACTCCCAGTGAGGGCCAACATCAGCTGTTTGGTTTCACTCTGCTGAGCTGGTACACAGAAACAGAGCCAGTTGTGTTGTATCGGGACTTAGATTGTAGACACAACAGGCATGCTCAGCCAGCCACCTGGACACTAAACTCTAGGTCATTGCCAGATCAGTGACAGCGAGTGGGTTCAAAAAAGGGCCATACAGCCGTCCGCAAGCACACTCGAGCCTAGTGACTCATACTACCTTGAAACCACATGTAGAGATGCATCCATGCACGATTTGACAAAGTGACATAAACTGGGATGGCTGAATCCTTGGACAGATAAAAGGTCCCTTCCAACCCGGCAGCGACTGAACTGCCAAGCCTGTTACGCTGTGACAAACAGCAGTGAGGCATGGCATGACGAAATACCTGCATCGCTGCTTCTACCTGGATGAAAGCCTCCACCGCGCTGCATGTCTTTATGTTTGAGCATAAAGGGAGATCAATGCCTTGAAGGTAAAATAAAAATTGGACAAATAGCCTACGAGCTACTATTACCACTCGCTGACTGCCTGTGGCATGCATAATGAAAGCTCTTTTCTGTTCACTTACTGGAGCACCCATGGATGAGGACAGTGCCAGTACCAGTTTTCCTGCTCACCAGCCTGTCTAACCTGAGGCGCCGCTGACATTCAGCAAATTTCCGTCTCTGTAGGACTTTTCCATTGAGAATTCAAATGACAGCTAAATTAAAAATGTAAATTGCATAAATAAATACAAATAGAGTGAACCTGGAAACAGAAAACTGTTGTAAATTTAAGATAAAAAGTAAAGTACAAAATGTTTATGTTGCTTCTCACTTCCAACTGTCTTTTTACATTTGTTAATTGCTAAGTAATATGCCGATCATGAGTTTTGCAGCATCTACAACAACTAGAGGTTTCACTTGAAGGTATAAAGAGACATCTTTATGCACACACAGGCAATGTGAACAACATCAAGTGACAAGTAAACATCTGTGACGATCATGTCTCTGCATTTGTTGTGTGGATAGTTTAGGCTTAACTGTAGCCTGAATCTGTTGCTGTGTGCTGTGCAGTAATTGACAACCGAAACTATCAGCTAAGACAGAACATTTAGCCTGAATGCTGATGAGCAAAGTTGTGTGGCCTCCAAATGCACATCTGCATAAATGTGGGACTCCTGCAAATCTTGCACTGCTTTTAGCAGTGAGGCTGTTTTTTAACAGCTGCAGGCAGTCATGTTTGAACACTGCGGGTATAATGAAAAAATAATCAGTGTAGTTTAAATAAAACTGAGGTTTTATTTGCCTGTAGTTCGGGTACACTTGATGTGAACCAGCCATGAATGATACGCCTCCCTACAACTACATAGCTACAGTTGGTCAATAACAGACATGTGGCTTATTTGTATGAGCCTCCTCTGGTACAAATAGGATTGCGGCATTCTATCATGTAATAATCTGTCTAGATAATACAAAGGCCGCCAAGCTTAAAAAGAAAAAGAAAAAAAAAGTCCTTTGCCAAAGTAAACTGAGCAGCAGGGGCAATGCAAAGAAGAGGATTCAAAGATGTTTAAGCAAGGAGTAAACTAATGAAAGCAACAGGTGGTTGGTATTTGATTTTCTGTTCTCATTGTTTATCTAATGTATCGTTAAAAGCCATACATAATGGCTACTGACAGTGTTAACTACACAGAATCCAAACCAGAGGACAGTCCAAAACAAGACTGCGGGTGATATAACATTGTACAGTCATTCGTTCACTGTTGCATGCATGTTTGGGAGAAAGCATTGCAGGTGAGGGTGGCTGGCTCCTTGCAGGTTCAGTTTTAATAAATAAGGCCTGTGCAAGCCGCTACTTGCAAATAACTTCCTTACAATCAATTCAGCCTTTTGCTTGATCTCTTTGACATTGATAAAATCTACAATATTTCATTTGGACTCACTTTAAAACTTCTATATTCATTTGACACCTGCTCCTGCGCAGGTTAACTGTGCAGGTGTGAAATTCTTTCACAGTGATGACCGTAATTGCTTTACTGTAACCTATTACCTTTATATTATTTCACTGAAGTCTATAGGTACATGAGGCAATTTTGTTGATAGAAAATCATTTTATAGACTCCATGAGATGACATCGTATAAATAAAAAATATGCCCACAGTGGTCTAATGACAGGCAGCGATATTTATGCATTTAGAGTATCTGCAGTTTCTCTCCAGCAATCCTCTGTAGCCTCAGCAGCAGAAAGCCAAGATTACTTTTAACCATCATGGTTAAAAGTAATCTTGTTTGTCATGTACTGCCCACATCTATTCATTTTAATTGTATCTTCTTCATGACAGAAGAACACAAATGTTAGAAATGTTAGAAAATGTCTTTCAAGCCTAGGGCTGCCAGCATGCAAAACGTCTGGTCTTCAGACAGCCAAAAACAGCTCATGTCACTCCACTTTTCATAACTCTCTCCACCGTACTGTACTCCACTAATGCTCGCCTGCAGAGAGGTCACTGGCATGGCACCTGCCTACCTGAATTCCCTCATTCAGATTTATGAGCCTTCTCGTTCAATGCGATGTGCAAATGGAGGACGACTAGTCCTGCCGTTACTGCGAGGCAGAAAATCTCAATCCAAACTCTGCTCATGTGTGCTCCATCGGTTTTGGAACGAGTTACTCTATCAGCAGAATCACAACAGTACTTACTTGCCTTATGTTTTCTCTCTCGAACCTTCTCTAGCGCTTTCTCAACAAAAATAAATAAATAAAAACAAAAACGTTAAAAAAAAAAGTAATAGGTTGAAAGTATTGGCAGCATACAGCAACATAATTAATTTTTTATTTTATTTTATAGCATTTCTGCTGCATTATTTTACGTATCTATTGGTGCCTTTACATTCAATTCTCTCTTTACAGCGACAACATCATTCCCGCAGGGCAATTTTCATGTTGATGTTGTATATAAATTGCATTTACAATCTCAACCTAACTCTTTAATGTCAGGAAAAACCTGGTTTAACAGAAGAAGCTGACTACTTCCATTTTCATTAAGTGAGTTATCTGGAAATATATTTAGTTCTTTTCTATATCAACTTTCCTTTCCACATTTTCACATAAATCCTGTTCTTGCATGAGCATTTTCATTCTGAGTTTTATAGTAAGAAAAATAAAGCACGTATCACTGAACGGGTACAGCTCAATACAGAATGAAAAAACTCCTCAATGCTTGTCAAGGTCAACTCCGATAACAAGAAAGAAGGGGATGCTGATAAAATTGTTTGCAAAGCAGAGCTCTTCAATTTTACTCACTCACTCACTCACTCACACAAGATGTATTCACAGTAAGATAGCTGCGGGGCTGTAAGATAGCTGCAATGCAACTGAAAAGAGTGGACAGACTGGGATACAGTGAAAAGTCTTGTCAGCTTTTTCTTTCAGCTCCTTCCTTCCACCAACAGTGGAAGACCATTTCAAAATCTCTTTGCATTGTACTGTAGTTCCTGCAAACATCCAAGCTGTATTCAAAAATAACATTTTCATCTGTGGAGTTTCTTTGTTCTTGTCAAGGTCTACCTTGCAAGGATAACCTGGGCAAATTATGTTTAATCACAGAAGGAAAAATATTCTTGCTGCATACAAAATAAATCTGAACTTGTCGAACACAATGATGGTGCAGATTTGACATGGTCAGCTGCCCCGTGGGCTAAAACACAACCCTGCTGTGTTTACTTCGTGACTGGGAGGGGGGCTATTCAACCCTTAACCTGAGATCTTTTCAATTCTACTCTTAAAGGTCATCTTATTGTGAAGGTTTTACAGTACAGCAGGCTGTTTCCTGAGCTTCACATGGTCTGCAAAGATGCCCAGTGTGCCTTTCAAGGCTCTGGATAAATAATTCAACATCTGAGGCTAGAAAAGATTGAAAATAGGGCTACTATTCTGGCTACATAAAGCCCATCCCCTGAAAGTGGACAACAGATTGAGCCCTCACTACTGGGGTAAAACAGATTTAAAAGCTGACCAACAGTGAACACATGTTCAGGCTTTATTAAGATTCCTCACAAAGGGGAAGTTTAAACTGTCACTTAATTATAATGACCATGAAACACAATAACAGAGGTGTACATCCACATTAAATTTACATGTTTGCCTATATTACATTTTCATGCACATTAAGATTCTTCCTTATTGCACCTTTCCACCAAGTAACAAGAGTACATACCCAGAGGTAGTAGGTGAACTGCAGGGCGAAGATGGCTATGCCCTCGTTGTCGAAAGAGCCGGCGACCGAACGGGAGATATAGCCAGGGACGATGGCAATGAAGCAGGCCGCCAGCAGCCCTGCACCCTGGTTCCACAGCTCCCGCGTCAGCAGGAAGGTGGAGATGGCGGTCAGACCGCTGAACACCGGTGCCAGAAAGACACACACGTCACGGATGTGGACCGTAATGTGGAGCAGGTTGAGCACGTAGTGGATGAGGCCGGCAGTCACCATTAACCCCGGGTATACCTGAGTGAGGGGGCAGAGAGAGAGAGAGAGAGGTTGTGAGAACAAAGAAAAGCATAAAGGTTGGGAGGGATGTTGGCGACAGAAAGAAAAAGAATGTGAGACATGAGTGGAGCTATGAGTGTAACGATTAGTCGATTAATCAATTGACAGAAAATGTATTAACAACTATTTTGATAATGAATTAATTCTGGAAGTAAAATACCAAACATTTGATGGTTCCAGTTTCATAAATGTGAGAATTTGCAGTTTTTCTTAGCATTATTGTCAAATTAATGTCTTTGGGTTTTGGACTATTGGTCGGAAAAAAGAAGACATTTAATAATGTCGACTTGGGCTCTAGGAAATTGTTTTGTTTTTCATTGTTTTCTGATGTTCTGTAAACCAAACCACTAATCGATTAATCAACAAAATAATTGGCAGATCAATAAATGATTAAAAAAAAATACTCTTTTGTGCAGCCCTAAACATAAACAATTGTAGGTGAGTGAAAGGGATGGTGCAAGATGAGAGGGGAAACATGAAAGAATCTGAGCACTACAAACAGGAGGACCATGGAAGATAATAAGCTACATTAAATACCAGCACGCTTTATTGATTGACACACAGGCTTTTATTTATACCAACACAGAGAAAACAATAACATGTCAAAACAAAAGCTCCACGGCTCACCCAGTTGTTGCTGTATATGATACATCTCAAATCACCTCTGCCTTAAGACTTAAGACCAAAACTGGGCACTGCCGCGTGGTGCTGGAACTAACAATTACTTTCATTATCAATGAATCTGTTGATTATGTGAACAGCTAACTGCTTAATCATTTGGCTTATAAAATGTTAGATAATAGTGAAAATGCCCATCACCATTTCCTTCAAACAAAGATGAACTCTGAAAGATATCCAATTAACAATGATGTAAAATAGTAAAATCAAACATTTGAGAATCTGGACCCAGCAAATGTTTGACATTCTTTCTTAATAAATGACTTTTAGTCTGTTATCAAAAATTGTTGTCTTGTACTATGTTCAACTGAAAGTTGTAATGAATTAAATCCTCCACTCAGTCAAAGCTGGAGCGTGAGTAGGCGAGGCCTCGTGGCCCTGTCTCATCTATACATGAGAGCAGATCCAATTATGGCCCTGTGCAGTACACTGCCTGTCGGAAGTAAAAAGCGAGGCTGTGTTTAACGTGTGAGTGATGTCCCTGATGCATGTTCACTGTAGCCGCAGTCCATGCACTTTGCCTTGCCGCTAATAAACTCAGGTCTTCACGTCTCTAATTAGCCGGTGCCTAGGAGACCTAAGCTTCATCAACCAATCTACTTCAATGAAAATCAACCACGTCCTGCCTCTCGGCTCCGAGGATTGGACTCTGTCTAATGGAGCGGTATCCTGCCATTTACAAAACTACTCTTGTAATTATTAGCCATTTTGAACTCTGTGGTAGGGCCCAGGTCCCCAAAACAGAGATTCTTTTCATAGCCAAGTACATTTTGCATTGAGTTTTGGCTTGATGGATAAAAATATGTGCATAATTTATCAACACTTTTTTCTAAATCGGCGTTCAAGAATGCATTACATAGCTTGTTCATTATGAAAATACCATCAGCTAGAAGTGACAAAAGCTGTTACCAAAAATGCACTTGAGTCATTGTCCTTATGGCAACAAAGGGTGGTTTATTGGCTTGACAGCCCACTGTTGTTATGGACTGTCACATTAGAGAAGCCTTCTTTCCTTATCTATGGCTCAGGAGAAGGAGTAACTGACAGTCGTCCTCTGGGGAATGGAGGGAGGGTGGGAGTGAAAAGGGAAATAAAAAGGAAGAGGGCAGCTGGACTGGTCTAGGCAGAAAGGCACTAAAGTGTCACATTAACTGATATCGGCTCGTCTGTCTTCCAAACAGTGTGACCCATCTGAGTGCTTAGAGACTTAACGCTATCATACACAATTAATGAGGACTGTCAGGATCATCTGTCTGATTTTGAATAAAAAAGGGGGGACGGGGTAAGGATAAGGATGGGGACCAAAGAATGGAGGCATAGTGGAGGTGAGAAAAGACAGCGAGGCATTAGTGAAAGGCAGAGGCAGACAGTAGAGGAGAGATGATGAAAGATAAAGAGGCAGAGAGGTTGGAGAGACAGAGGAAGAAAAATGAACTATAGTGGCTGAAAGGAGAGAAAGCGTGTGTTGAACAGAGTGCAGACAGGTAAAAGGTTGAATGCAACAGACAAGAGTCTCGGTCACTGCTGTTAGACAGAGCAAAGGTGGTTTTATGAATTCCACATGGAGCCAGAAGGGTCACAGAAAACCACTCTGCATGAGAAAGGAGTCCTTGTAAAAATGTTAAGACAGGTTTTTGAAAACGAGGAGGGAATGTAAATTTGTAATTCATAAACTATTTTAAGTTTTCTAAACAAAGGCAATGGATTGCGCCTGCATTGTGGGCTACAAAATAAGACTGTGCCAATCTGAGATGAACCCAACACTTGTCCACACCCCTGCATATTTTAAAAGCATAGGCTTGATGCAAATAAGAGCTCTCACACATTCATTTTATGATTTCGAATGCAGTGTGGGAGTAAACCAAATGCCCTTCTTCCCTGAAGCCCGTCTATGTTCAGAAAATTATCAAGCTCAGTCATGCAAACAAGTGGGATTTTGACAATTAGCCTACACAGTAAATGAGTGAGTGGCTTACTGATACTCCAGCAACTGTCATCGTGGTGCCCTTGAGCAAGGGCAATCAACCCCATGGTGAAATGGACATGGATCTATAACCTCTGCAGTAGCTCTTTCAGATCTAGATCTCGCTCCATTTTGCATAGATTTGCATGTTATAGGGAGACATTTGCATTTAGTATGGCCAACAGAATGACCCACCCACCTGCTATCAAAATGGCTGTGAACCCTATAAGGCAGAATGTGACTTACCATCTGGCACTTAACTTCTTCCAAGTCAAATGTGGATTGTTAGCAGACCTAGCCTGTTTAAGGGAAAGGCTGGCAAAATTCTATATATTTAATTGTCAACAAATCACATGAAAAGACCAAAACAAACAATGCATTGCTCTGTCTCTCAATACTTTCTCACTTCCCCACCCTTTCTGTGGCACTCAGCCTCAAGCACTTTGGTTCCTGCTGAAGATGTAAACCTATAAAAAACGGTTTCTTTTTTTTTTTTTAAAGTAATTTCCTAAGACAACTGGGCACTGTAGTTTTCAGCAAACACTACTCAAACAAGAGTAAATAATGCATTTGTTAGGGACTATTTTCAGCTGTGGATTGATACAGAGTTGGTGAGCTAGTGAGCTAGTGAGTATTTACGACAGCAAGACGGCACATGTGAGATCGACTCAAAATGAACCATCGTGCACATGTTCATGGTAATGAAAGAACATGTCAGCCATTGCAACAGTGTGGCTCATTGACATGTTTTTAATAGTTCTTGGACAATAATGGAGCTCTGTGGCACAGAAAGATAAGCTGCACATGCAATATTTGTTAGTAGGATCAGCTAACAGCTTTGTTGACAATAACAAAAACATAAAACATCACCAGACTTTAACATCGTTCAACAAAACCTTCCCTCTCTGATGCCACAACCATTCTGCTGCTTATCTTTCTTCAGGACAGTCAAATTACTTCAATTAGGTTAGCAAAGTGACATGCAAAGCAACGCATTGGTACACATGGTACGTTAGTTGATTCCAATATGAACAGTATCAAATAAAAAAGGCATATAGGAATTTGTCTTAGCGGAACTGGTGTGGAAACAATCATCTGCTGACAAAATAATATCACCTGATTCAAGGACAACATGACTACCATAACTTCTTGGTAATTGCTAAGAGACAGTGCAAGACATACCCTGCCCGCTCGCACTCTTTGTAACTGCTCAGCTCAACACTTCCAAGAGAAGGACATCAGAAATTGTATAGACTCATAGCTGCTTTTACTTTTTAACCTGTTTTTGTTTTAAAGCCACTTTAGTAATTGTATATTGTTTTGTATATTGTTGTTTTTTTCATGCTAGGTATGGTATTAAACTGTTGACTTATTTCTTGTGTGATAAAGCTGTTTGAGATCAAAGCAAATTTTCTATCTTATCTGAGTGGACCATAAAGTTTAATCTGAGATAAATGTAAGACCTTGCAGAAAATGGATGTTCAGAGCAACAGAGTTAATATTCATAAAGGGAAACAATCTACAGATAGAAGCCAGTTCTGCTACAGAGGAAGTTAAACATTACACTGATGCTCATCAAAGCACCTACTGTCTTCCCACCTCGTACAAAACCTAAGCTCTGATACAGCAGAAGCTCTTGTGTGTCCTCTATTCGCAGATTGGTCTAGTTTGAGGATAGTCTGCTGAGCAAATCACAATATTTGAAGTAGTGTTCAACTTGAAAAATGAAATGACTTTTATGTGAAACTAAATTTGAGCAGAGATCTTCTTCAAATGAACCGTGTGTGAACTACTCTGCAGTTATTTGTTGTTTACTCATACATTCATGAAATGTCAATACAAGTGTACAGGGGGAAGATGTGAGCTGTGTATGCTTATTTGTATGCAGAAGACAATGCATTGTGCGGCTCAGCGATCTTGTAAATATCATGAAAATTAACTTAAAACTATACGCCTTCCAATTCTGATTATCAGTCTAATCATGAGTTTCAGCTTCCACCCTATGGCTAAAAGGCCTAACCCAAGTATCCATGTACTGTAACATAACCAGCACATTCATTATTACAAGCTAGGCCTGTCATATGCAATTACCAGTGGCTGACGGTAATTGTCTATGACGGATGAATGCTGATGGATGGGCTTTGGATTCCAATTCCTTGTGTCTCTTGTGCAGCAGTGAATACTATATTCAAACATCGGCATGCAGCGCGGCTACAGCTCCTGCCCTGCACCATCTGTTTGGTGCTGTAATGATAACGGCATCTGATAGCAATGCACAACATTAACATGCCTCGCTGTCTCAGCTGTGCAGAGGAACTCTCCAATCAGCCTGCAGGACTGAGTTTACACTACACAGCCACAGGAAGAAGAGAAGAGAAACAGAGTGGCACGACAGGCACCAAGGGCCAGGCTCTA
This sequence comes from Oplegnathus fasciatus, assembly GCA_003416845.1. Lineage (NCBI taxonomy): Eukaryota > Metazoa > Chordata > Actinopteri > Centrarchiformes > Oplegnathidae > Oplegnathus > Oplegnathus fasciatus. Next base: position 517,809 of record NTHP01000285.1, on the reverse strand, counting down.
TCCCAGCCTCTCAGCTGGCCCCAACAATTGAAACATGTTGGGCGGCATTTCCACATTTATTTGGCACTGAGGACCTGGATTATGTAGTCCTGATGCATCATTAGCTAGTGCAATTACAGCTCAGAGTGCAAACCTGGTGGGTCCGTGAAGCTCGGTCAAAAGAAAGAAAGCAGGTGGGGTTGTTAAGGAGGAGAGGGAGATGGATAGGCCAAAGGTATTTTTCTCACACAGGCCTCACAGCTCAGAGGATGCAGGGCTGAGAAGATGAGGTTGGGAGAAGAGATGCGCAGAGGAGGGGAGGCGGGGGAAATGGGAGATAAATTGCGTGGAATCAGCACATTGTATTTTTCACTGAAAAGGGTCAATGTTTCACAACAATCGCTGCTGCTGGTAAACAGGGAGGCCGTGGCAGCCGAGGGGAATCTGTCAAGTTAACAGCTCACTGTTGCTACTGGATTGTGACTTAAATCCATGCTGCCTGGTGGAGGCTTATAGGGCTCTATGGTATCCCTGCACTGCCTTGCCTAACCCGAGATAACCCCATGCTACCCCTGCCCCCACACTCACACACTCAGCAGTGAGGATACCCGTGACAGCAGACTGAAGATCTACTTCCCATTTTCCTTGCATTAACCACTGATGAGGACATAAATACTGACTACATATTAAATTATGAGTAATCCCGATGTGCTCATGAAACTGCTCACAGCAGGTATACAAATTCATGCTGATTTTCTGGTCAGACATTTACACTGTACAATTGCTTTCATGCAGGTTAATTATCGTTTGTTGCTTCTGGGTCTGGATCATGGCGGCCATAAGTACCTTTATATCTTTAAGCATGATTTAAAGCATCATTTGATGCCTCACTGTACTTACTGATGGGCTGACTGCAGCTGGTTTGGTGCTAAGGTTACTCTGATTATCTATCCTTTAATATAAAAGGAATTTCAACAAAAAATGAGACTGCAGATTTTGCAAAGTCCCCACAAATTCCTGCCATGGGTAATATAAAACTTCCTCTTCCATCCATCTTTTTTTTCCGCCACGGAACTAGGTCACGGTCAGAGTGGCAGCACGCTAAGCAAAGTAGCCCAGACTTCCTTTTTCCCCAGCCAGCACCTCCTGGGGGATCCCAAAAGTATTCCCAGACCAGGTGGGATGTGTAATCCTTCCAGCCTGTTCTGGGTCTGCTTGGGATCTTTTCCCAGGTGGACAGGCCTGGACTATCTCTATAGGGAAACTGGCTCTTTTTAAAACAGGAAAGAGCTGTGGTTCTAAGCCAAGATGCTTCTGTGTGTCTGCGCTCCTCACCCTATCCCAAAGGGTGAGCCCAGAAACCCTACGTAGAAAAACTCATTAGAACAGCTTGAATCTGTGATCTCATTCTTTCAGTCACTACCCAGAGCTCATGACTACAGGTGAGAGATCAACTACTAAATCCAGAGCTTTGCCTTCAGGCTTAGCTCCCTCCATAGTTAAGTACAACACCCACATGACTGGCAAGGCTGTACCAATCTCAGGCTCCATCTTACCCTCATAAGAACAAGATCCCAAGTTCCTTGTACTCCCTCACCTGGGCCAGCAACTTGCTCCCAGACTGGAGGAGGCAATCTAGCAGAGTAGCATGGCCTCAGACTTGGAGTTGCTGACTCTCATCCCCACCGCTTTATAGTCTGATGCAAAGCAAGCAAGTTCACACCAGAGGTCACAGTCTGATTAAGCCAACACTGCTACATCATCAGCAAAATGCAATCCTGAGATACCCAAACTGGAAACTCTCTAACCCTCAGCTGTGCCTTTAGATTCTACTATGAAAATCATCAGGGCAAAACCTTGGCGGAGCTCAGTGTCTTCCAAAAATAATTAGACTTATTGCAAAGGATACGTACAGAACTCTAATTCTGGCAAACGACTATCAGAGGCCCCAGCATCTCATACTCCCTTACAAGACGCCCTGCGGGACATGGTCATAAGCCATTTCCAAGTACAAAAAACACAAATCATTGGGCAAACTCCATGACCCTTTCAGCATTCTTCTAAGATTAAAGAGATTAAATGGGTTCCATGACTAGGACAGGAGCTGCACTGCTCCTCCTAAATCTGAGGCTCATCAGTCGGCTGGAGAGTCCTTTCCTGTACCCTTGCATAAGCCCTCCTGGAGAGGCTGAGCAGTGTGATACCTAATGAGCTGGAGCACACCTTTTTCCCCCTTTTTCAGAAGTGCGAAGCACCACTCACTGTCTCCCATTGCTTAGGCAGGGTCATAGCCCATGTGAGTGTTTAAGTCCCCAGGCGGTGCCTCCTTCGGGCCTGTTTCAGGAGACTACAAGAGGGCCTGAGCACTTAAAGGCACATTTCTGCATGTACCAGCCTATTCAAGCCTAACAAATCTTCAAGGGTATCTCATTTCAATCATTTATTTTCCTTTACTTCATAAGAACATTGTCTGTAAGTAACTCTGTATTCCTTTAAACAAACCATAGAATTTGTGTAAAATGAAACAAATGAGCGGATGTTTAAAATGGAGCTTGGCTGCATCAATTTGAGGAGAAACTTACTGTGCCACCAACAATCCTGCCCAAGGGGTACCAGGCCCTTTCATCAAACCAGTTGAGGAACTCGTAGAAGCCATTTGAGGTGAGATGGTGCGTTGATCTGTAGTTGAACCTGAAACAGAAAAATAGGAGTGCTGGCTGAGTATAAGGAAAAATAACCACACACAGAGAAGGAACATCCATTTCCATTTATAGACAATATTTTGCCAAACTGTTACAGCTGTTGACGGACCAAAAAGCACTTTACTCTAGGAAAGAATAGGTTATTTAATTTCTAGATTTTGTAAAGGCGAGCTGAAAGGGTAAGCTGCAGAGACTTGGTAGAATAGGGAAGATAAAGCCTCCATTCACTTTGTGGGCCTTTGTGCTGATGCCAACAACTCTCAGGTCAGCCCTCGGTAAAAAAAAAATGTAGAGATGAAGGGAACGAACACACACACACACA
>NTHP01000285.1:501728-514792 GCA_003416845.1 Oplegnathus fasciatus | reverse complement strand
CACACACACTTTTCACAACAAAGCCTGCTTATTGTACAGATAATTCCAACTACAACCACTGGCATGTGCTGGGGTGACAAAGGCATAAAATGGGTCTGGTGTTGGAACAGAGAAATAGCAACCCAAAAAAACCACCCAAAAAAACAAACAGGAAAAAAAAAACAAATAAGGAATATCACTGCAAACAGGCCTTGATTCAAACTGTAGCTGTGGTAAGCCGAGGGGGGTTGGAACACTGTCAAGCAGCAGAACGAAAGAGCTGACACTGTTGAGAAGACTGCTGCCAAAGAGAACGAAGCAAGTGTTCAGTACATTTTCAGAGGCACTTCGCCGCACAGCTCATTAATGTGAGCTGCTTTATGGTATGTTCTTACATATACCTCATAGAAGGCACTTCATGCTTAGAGAACCTATAACAAGGCACAGCAATTTGCTAAAGGACAATTACCTGTTCTGGCTGTCTCTAATAGAGATGTATACCAGAGAAAACAGGAGATAACATCATGTGACTAATCATCTGGATTACACACTAGAGAGGTTCTTTGACGATATCGATAGCCAACGAACAAGGTAAGGTTATTGTGAGGAGCCTAAAATGCTACGAAACAATTCAAAGCTATGTTTATGTATGATTTAGTTCTAACAAACTAGATCTTTGTGTTGATCTTCACTCCAACTGCTTTCCCTAAGACCATACATGCTTGTGTCACGTGGCTGTTGTGCTGCAGGAAGAGCAGGCTGAGGAGCCTCAAAATGCTGATGCTGTGAATTTGGATTTATGTACATCTTCAAATCATACACAAGCCTACCCAAGTTTACAGTGGTGTAACAGTATTTACAAGAGTACTATATAGAGGCTTAATGCCGCTTTTAACATGCACACATCACATTTAAGAAATCAGAGTTCAAGTTTGGCATTTTAATAATACAAAATATTTAGATATTTTTATGTGCATATAAAATTGGTAATCTGCATCAAAAATACGGTGATAGACAATCACACAAACAAGCAAGTAGCAGATTTTTTATTTATGTACATGCATAATTCATGAGAACGTTTTAAATCTGTAAAATAAATGACTGGATCTGCACCTGAATCCAGATCTGCAGCAAAATTTTAATTAATTGTTCCTCAGCCTATGACCAAACAGTCACCTCTTAACAAGACTACGAGACATTGTACTAACCAAACAGACAAACAAACGAGACCGAGAAATGAGACCTACTTGGTCGAGGAAACTATGAGCCAATAAATTCCAGTGACATTGTGGACTGAAAAGAAATACCAACAAAACACACAAGCAAAAAAAAAAAAAGCTATGGCCTCAAAAAAGCTCAGGTAACACAAGCCTGTCAACAGCTCCAAACCAAATCAACAACATTTCCTCACTTCCATCTACTCCACAGCTTGAGGTTCAGTAGGCACTTATTCAGTTTAACTTTGTGTGTGAGTGCATCTCGTGCGTGTGTGAACACAAGTGAGGCAGGGGGAGAGGCAGCAGCAGAGTTGTCACAAAGCTGCTGGAGTGTGTGCCGCTTACGCTCATGATCAGGACAGCGTGTTTAAGATTGCTGGCATGAGGTGCAGCTCATTAATCATCACAAGGTGCCTGGTTTTCTACCGCCTCCACATCGCACCTGAAGCCGGAGCTCTCCTCCCTCATGCAGGGCCTCACGCCTTGGCTCTTGTTTCCGGAGAGTGCACAGTGGCCAGACATTAGTCATTTCAAACCCAATGCTGAGAACTGGTCTTTTGTGTTCATCTTGAGCACCGTGTTTCATTTCTCAAAAAGATCCACTTTTCCAATAACTCCACGGTAAACAGTTCCAACTTTTTAATCCCCACTTTAATGACAGTTTCAAGACAATTTCTTGGTATATGGTACAATTTCAGGAGCCCAAATTTGTTTGCCACATGTCACACATGTCGTATTGGTGTGTTATATGCAGATATAAAGCAGCCAGGTTTAATACATTTGACAGGTTCCACTGAAAACCAACAAATTTCCATGACATTTTTGGGATATTTTGATGTTCTAATGATTGTCCAGGAACTGAAAGCATTTTTCAAATTCCCTATGACAGCAGTTACTCAACAAAGTGATCGGAAATTAGATGTGCAATATTCTCTATGCTTTGGACGAAAACATGGAAAAAACAGAAAACTATAACGAGCACTGTGCCTCTAAAAGTGATCTTGAAAAGCTATCAAGGAGCTGACGTGAGTGTTTATCTTTGTGGCTCCTTGGGCAATTACATCATATTACTCAACAACCTGAGGCCTGAGGGCCTGGATCTGGGCACAGTACAAACTACAAACCATCCAGCTGGAGTGGAAGAGTCACACAGAAAAGAATACACTGCTACTGTACTGGCATCTCAATTTTTTTGTCTAGTAAAATTCACCTCAAATTCTACCACTGAAGATCCAGTCTTGTCCATCACAACTTCAATCCTCCAAAGATCCTTTTTTTGCGCACAGTTCGCAGTGGACAACCAAACTGCTCTTTCAAAATCAGTTGGTGGTCTAGATAGTACTTTTGTCCTTCCATTCTGTGAGTCTATTTCTCTACATACTGAGGTGTGCAAAGAACCACAGTGTTACAAAGTGCAAAGCTACAGAGGCAGCCAGGTGTGAGAGACTTCTACCAGAGTGGGACTTTGAATGCAGGTGGAACTGGCCAGCCACTTCTGCCTCATTGTTCTGCAGCTGTCAAATCAGTGAGGCAGAAACAAAGCATGTTCAAAGAAAGCATTCTAAAAGACAACTTTGCACGCCGCCAAGCCATATCCACAAAACCCATTTTCCAATGATCTCATGGACAGCCGAGCGGAGTGCTTTATCCCTGCCCTTGTCACTTTGATGGGGCGGATAATGTAGCTCTGTCAGGCACATTAGCAATTTAATGCATAGCTGCCAATATGGTCTCAGGCCACAGAGCACATGACGACTAGTGATGTCGCTGCAGCACCTCCAACCACCAGCAAGTGAGCTTAAAGCTGAGCAACACCATAAAAAAACACAACACTCCTGGATTGATAGCTAGGAGGATGAAGGGGAAAATGGGCCCCTATATCAACCCCTCAGAGATAATATATCAAAGCAGAAATGAATATTACGAGTGGCATATTGTGCACTTTAGATCACTCGGGGCCCCCTGCAGGCATCATAATTCATTTTAATCAAGGTCCGTTTCACTGATTACCAGTTTCCTGTTGAGACAGGGCCATCATCATCAGCATGACTAAGTGGGCTCCATTGCTGTTTATAAGCCAGTAATTCCTCATTCAGTATCGACTTCATAATCAGATGCATCGTTGCCTTTTCCCCACTGGTTCACGATATGGTGAATAGACTTTTGGTTCCAGCGGTATAATCACCACCTTGACTAATTAGCCACCTCTGTCGAGCTCTGAATAAAGAACCTGTAAACGAGAGCCTGCTCGGGGACCCAGAAGGCAAGTGAGCACTTGCAACATAAGCTTCACACAAGAACACACCAATCAGATGGGCAGGTTTGAGCAACGCCAAGGTGTTAAAAAGGCAGCAGTCTCGATAGTCTATAATGAAAGGAGCAGAACACATGACACCTCATCAAAGGGTTTGCCATGAAAGAAGGGGTCCCTCGATAGATGAAGGTGGGAGATATTGGTGGCCTGCAGCATAACATGCAATCACAAGTCAATAGTACAGTAGTTAATATCACACTATGAGGTACAAGACAGATGCAATGTGTGGTATGATGTGCTTGTCATTCATCCATAATGTTGGATGTAAATATATAAAAATGGGAATTTCTGGAGCATAGAAAAGTTTTTCTTTAATTGTACAAGATAAAACAAATTTAAAAGTAAGATTAAGATGGTTGGCAAGAGAATGAGAGAAACCAAACTACAACTGAACTTTATTTGCAAGGCAGTACAGGGTTAGCAGTTAGTAGATTCAGGGTTTAGCTAATGGACACTTCGGCAGGATGGATCCAGCGCATAAACCAGCATGAACCACGAGAATTACCTGCAATGCCAAATGCAAATTTGGTACTCTGATCAGGCTTCTAGACGAGCTCCTTACTTACTGTTTTACAAGCACTTGAATAGGATTACAACTACCTGCAGCCTACAGAATTTGCCTTTTAATAGTCTCCCAATTGGATTTTCTGGTTGGATTACCTGAGAATTGCATGATAGTTTGTTTTCAGTCACACTGCACGCTATCCCATCCTGCCCCAAAACCAATACCTCCGTGCTGGTGGAAAGGGTCACACTAACTGGCTCACTGGACAGCTGCCAAAGCTTTAATAGCACTGAGTGTCCAGCACACCTGCCATCACCTGACAAGATGAGGCATCCTGGCATATCATCTAGCGGCTGGATCACTCAAAGGGTGGTGTGTGTGTGTGTGTGTGTGTGTGTGTGTGTGTGTGTGCGCGCGCGCGCGTGCGTGCGTGCGTGCGTTCCTGTTTGCTCAATGACCCAGTAAGGTAATTGCATTCTGTGGATGTGTGATGGCAATATTGTTCACATACGACAAGACATGACTTTGTAAATCAGAAATTAAATATCGGCTGTAATTACTAGCCTGCCAGAATGTGCAGAAGGTTCAATGAGGCACTGTCTCAGTTGGTGTAGGGTTGTTTATAGAAACCGGAGAAGCAATAACACATTAGCAATATTGTTAGGAGATAAATACCAAACATGCAGCTAATTATTCTGCCAGGTCAAGCATTCGCAAAAAAAATACAGGCAAAAAAAACATAATTATCCTAATTTCAATGTGTGAACACTTACTGACACTGCAGTGAGCATTCTTCTAATTGAATCTTGAGTGCAGAGCTCATCTTTTGAGATAAAGAGGTCCAGGAAGAGCCATTTAGTCGTATTTCCACTATTGCTACTGGAAATTAGGCATTACATTAAAATTCAACACCACCCCAAAGATTTTTTAATATTAAACACTCGTCCCACACGCTTGAAACATAGCTGTAAAAAGTTTCTAATTACATCATTCACAAATTACAGTGGCTGTCTTCACCGTGAATTAGTTCGGTTACAATGAAGTTCAATAGCAACAAGTTTGTCACAGTCCAGAGTACATTAAAATTATGTACTGAAATGTTAGCCACCGCTGAAGAGAAAAAGATTGAGCCATCTGTTCACGGGTAGGAGTCCTATTGGGGTTCCTGTCCTACAAGTTGGTCACAGTGCACGGACAAAAGCACGTCAAAAGAAGCAGACAGTGGTATCTTATGTCACAGAGGTAGTATATAGCCATCTATATCCCTCTAAGGACAGCAAATAGTGTTCGTAGAGCAAAGGACGACAAGTGCATACAGCAACTGGGCATTGAAAATTGGACAAAAATGGGGGTGGGGGGTAAGGTACAGGTGGGAAATGTTGAGAACCTTGCAAGAAAACGCCTAAAACCTTTGAACATTGGAACTGGACTGATTAAATATGTATTTGGATCAGTGCTTAGCATTGGGTTGATACAAAAAAAACAAAAAAACAGAAAATAGAAAATTTGCCCCTCTAATCTAAACTTTTCTGAGTGAGCCAGCTGGCAGTAGTAACACAACCAGATGGTTTCTGTTTTTGTGCCTTGGTGGGGCGCAAGATCTTCATGTCAATATGCAAACAGCCAGGCTACTGCCTGTTGAAACTAATGAATGGAAAGTGAAAAATGACATTACATCTTGAGGTAAAGAGACATAACGGCATAAATATTGACGTGCCTGGGGGAATAACTTCAATACACATTACTGTGCTCCAGCTCTAACTGGGACTACCCATTAGACACAGAATAGCTATAAACTAGCATTGTTTATTTGCTCCAGTACCTCCATATTTTGACAGTCAAGATAAAGATTCACACATAAAACAGTTTGGGCTGTAAAAAAAAAAGGCTGCTGGGAGCAGAGTTATTCAATTCTGAAATGGAGCACAGTCTGATAAAGACTCGTCTGTGTCTAGGTGCTATTCTGTGAATGTATCAATACTGTGTCTCTACACTATGCACAAGGAAGCTTGTGGCTTCCTGAGATTCATTTGGAAACGTGCTGCTTTTTGTGTAAAATACTAGGATGGAGTGATCTGAAGGCAATTAGCCAATGTGCTCTACATTTTCCTGACAACAGATTTATAGACAGCAGAGTCACAGCTATTGACATCCTTATTATCTTTTCACAGACGCACAGGCTCTTATTCACACCTGTGTGAAAACAGCTTGGTAATACCTATCACAATGACACAGACTAATAATGCCTTGTGGGTGTAATAGAACAATCGATCTTGAGTTAGGCCATTTTCTTAGCCAAGCTGGACAAGATGCTTACACAAGCTATAAGCAGAAAAGGAGAGGCACTGAATAATAAATTATCCAAACAGAGTTAAGAACGCACAGTGATCATGCATGCAGTAGTAATAGCAGTTCTAAAACAGAACAAGTCCAAAGCAAGCATGCAAAACATCATCTATCTGTCTGATTAATTGAGGTGGCTGAACAGGACTGGTGAGGTTGCTAAAATTACTGATAAAGTTATATATTAGGTATAAATACAAAACATTTGTTGGCTATGCATCAAATTTGCTTGTTTTTTTTTTATTTTACATTATTATAAAATTAAATCTTGCTTGCCCATTGGCTGCTGACCAACCAAAAGCCTTCACTGATCACTTGTGACAGGCCTGGAGTGATGAGGTCAGTAGCACACAAAATATAGCTAAGAGCTTCCTAATAAGATGCAGCATCTAACGTTTTGACATAAAGCTTGTCTTCAAAGTAAAAAACTTGAAATCATCTGTCATTACATTTGACACGTATATGTAAATGATGAATTAAAACAAAAAATGACAACATGTTAATGAAAAATATTAGTTTTGGGTCTATTTCAAACAACAATTGCAATATTAACTACACTACCAATAACTGTAATAATACCAGTGCATCATTTGATGAAAATAATGTACTGAATAAAATCACAATATCACCATCGATAATTCCAATCACGCTATATGAATTTAATTACACCCATTGTTGTGTATAGACACAGCCATACCCTGTTCCAATATAAAAAAAGTTAGAAAAGTTTAGATACTGACTAGGCATGCTCCACTGGAAACCACAAAGTGGTTGTTCAGCAGCAAGTCACAAAACTTTAAACAAATGTGTACAAAACTTGGGAGAAAGAGAAAATGGTGAGCATTTAAACTTCTGACATTAGGCTGAGGTCTGCTGCTGCCAGTGGAGGGCACAGGGCTGTGGAGGTCTTTTAAGAAATATTAAGAGGGGGTTTGGTACACAGAATCATTTCACACTCCATTGCTTCCTACTTTTTGGACTGAACAACCACAAACAGATTAGTGATCTAAACAACGCAGTTGCTCAGTGTGATCTAACTGCTCTCCATGATAGGATCATGAAGAAGAATGTGCCTGGTCAACTGAGTCCAACTGGGGCCAACTGGGACAATCCTATAACCAGAACATTTCTACTTCCTGTGTAACAATGACACCTAAGAAAAATGTGAACAATAGCCTCGTTTTACAGTGTGGTGTGCACTTGCCTGAGGTAAAACCCCACACTGTCTCTACAGTGACTTACCCATTGCAGACATACAACAAATTTATGATTAACGTCACAGTGAAAACACAAAAGTAAAACACAACAGCAGAATGTAAGATGGATCAAATATAGTGTTGTGTTAGTAATGCAGTGGGAGATGTGAATTTAGATAGGAGAGAAACAACTGCAGGTGGTGAACAACACTTGTACTAGCTTTTCTATATATGTTTTTTTCCGATGTACTATACAAAATAAAACTTTTTCTGATGCCTATATTTTCTGTCCCTCCCTTATATGTAAATGGAGGTAGACAAAACATAATACAATACACCACAACCTCACTACAAACAACAGAGAATCTGCCATTCCTCCCTGAGACAACTCCTTTCTGTCTCTACAAAAAATGAACATTACATTCTCACAAAAGGTGCATTTCATTCATTTAACAGGGAGTTTTAATGAGTTTTTTGGTCATTCAGTAATTAAAACAGAATGGAAAAAGAACGTTAAGGTCTATCTTTTAAAGTAACTCAGCATGTGGTGAGTGTGAAAAGCATTATTTTAAAAAGCACCCTAAAATAGGTTGTAATAACAAAAGGGAACAAACTGAGACTGGGGGTCAGCTCTAATAGGCAAGGTCGAGATTATCAGCACTTGCAAAACTGTAGGCCGATGTGCAGGGAATCCATCAATGACAAAACCATTAGGCAACTGTGCTTTCTGTGTTCAATAACACTATACAGAGGTGGCCACGCAGCATACAATTAACCAACTGGAGCTAGGTTAGTATTGATTAGTAATTACAGAAGAAAGATGAGAAATCTGAACACCAACAAGCATTGGTTTAACACTACAGCAATTGCTGTGCAGAATGCATTCTGAGGTAAGATGGGGGTATGAAAATAACAAGATGAGGCAGCCTCCCTTACACCCTTATTAAGCAGATAGTGAGCAAAATATAAACTACAACCTAGCTAAAAGACAAGGTTTGACTGATATTACCTTGATCAGTCTTCAAGTAGCTCCTATCATAGACCTAATATTCTGCTGCATGATTGCATAAATGCAGTTGAATCCGTCAGAGTTCAAAGCAAACTGATGGTGTTTTAAAGATTAAGCTCCTCTTAGTGTGGGCTGTAATACTATGAATTCCCCACAAAGCTTAGCTTCCCATCTCCCAAGAACGTCCCTGACTGAGCGTGGACAGGACATGAAATCTGGACAAAGCAGTGGGTACATAAGCAAAGCAGTCACACATGAATCCTGCCAACAGATGGTCAAGAATAAAACTATAAACTTACCTACAGCAATCATTTACCATATTTGGGTCATCTTTGTATTCCCCTTAGTAAAAGGCAGGATTCAACAGAAGGATGCTGACAGTACTACTTTCACAGAGCGACTGAAATATCACTGCACAACAACCATTATAACAAATTTTCAAAATACATATCTACTTGCACACTGAGCTTTTAGCATGTAAACAAGAACACATTATAATGCTTTTGCCTAACTCCAAAAAACTAAATGTCAGCTGTCTGCTAACTGATATAAGTGATGAACTGGTGCATTTCATTTGCAGCCTATTAACATTTCACAAGGACTAAGATTTTGGGGCTAAATCCATGATCTTGAGCCAAAATACTACAGTTTCAAGACATGAAGCCACCCATCCGCATCTGACTCCTTCAAAGGAAAGCTCTGAAAAATCCTGTGTGATGAATATATTGGTTGACAACTGATGAGTGGACTTCAATTGCAGCAGATGTTTCTGTGACAGTCGCTGCACACTACACGGACGCCAGACGGAAAATTAGAAGCGTGTTTCTTAGCACTGGAAATTAAGAGCATGCACAAAGATGAGTGTCACTAACTGCGATGTGGACCTACTGGGCAGCTACAACATTATTGTATTATAGATTTTACCACACATAATGCCAATGTAGGGGAAATACACCTGAGGGGTATGTACTGTAAATGCTATTAAACCCATAATTGTTCTGTCTAAAAAAAGGACAGATGATGAAAGCCACTGAAACACTGATATCTTTAGTTCACAGCAGTTCATTTTACTAAGTCAATAACGGATGCCTACCTCTGAGAGACCAAACGGAAGCAGCTCAGTGTTAAACCTATGAACAAATTTAAGATTATTCTTAACTGTCAATATTGGAAATTCCACTAATAAATATTCAGAGTAGCCTGAGCTCTTTCAAAATTGAGGTACCTGATGGTTTTCACTGTTGAATTTATGGTTTAAGCTTATTATGAAAATTGGATACATTTACATTTCTGCAGGCATTAGAGTTATTCAGATCTCTCAAGATGGGAATTAACTGTTAGCACAGACCCAAAACCATGAAATATGCTGATTTTTGTCACTGAACTTGAAATTCTGTATCGGTATGTCAGGGATGTCTGGACTCTTAAAGCGGCTGTAATTGATGTTTTTATGGCAATGTATCAAATGACAATGTGAAAGTAATGTGACGCTGTGAAAGCAGTCGCTTGTAGGGATGAACCTACAGAGAATTATCGAATCTGCAGCTCCCTTCAGCTTTGCAGAGCTTTATAGCAAGTTTCTGCTCATTGTTTGGCTGTCCAGTCCGTAACTTCACTGTTTTGGTTCACTCTCACAGCAACGTTTTTGACCACAGCAGGCAGCTGTTTTCAGCAAAAAGCTCTAACAACACACAGTACACTACCTACTCAGCACCAAACAGCAGACACAGTTCGCAACTAGCTGGTGAACATAGTGGAGCATTTAGCAGCTAAAGATATTTCCCTCAGGAGTTGGTAGATGCCAAAAACAGAGTAAATATTTAATTAAAACCAGGTGGCCAGAGACACAACTCCAAATGAATTATAATGTTGCTCGTAACTGCTGGATGTGTGAATAAGCAACTGTTTGCTAACAAACTCGCCATATCAACTTAAAAGGTGATCATATGTCAATGTTGTGTTAAGGGCACAGTCTACTGTAAGTGTTACAGGAACTTAAACTTGTCTCATTCAGTTTTCTTCAACCTAATTTTCCAAGCCAGTCCCCTGGATTTAGAATTATGTTAAACGTCTTTGAAACAAAAGTGATTCAAAAGCAACTAAAGATTTGTACTTTGGGTCCATTTAAAAGGTAAGGAGGGGGATAAGAAATGTGACGTTCCCAAAAGCACCAAGTCACTGAATTTCAAACTGCGGCGTGTAAATCAAAGGAAATGGATGAAAGGCATGCCAATTCCACATTTAGCCAAGGAGTCCTCTGGGGCAAAGGGTTCTCTTTTATCAAAACCCACTGTTACCATCGACCAAAAATAGGGAAGGCACTGGGAGAGCCAGGCAGAAACAGCAGGCAGCAGTGAATCCCAGAGATAGGGAGTAATTACTGGCACACAAAGAGCTTTGCTGTCATAACGGGCGGCTAATCAATTGGATATCACAAACACAAACAGCGAGGACAAACAGCAGCAATAATTACAGGCCTAATCATCACAGGCTGAGATCTCTATTGAAGACATTCTCAAAAGAACTCACGTCTGAATGCTTCATCATGATTTGGAAAAAGAACGGCACAGGGTTACTCTAAAGTTTCTAGTCTTCACTATTGACAGTGTGTAATGAGGAAGGCAATTAACATACATGTACAACTGACGATGTACTTGTGTTAGCCCTCAAAATATCCTTGCTATGGATGTGAAGGAACTCAACTCACATGCTGTAGTGCTTAGAAAGACCAGCACATTTTGGAGCTGCACAAAAGCATATACTAAATCCCCCACTGTGAGGCTCTAGGCTGAAAATCCTGCAGTGAGGGTAAACTGAGGGCAGCTGCCCACAGCCATCTACAGCTTAAAAATCATCTTCTCTTCATCCAAACATCCACCTGCTGCGGAGAAGCAGGAAACTGAGAGAAAAAGCTCTATTAAGACGCTACAATGGCCAGAAATGAAACCATAAAACTGGCTGTTAAAAAACACAGCTGTGGACAATTACGCAGTCTACATACAATTGATTCCCCTGGACAAAAAGTTGTTATTGCTCCGTCTTTGAGCATAATGGCTTTGCTATGAGCCGTAGAGTCACTAAGAGACAGTAGAGAAAGCCGGTAAGACATTTATGCCTCATTGGCTTAAACATCAGTGCAAGGCGCTCAATAACACTCCAGTCAAGAAGATACTGAGCACTTTATGCAACCTCTGTCTGCAAACTCGACAATCATTAATACAGTGCGCCTACATCATAACACAAGTTATTGCTGCCCCAAAGCTGCCATATCTGCACGAATGGGCTTGCCGCTGTGGTTCCGAAATCCTGAGGGGTCAAATTTTACTGCCAGGGCTGAGTAATTATACACAGTCTTCTGTACCACTGCGGTCCCTTCATCATTATTTCCTAACACATGGCTGCCTTTGCTGTTTCATATTCTATGGCTATGAGATAATGGAGGAGAACAGAAGGGAGTGCTTCTGTCTTTCTCTTTCTCTCTTTTTCTACAGTGGTGACAAAGCAATGTTTCATTCTTCCACAGGGGAGTCTTTGAGGAGGTATAAATTCCCAAATCTTATAGCCTCTTCAGCACACAGAGAGCACAGACACATGAAGTCTACGCTTCCCACTGCAGCTATCCAACTAACTAGCTAGCCTGAGGTATGAGCTTTTTTACTTGCATGAAAGTGAAGAGTTAGTGTTAACAGCAGCAAGTAGCCGCTTGACTCAGAATTAACTTTCCAGGGAAAGACAGTCTGCTCTCTGAATAGCAAAAAGATGTCAGCCCTCTGAGACTTGAAGGCAACCTTACTGATAAGCAGGGCTCAGCGCTGTCCTGCTGTAAAATCAACAAATTAGTTCTTTATGCACACAATGAAGTCTTCATAGACACACGACCATGTCTATGAAGACATGGTCATGTGTCTATGCAGACTTTCAAATCATCCAGGAAGTATACCTAGAAGTGCTGAATCAATGGCAACTGAATATGCAGATTTATTTTTTTAGCCTTTCCACTCATACCAAGCATTTCGTCATAAATTAAATGTCCTGAAGATGATTAAAAAGCGTATATACAAAAGGAAATGGGGGAAATTCTGAACTTGTACAGACCATTTGAACCACTTCAGTTGATTCCAGGAGAGGGGGTTGGGAAAAAATAAATTATATATGCTCAAAGCTCTTGTGTTAGTAGCCCATATAATGATTACAATAAGCTGACTTAAACCTCATCCACCTACCTTGGACCAATGGACCCAAAGACTTAAGGCCGTGAACTGTATGGAAAATATAACCTCGAGACTGCAACTCGGTGGGACATTTATTTAGAAAGATGGTCTTCTGTTATATGGTACCTAGCAAAGTGAACATACTGTAAACATTTACTAGAGGTGAATGCGAATGTATGTATAATCTGTCTTATGTCTTTGTATGTTGTTTTTTTTATACCAATATTATTTGTATATGTAAAGTTGTGTGAGACTTGATGTCAAGGAACCTGTTTTAATAAATGCTAAAA
>NTHP01000285.1:490464-501714 GCA_003416845.1 Oplegnathus fasciatus | reverse complement strand
AAAAAAAAAGCATATATACATGTACACAGCAACAAGAATGGTCTTTGTTCCATAAAGGCATGATTATTTTGATTTGTTTTCTTCTGATGTGACCTAACACCATACAAACATATTAATAATATATAGGTTGCTAAGTCCATTTCAATTAAAAGCCATTTTTTAGTTATATCATATAGATCTATTCTGTATATTGGGTGTTTGGTGTCTTCTTAAAAGTAAAAAAAAATCAACAACAAAAGGGTAAAAATAGCATCTTGTCTGTACATGTACCAGTCAGCATGCCATTGTTAATCGTCTGTGTATAGCCAATCAAGACATTTTATTTTAAACTGCCTTTGCATAACAGTAATGGCAAGTCCTCTATTGTCAGTATGACAGTGACATTGACTGACAGCCAGACATCCGCCTACAACAAACAAAAAGGAGCTATAGACTGTGCAAACATAAGCTTTCCAGCCACAATGCCTCAGTCTCTTTCTTCCCTACAAGCATTGCTACATTTTGTGCTGCACTTTGGCTTCATGAACAAGGTAGCAAACAAACTCCCAAAGTAAAAAAGCACTCTTTAAGATCTTTGGGCAAGACAGATAGCTTAGTTATCTGTAGCACTTTGAGCAGCTTCAAAACTTGACTGCACATGTAAAGCTCTTATTTCAGACACTGAATGTGCGGTCCATTTTCTTTAATAGCACTGCTAACAAACACTGAAACTATGGGTGAATGTACGCAGCGTTAAATTATGTTTGGGGAACAGAAGAGGTGTTAAGACTAAACCATTCTGTTAACAGACTGCACAAACACACTCCGCATACTGAGCCATTTGCTCATTTTAGGGCCAACATTAACTTCCATTTAAATTTTATTCAACCTGAGTGAACTAGTGTGACAGAGTACATTCCTCACGCTTACAAAAGATGCCGCCAGATCTTCAGTAATTTGGTGAGTAACTCTGTGTAAACAACAATTTCAGCAATTAAAGGTTTTTTACTCAGTTACTTGGATGGACTGATAAACAGTTGTACGCGCTGTTGTGCATTTTAAACATTAAAAACAAATCACATCGCATTACTATCAGTAATTAATTGCTCATATACTCCACTGTAGAACAAAAGAAAAAGACTCCCTCAAAGATCCATTGTCAGATCAGGTCTCCTTTGTTGAAGCTGGAGAGGAACATAGACGACACAGACAAGATGAGCTCAGTGCATGCAACCCAAAGAACGCTTGTTTGATGTAGCAGCCCTTAATGATCCACGCAATCTAATGAGCAACCATGCCGAATACAGATATCACCCCGGGGGGTGTGCCGACTTTGTAAAACACAGAAAAAGCTACTCCGTCATAACTGTGACTCTGCATGCATAATAGCACTGGAGGAAGAGGACATTGATTTGTTTGGTGGGGGGCAAAATTGCTGTGGTAATTTCCAGTAGAGGAACGACAATGAGCCTTTTGTTATTCCCCCAATTAAATGCCACCCCAGACACGGTGAAGTATCCACACTTTAGGTCTTCAGTGCCAAGGATGAAGAATTGCTCTTGGCTAAATGGAGAATACTGTAGCTGTATGCGCTGCTGCTCATCACTCAGGCTAAGGCATCCCAAATGCATCTCAGCACGGGGATGAGTTTTGTTCAGTGGCTGAGACAGTGCAGCAAGAGCTTTTAAGGTTGAAACTGAGTAACTGTAGTCTGAGTTAGCACCATTTTATACATCTCACCACAAGCGGTGCCCGCTAAAAACTGTGTGACCTATTTTGGTCTCATGGCATGAGAAGAACTGTGAGAAACTTGTGCCAGATCCTCCCCTACATGAATGACAGGCCAAACCAAATACCTTTCCAAGTTGCTGTAATGTGGATGTTCATTTTTCAAAGTTGTTCCCATCAGTGTACTATTACAGTCCCCTTTCTGTTTCTGTCAGTTGCCCTACTGCCTAAGGTTATCACTAAAATGAATTAACAGTATGAAAATGACAGTGAACAATCACACAACTTACCCAGGAAGCGCATCAAAGCTTTGCTACGCAAGGGGTTAGCACCGTTATGATATGAGCATGGTGTCTACAAACTCCTTATGAACAGATAGCTAATCACTCATTCCACACTGAAAACACACAGTTGCCCTAATCCGACTTTGAAACTTCAGCAAAGATAAAAATCAAGCAGCACAAGCACTCACAGATAATGTATCTGTGTGAAATGCACAGAGATAGCATCTTAGTAGAAAACGGGGCTCCGGGCAAAGAGAATACATAAAAGGCAACAATGAGCTCATCCTGGATGAAAACTCCCCACTCGATAGATTTGCAGTGGTGAATGAGAGCAAGGGCTTCCTCTCGCACTCTTGTCTGGGTAGCAAATCTCCAAATCCCAGCCAGAGGGGGAAACAGACCCGGCACCCTATTACAGGGAGCCTGAGAGATGGGACTGCGGTTCATTTGCAGCCAAATTCAGCTGTTGTCTAGCGGGCCTCATCAAATAGGGCCCAACCTTCGCCGGGAGTGTCATAATGACATTATGCCAGCTCTAGCTGCAGCAACTGCAGGCAGGGTGTGTGTGTGTGTGTGTGTGTGTGTGTGTGTGTGTGTCTGTGTGTGTGTGTCTGTGTGCACATTAGATGAAGAGAGAGGGTGATGGAGAAGGAGAAAGAAACAGATGACTCTCTCAGCCTGACTCCTGATTGAACTGCAGCCCAGAAATGCAGAAGGGAGAATCGTCCCTCTGATTTCCCTCTGCAAGTGAATGATGCTGATGCAGACAGCAAGACTAATGTCACAAGCTGTGCAGCCAGCACCTCTAAAAGAGACCTGCTTTGTGCCAGTTTCAGAGTGTCCCCTATTAAGTCAAGGAGAGAGACATCCTTGTTTTAAGATTAGAGTACGATCCACCTTTTATCAATATTCCCAGCATTCCAAAAAATAACACAGTGAAGAGGTAAAATCACAGTTATACACTACCTTCAGCAACATGCAGTAACAGCTCTGGGTATAAGGCTCATTTACTCTTATTCTGGATGAAATGAACTTATTAACACCTCAGCTGGACTAGAGCAGCTTGACTTGTCCCAGCCTGAATAAAATGTTAATCGGGTTGAACCAACCATCCCTAAACATGCCCTCCGCGGAATCCTTTCAATGGAAGAACATCTGGCTAATGGCCACCAACTGGTCCAAACTATGATCTCACCATAATACACCCTTGTGTACCAGTGCCAAGGATTGCTATTTGTAGAACATCGTCAAAAATCAAGGACTATGCCTGGAGAAATTCAGTTAAGCCCATTCAAATAGGCACTCAGTTACATGTGCTTAAAGTGAAGAAATGCTCTGTGAGCCCTTCTTTGGCTGTAATGTATTTTGCCTGCAGTGGAATGGCAGGGCTTACTATATAGGCCTGCAACTAACAGTTATTTTTACTATAAATTAATCTGCCAATTATTTTCTTGATGAATCAGTTCATGGATTGACAGAAAACTAAAAAATGCCCATCACATTTTCCTAGAGCTCAAGGTGAGGATTGCTTAATTTGTCCGACAAGCAGTCCAAAACCCATATTATATTGTGCTGTATTCTATTATATTGTAGTGTATTATATTTATTCGGTTTAATGTCACATGAGACAAAGAATAGCAGTAAATCTGCACAACTGAGAGGCTGGAAAATGGTCATGTTTGGCAATTTTGCTTGAAAATGACTACTAATCGATTAATCAACTAATCATGTCAGCTCTAAATGAAGGTGAAAAATACTTAAAACCATTCACTAAAATAGCCAAAAAACACCATACATGCTTTCTCCACAACATAAATTCCACATTCTGAAGTGCCAAAGGTTTTTAAAAACAGTCCTATTTTCTGTTTTAAAAGCTAAATGGCGTAAAACCACTAATAAAGAGGAAAATAGATTAATACTGGCAGCCAAATCCCACAGGAATTCACATCACACAATGTGCCAGATGGCAACTGCAAGAGCATTATCAAAAAATAATATTCCTTAAGAACCTCACTGGCACACTGACTGACTGTGGGGGGTTAGCATCCAATCAAAGTCAGCAAGAAATACACTAACACCTAAAAGTAACCATGCTTGAGGTTTAATACAGTATCATTTATCACTGATGCAGGGGTCCAGGTTTGTGTGACTTTTGAAGCAACTGGGATGACAGGTGACAGAGCTATCAAGGGCCGCTACAAGTTCATCTTGCTTTGAAATGAAACTCTCGGTAGCTGGGAGGACCAGATGGGAGTTAGATCACAGTTTGAGAACAAGACTTGCTTGCTAAGTTACAAAGACATGCTCATGGGAAGAGAACAGAGACATATAAAAGAAACCAAGGAAACTGGCAAACAAGAAACGGAGAATGACAGAGAGAAGAGTACCTCTGTCAGTTTGCCACTTGGATTGAAAAAGTATGTTTCAAGGTCAAGATAAGCAGTCATGGTAAATGAAATTCTAATGACTGTAGTAATTGCCAAATTGCTGGAGCTATATTGCAAGGGAAATGTCGAAGTCTGAGGTCACTTATCTCTCCTGAGTGAAATCATATCAAGTGCCTAATGATCTCCTTCATATATTCCAATGAAGCTTTGGGAGCATTTTTAATGGAGAGGTGCCATCATCAGAGCTGGATTCATTCCTTAAGTGTCAGAAATATCCTTCTTGATCTCACTAACTAGGGTGCATCTGCTTAAAAGGAAACATGCTTTGAAGGTCACAGGTTGAGATGAAAAACTCTGGAAGAGAAGATGGCACCATCACAGGCCTACTTTAACTTCACAATCTTTGATTTTAGTGTCAAATGCAAAGGGCCAGGGAGGGGAAAGCAATCAGGCAGTACTTGTTATAAAGAAAAGAGCAACAAGAGGATAAAAGTAAAATACTGTCATATATAATAAACCTATTGAAGATCTATAACTAAAACATTTACACTGAGATGAGAATTCATTATACTACAAGCAGTTGCATCATTAGACTTAGCCTTTATTTAAGGGTCAAGACCAATCCAGGTAATTACCTATGGCTATATTTTTAATGGACACTGGGGAATTTCCAAGGAGCCAGAAGTTACTTTACAAGATATGCACTCTAAAAGAGTACTCTCAAAAAAGCATCCATCATCTCATATTTCATGCTACAGGAGCCCTTCAACAAAGTAGCAACTATTGGGTTTCCACTGAAGCACAGCCAAGGTAGAATAGGTAGGGCCAAAGTAGGGAGTAACCACTAAAATGTTGTACCCAAGCTGGGCACGACCAAAAAGCTCTTCATGAAACTCGTCCTTAGGAGACAGAGCAGAAGAAGTGCAGCCTTAGGACCTTGAGATTATTGATACATTCTATTTTACAAGGACTTGGCAGCGGTGGCTTAGCATCCATGGTGGTTAAACAAGCTTGGGCTACCGTTTCTCCATCCTGATCCAGCTCTTCAAATCAATTCTTTAGATCAAATTCAAATCTTCAGAACATGGGTCCAAACAAAAGATGGCAACTACTAACTAGGTCAATTATAAGCAGATTGAAGAGTCCCCTTTCTAGTTGGTCTCTTTAGAAGTCAACCAAACTTGTGCTTGACCAATGGGCATAACAACTGCAAAACTGACAACCTGAAGAAGGCAGCGAAACCCTTTTTGTGCTCAGATGCAAAGCAAAGTCCAAATTATAATTTCTGCATGGCCGCATGATGTACATTCCGTCATTTGCCCATGTCTGTGCAGACAATCCACGTACAGCTCAAAATATATGATGGTGCATGGTGATGAATGTATGAAGATGTCCATGTATGCAGACACAAAATGTAGTATGAACAAAACTGTGTGCATGTCTGCTGTTCATGTCCATTTTGGAGTATACACCACCTATAAAGATGCTGCATCTTCACCATGTTTTCTTCTGTCAAAACAAGATGTGAGGAATGTGAGGGATACGTTGGCATCACAATGACATCCATAAGGAGGCTGACTCAGAAAAAAGTATTGAATTATACTTCCTAACTGCTACTGTGACTCAAGACTCCAAGACTCCAAGAATGGTTGCCTTACATCTCCCCCACCAAGCAAAATCAGCTTGACAAAACTGTGAACAATGAAACCGAAAGCTTCTAAGGATGACAGCAAGTTTCCAGGATATCAGTGGAATGCAGCAAGTTTCCAGGATATCAGTGAAAGAGAAAGACTAAGCCTCCAAATCAAGTGGGTCAGTCCATCCTGTGGTTGGGAAATGTAGAAGGACCACGGCAGACAAGAGGGAGTGTGGCACTTGGGACAATGATTAGCATTTGGAAGGAAAAGCTCTGCTACTCCTGTGGCGCTACATGTCTCAAGGACACATTAAATTGAAGAGTTGGCTGGGGGAAAAAATCATTTTATTTATTAATTTCAGCAAATCTGTTCTGAAGACTTGGCTAGATCAGGAGGAAGCATCATAAAAGGCAAAGTGAGTAGGCAGAGTTGTGTCTCTGCAGACTGAAATGCTGCAAGATGAGACTGCAAGTGGAATGAGAAAACATTATATACTGACCTCATCTTGTTGCATCTGTAAGAATTTAAGCCGTAATTTACGCTGAAAAAATACAGTTTGACGTGTTACAGTTTAGCCGTAAAGAAGAGTCCATGACACATTGAGCTTGAGGACATTTAAGGCTGATACGCAAAAAGAACAGGATCTTACAATACAATTCTTTCACCCAACTACTTCACTCACTTTCTACACATACAAACAACTGGAACACCATGAATGCCTGCAAGAATAGACTGTTCGAAAGTGTGGGTCGTTATCCACTTCTGAATGATTATATCGTCTTGTTCTTCTCTATGATGGCAGGCTTTTCATCCCGCCTTTGAATAAGGCAGATGTCCTCAGACAACACATTATACAGACTACTTTAAGAGCTTTCAGGTGTGGCCATTGATACAAGAGAATAGTAGGATTCATTTTTTTGGCTCTGTAAACTATACCCTGACTCTGATCAAGAGGCCCCCTTTTCTCTTTTTTGTTTTATACTACCATTTATAAAGAGCTGTTACTATATTTATCGGTCAAATAGGGTTAAAGCAATCTCTGATACGCCTGTAATCTTTCACCAGAATTTGAAAGAGTTGCTTTTTTATAATCGGAGATGTCTTAAGGCCAAATCAAACTGTTTATCTAATGGCCTGAAAGTGCACTGATGCCTGCTGTGGGTTGCCTGGAGCCACAGTGAGTCATGCTATTCTCAAAGCACTCCTTAGACTTTTTATAGCGGCAGGTTCGCTGCATGCCAACAATGTCCACAGTCTCCATGAGGGAAACCTGTTCTCAGCGAGCACTCACATTACATTGTGCCTTCTGTCACTCTGACTGGCATGGAGATGATAGTGGAAGGCAGGTGTTCAAATAATGACACTGAGCTAAAGGTTTCGGCTGAAATAAAAGCAACCCCAGTATCCCTGGGATTTCAGTGTGGTCTCTCTTCATGAATTAATAAGCACATCCAATGTCCAAATTGTAAAAATATGACATATTATTGGCTATGACATAGTTTAGGCCTACTTCAAATTATGTCCAAAAAATGTTTATTCTACAAGTTTTGGCTGAACTTCTACAACTACAACAGCTTAACACCTCTATAGGTCTATCCTTGCAGGGGTTAAAACCCCTCGCATTAGATATTAAACATATATAATGGGTTTTAGGGGCTTTTAACTTTCTTGATGAATTTGTTGCAGATGATTAATTTCAATCTCCGTTTCCCTCCCTTTTCCTGTTCAGCAGAAATTTCACCTTTGCCATGCAGAGATCCAGAGCTGTCATCTGTTTTAGAGGTCAGCAGAAAAGAGGTACGCAGCAGAGAGAGAAAACCTTCATGAATAGAGTGAACATCTGTACACTTGGACGATGGAAATGGAGGGCTTTGCCAAATCAAATACATGGGTAGTTCGGTGCTACTAATCTAAAAAGTTCAAGTTGTATTTATCTGGCATCAAACAATGGCTTTTAATTGGTTCTTGTTTTTAAGACATGCTCAAAAAGTGACTTTTGTCACCAAATATTGTGAAAGAAGAAGGTCTAGGCTATATTTCTGCATTAACTTTCAACTTACATACGAGTATGATATACAACTGTCCACTGTGGTCTTAGTATCATTGGGTCAAATCTGAACTCTTTACTCCACCTTGTTTCATAGCTGATGTGGCTCGTCCAGACTACCTGCCAGCTGCTCTTCTTGATAACCAAGATGATATGACAGCTGCCTGACAGGCTCGTCTTTCTCGGCCAGTCACAGGTTGACAACCTATTTCAGCTGTCATTCTGTCTGCTTGACACCACTCCATTCGTCCATCTGTCATTTCTTATCCTCTGCCCTGAGCCCTCTTCCACCCACTCCTCCCTTCAACTACTCCTCCATTCTTCTGTGCCCTACAACAAAACAAAAGCAACCCTGGGCAGTTGTGTCCTTGCCTGGCAGTCAGCTGTTCTGGCGACCTGAAACAAAGCCGTGGCCTCAGACCATAATGCTCCGTAATGTCACACCAGGTGGGCTTGCCAGTGGCTAGGCTGTGACAATAAAGTCATCCCCTCTCAATGGGCCAATGAAAATGAACACAAACACAACAGCTGAACAATGGACACTTCTGCACCAGAAAAGCAAGAGACCGGGTGCTGCCAAAATGCGGAGAGCCCATTTGCAGACATATAATGGGCAGAGTAACGTTATACTTAAGAATAATTATTTTTTTTAAAAACTCATCAAATCAAGGAAATAATCAGGATTTGTTCTGAATATTAAAAACAACTGCAATACTACAAAAATCTGGACAAAAAATTAACCTGTGAACACGAGCATAATCAGCAGCTCTTTTAAGCTTTCATTCCATTTGAACACAGCCCTCTTGTTGCACATTACTTTTAAATGCGGGGGAGCTTAAGATTTTAAGTATTTTTTTCATTTCTGTGATAGTAAACTGAATATCTTTGGCTTTTGGACTGTTGGTCAGACAAAATAAGACATCTGAATACGTCACCTGGATTCTGGGAAATTGTGATGGACATTTTTCACAATTTTCTGACATTTTATAGACCTAACGATTAGTCAATGATATACAACGAAAACAGCAGATTGATCAATAATGAAAATACTCATTAGTTGCAGCGCCAAACATAGAGATGCCCACTGATCACAGGGTTGGCGGTTCAATCCCCACCTCCTTCCGTCCACATGTCGACGTGTCCTTGGAGAAGACACTTAACCCCAAATTGCTCCCAGATGTCAGGCCAGCAACCTGTGCGCTGCCAACGGTGTGTGAGTAAATCGGTGAATGGGCGGGAAAACCCTTGTAAAGCGCTTCGGATAACAGCACTATATAAATGCAGCCATTTACCATTTATATATCCACTCCTCTTAAAAAACAGTGCGTCCTAGTTACATGACTCCCATTAGAAAATCATCCCCTGCATTTGATACATCCTAATTTTTTAAGAGCTATGGGAAGCCAGTGTGTGTGCCCTCAGGGACCAACTTAAGTTCTGAGGCTAGTTCCTTGGTCATGGGCAATAGCAGGAGTATTTTGAATTCCTAACACTTCTCTGTTGGTGTAGCAGGAAACCAAAGCACCCAGAACAAACACATGTAATCCCAGGTGACAACATGTACAGATAAAACTGAGGGGACGACTCTTCCACCAGAGTATATCAATATTCTTCCAAGAGAGGATATTGTGGAGGATTTACTGGTGCATCTACAAAACAGAGTGGTAGGAGAAGAGGCAGAAGCTTGTAACACTTTCTAGGAAATGCAATAACATCATATCAGAGATCAGCTTTAGTTATGGGTTTAATTTATTTACATAGTGATAAAAAGACTGAAAACAGACTGTGTTGAATTACAACAACAATTTTAAAACTAAACTGATTCATACACATGAGGCACAAAAATATGCAAGAGGCTTACAGAAATTTTACCTTGAAACAAGGAAAAAGGAATAAAAGGCTTCTGAAGAAGACATAACAGAATCTAAATGACAACAGAACACAAGGCATTAAAGAGGTGCCAAACTGATCAGTAGCCAATCATCTAACCAGGGATCCAGCCAAAGGGCATATCAACACACGCAGAATTAAGCAGGCAAATCTCTGTGTGACACATGCTGTGGTAACAGAACAGATAACCAGCTCACCGAGTAGAGAACCCAAACGACAACACTATTGCAGCAAGCACCACAGTGTGGCTACAGCTACCTGACCTTCATAATAACCTCTACTTTGGGATTTATTTGATTAAGCCAGCTCTTAACGATCTACCTGCTGATGCTAAACAGTGAATTTCTAGGGAGTTTCTCCAAAATGTTGGAGGGATTATACTGAAAGGAGAAAAACTACTCAAGAATAAGCTGAGTTGAGCTATTTTAACTATTCAGTAATGCTTTAGAGATGCTTTAAGCAGCTGATCTTATTAAATGGGCTCTGCTGTAAGTAGTCTATCAGCTGCAGAAGACATTCAATTTAACCTGAGGCCGAGAAAATAATAAATCAACCCTGCATAAAAGCATAGGCATTACACATGTACAGTACATGCACACACAAACAAACAAACTGATGAAGCAGTGTTTGGAACAATGAAATCTCTTTGGCTCCACAACCAAAACCTCCCTCAGATTGGGTGCCTGGCAGGCATTAATTTCTTCTCTCCCTCTCCGCCTCCTACCATCCTACCACTGTTTCTCTCACTCCTCCTTTCTTCTCTTCTCAGTATGCAGGTGCGCTCGCCCACAGAGCTGCACGCTGACTCCTGTCAGTAAGAGGACAGGGACGTATGATAAGCACAGATCTTCTCTGTTCCCTCTGCCCCACTTCCACCCCACACCATCCAGAAAGCACCAAGGACCACTTCAAAGCCAACATGAGGGAGAAAAGGAAAACAATGAGGCTGAGCCAATATTCAAGAACTGTCTGACCGACAATGACCTACAGTATCCACCGACAGAGTCACAAGACTGTCAAACAAGCTGATATTGGGTTTTCTCGCGCAAGCATAACATACCCTACTTTGGGGTTGAGTCTGCACATGCATCATCTGCACCTGTTGGTCTTTCATTGTTTAGTCTTTCACAGCGGTTCTCATCCTTGAACCACACATGCAAAGTCTGACTTTGCAACCCCTTTGCCATAATCTAAGACTAAGACTGCACCCTGTAAACCCAATATTACTTGTCCAACATGTCTCAGTTCACAGAGATGGAAGAGACTCGAAACATGAAGACTGACGGCTGACCAGGCAC
>NTHP01000285.1:423981-486076 GCA_003416845.1 Oplegnathus fasciatus | reverse complement strand
GTCTCATATTCATCTTTTGATGTCAAACCCAAATGTTTTCAGTCTACAGCAAAAATACAGGAATTGGCCTCACTGTTCCAATACTTTTGGAGGGGAGTGTATGTGCCTCACCACATAGCTTTCAGTCTAGTTAAATATTTTCCTTCCACTCACTCAATAAACTGGACAGAGAATTTGTATAAAAGTGAAGTGAGGGTGCAAGAGCAAATCTTTGTCTTCTGAGGAGCACCAGCAGCAACTTGGCAAATACTGGTACTTAAAAACAGAGATATATTTATACCAGCAGGGTCGAGGAGTTACACCTCCACAAGATAAAGTCGGCATTCAGAGCAATATTCTTAGCAGAAATCATCCATTGACTCGCTGCCAATTATGAAAATTGAGCATTAATTTGGAGTTGGTTAAAGAAACACAACTTAAGAAATTAATTACTTTCATGAATAGAAAAGACAAAAAAAAAATCTCACTTGAATGCCAACGAAGGCCCGCCCGGTCATAAAATAATCAACACATATTAGGAAAGCAAAATGAGCACAGCCAGATAACAGGCAAGTCATATCAGGGACTCGCCTACAAAATCAGTACAGCTTGTGGTGTTTGCATAGTGCAGAATAAGCCTGACATTTTGGAGCTTGTAAATCCAATCTTGATTCTTCAAATTGCCAGCTTGTTTAATGTAATGGTTAGCTACAGATAATTTGAAGCTCTTCGCAAGGGGGGAGGGGGTCAATAACAGCATCGAAGCATTCAGACAACAACGGTACTAATCATGTGTGTCTGGGCGTGACGGCCACTTCCAATCAGCATCCTATGCGCCTGCATTTGTACAATACACGTTTTATTTTCCCGCGGTCAAAAAAGGTGATGAAGTTATAATGCGTAACGCAACATAATCACAAAAACCTGCTTTTTAGAGCGACACAGACCAATTTCATTTCTAAGAGTCAACAGAAGATACCAGAATAAATCTTTAAATAATGTTCCATTTAGTATTCTTGGCATAGACAGTACTCACTGGGGTCAGGTTTATGTGTTAATCTATACAAAAACTCTAGTGTTATGGCTGCCATACACGCTGAGGAATTCCTGAGAGTGTTAAGGATTGTATAAATATAGGGCAATGGTTCTCAGCAAGCTGATCAGGACTACACAAGGGGTCAAAAGATAACCAGAGGGGGTGAGGGTGTTGTAAGATTTACAAATAGCTGACTAAAGATATATTTCTGGTGTAAATCTCTGTTTTGAGAAATGTATTTTCCGTATAAAATGCTGATTGTTTGCAGTCTCTAACGCTTCTTCTAATTATTAAGTGGGCCATCCTAAAAATATAAAAAAAACATTACTTTGTGACTGAGTTCACCATTTAACACATTTAAGCCTGCAACAGAAGGTTTCATCCAAGCATTGCTTTGTTTTCAGGGTCCAAGAGAAACATTTTACGAACAACAGATGTAGACTACTCATAGCTGCGAGGGCTTTTAAACTTTTGAATATCAAAGGGTGCCTTTGCTTTCTTTTCTGTGACATGTTGCCAAAGAGCTGTGCAGTTTCATGTCTGTAACTGTGGAAGCTGATGCTGCTTTACAGCCTCACACTGAGGCAAAACAGCTTCCACTTTCTATGTGAATTAGAGCAAAACACTATAAGTAATATAGTGACTGTGTGACCACCCGGGACGTTGATCGGATATATGAAGGCTGTAAAGAAAGAATGCAGCTTCTAATGAGTGTGAGACACTGTGTGGGGCTACACATTAACGGTGCTAAGGCCAGTCCTTGGTGCAAATTCCGGTCTCAAAGCAGGGTCAGGCTCTTCTGAACCATGTGGAACCTCTCACAGCCCGAGCCTTGGCCCTTGGTGATAAAATACAATCAAGTTATCAACATAATTGAAGAGGCGAGTGTCACCCTGAAGAAGATGGAGCACCTGTCCTTGAAAATTAATAAATTAATGCATCAGCCACAGAGTGTGTGAGAGCAGTGAGGGAATGACAGTGCATTGCAACCAGGCGGACACTTGTGGGCCCATGTGACACTGTTACAAAGCGGAATAATCCTGCATTGTGATGACAGACACACCAGACCGGATCACTTGGCTTCCGGGTTATAAGCAGCCTGCTGTACCGGCTGTAATTTGCGCGAAACCCTGCTCGTCCAGCATGCATTTCTCCCCTCGCCATTTCTAAAAAATCAACAGCAAGTTATGTTAAACTCTAAGAGAGGATCTATTCCAGCAGTAAAACAGCCCCAATCAATCATATCGACCACCGCTGAAGCGATAATCCCCACATAAGCAACCATTTCAACTTCATCCGCTCACTGGACTGAGTTTTCAATGAATTAAAATCATGCATGTCTTCCTCCCGGTTATTCACACACGTTTTCCTACAATCTAAACAAAGTTGTACCTGCAGCTGGAGCCTCCTCATGCGGCTCACTGCAGCTATTATTCAGCGTTACTGTTGGGTGAATGCTAAATCTACGTGAGAGTGGTCAAAAGCAGACTAGCTAGCTGCGTGTCACTCGGATCATCACGTTTAAATGTCAAGGTCCCTCAGGCAGACCACACATCAGGACACTGACCCCATATTCAAAGAGTTTGTCCCGAAGACATTGGAGAAAAAAATCCTGTCGTTATGGGAAAACAACTGTTTATCGTGAATGTGAGGAGCTAGCGTAAACGTTAAGGGAACATTTAAGTAGTTTAAGGTGTGTTCAAAACAGTCGCTGCTATTGTGCTGACTTCTAAAGAGTGAAATAAGACAGAACAATTAATATACATTATCTTTAAATTAAAAAATGACCCCCTGGAGCGATTTGGACCATTTGTTTCACTGCCTCAAATATAAACTGTTGACAGGGACTCAACCTGACATGACAAACGTTAGCTAGCTTACCATGGATCAAACTCGTGGATGATGCTCTCGAACCGGATCACCGCGAAAAGTCTGGAGCTGAATCCGGCCAGGCAGGCCAGAAAAAGAATGCTAAACGAGAGTAAAGACTGCCACCCTGCTGGCTGTGTCAGTCCGCCAGACAGGCCTCCTTTGCCCCCTCCTCCACCCGCGGCGCCGGGTCGGCTGTTCCCGTGCACCGAGCCCCCGGCATTGGTGGACGCTTTGTGCTTGCCGTCGCTGGCTGCGTGGTGCTCCGCCATTTCTGCGTGCGGTGTCGGTTGGATTTGCTCGAGCGTCCCTCCAGCCACGCTCCCGTGTCTCCCTCCACTCCGTACTGCCTGTAAACTCCCTTAGTTTGTGCTCGCTCTCCTTAGGTATTCTCTCCTGGGAGTCCCCCGGGTGTATATATGTTTTAATTCAGTATCGCTACTCCGAGAGACAGCCGTTACATCCCGAAACGCACACTCATGCGCCACATTCAGAGCCTGCAACAGTCAATTCGCCTCACGATTGAACGCCGGTGGAAAGGGGCGGGAGGGATGCGAGGGGCGGGGCGTTGGAAAGCTATGGCGGCCTCTCACAGATCGACAGGTACGAGAGGGCGGGGCTTTACGCATTTAAGCCAATCAGAGCGCAACTGCAGCTAGATAGACAGATGAGTCCACCAATGGAAACACATTAAATTATGGCTGCAACTGATTGAAATAAGGATTATCCCCTGTTATATTTAAAGTGAGTCATTCTGGTGCTCACTATAAATAAAATCCTTATTATTCGGGTTAAAGTTGGCAGTATAGAGTTGAATTAGTGTTTTTTCTTAGAGAATAACAAAGAGAAGACAATGCGCATGCAGCCCAACATCTAGAAGGCATCTGTTTCCTTGCAGCTAAAAGCTATAGGCAGGTGTGTGAAGATAAATGTTCGCTGTGAGTGCAATATTTCTGTTGCCCTTGGATGTTCTGGACTGGGTGGTGGAGTAATAAAGATTGATGTGTCTCATCATTATTATGTCCCCCAGCAAAGACAAGAACACAGCATTCATCATTCTCTTAAACTCAGGATGTACTTCCACAACTTCCCCCGAAGCCTTGAAAGCCTATATTGGAGTAAGACACCTTTTTTTTTGAACATTTCAAATAAATGCTCAAGTTTTTTGATTGATCGTATACATTCATTTTGCGCTTGCACTGTTTCATATAACCATGAGACAGAGGCAGGAAGTATTATTGATTTATCTGAGCTCTGATTCACTCCCAAAGGGAGGAAAACAACAGTCCAGCGGTCCTCTTCTGTGTAGATATAGAGACAACTTTGTTCTGAAGTCAGAGTGGACAAAAAACCTCTTTCTCGTCTCCTCTAACATTTGTTGCATATAATGGTGAATCTTGCACTGCACAGTGCCTCATCTGACACCAAGGTTTCCCTCGTAGCATTGTACAATCAAAGGAACCTTTTCCTAAACAAGCAGCAATGTAATTTAATCACTGACCTCCAAAACATTATTATAAATTCAAATTATGAATTTATAGTGTTTATGTATTGCACCTTATTTCTTTGGGTAATTTATGGGAATGTTTAAACAGCTGCGGCAAACTCGGGCACTAACTACTTCTCAGAGTATCTAGGTTTTAGCTTTTCTGTTTAATTATATCCACTTTTAGTACCTTTGATTTGAGAATAATCCATTTGCTGGTTTCAAAACTTCACAAATTGGTCCAAATTCCCTTCCCTACTTTCCATCAACAGTGTTTACAGCTACGCCATCACCCATAAGATCATGATTTAAAAAATGTAAATGAAATATTTATGTAGAAGAATTGGACTGAAGTTTGAGCCGGCTTAGCACAGCTTTGGATCGAGGCTATCTTCTGAAGAGACGAGGAGGAGATAAGAGGGAGATGAGAATACAGCGTTGGAGAGACGGGAGAGATGGAAGGCCGATAATAAAGGAGAGTTAAAGGATGATTATGAAAATTGATGGGGGTCATCATGGGGTGTAGACAGAGTGGCAGGAGTGGATAAGAGTTTTGAGTTCATGAAGAGATCACAGAGACCAGAGCTCAGTATCGCAGACAGTATCGCAGGCATATGTTGCAGCTGAAAGTCAGTGCCAAAAAGAATACATGCACACCCACACACAATATGCACACAGGCAACATTGTGTAAACATACAATGCATGCAAACACATGTAATCCCACAAACACATAAGCACATGCATATTGATGAATACAGCTTTATCTGGAGCACACACAACAAAGCGCACGGTTCCTCGATCATTCATCAAGGCCTGCTTATGACACGACGAGCACTCTACCCCTTCACCCTTTCCCCTCTACCTTCAAATTCTGAATGGGTGACCTTTGAGACAAATAGAAATGCAGGCTGTGAAGATTGCTTCAATCGCATCTATTGTCAAAAGGCCAAGCCCAGATGAAAGCCAGCCAAAATGAGTACAGTTGCCAGGCAGGGCAGCTTTGCTTTCCTCTGTCTCAAGAGGCAGACTCGAATGTTTGTTTGCTTAGTCTTTTTTTTTCCTCCCAAGTACATTACAGACTTGCCGAGTTTATGCTTGGCATTCTTAGGTGTCTACACTTCTGTACTTTGCCAAAGGCCAGTTGTGCTAAAAAAGCTTAAGATGCCTGGCATGAAAGGCTCTTTGCACCTGTCATCTCTCTCTACTTTGACTGCATGTGTGAGAGAGTTAGAAAGCGAGAGAGACTCGCAACTGGTCAAGATGATTATAATCATTATGCCCATTTTTACATTTTTTGCCTAAACTCATGTCATTGAGAGTGGTGAGACCAGCATTTCCTGAAAGCTACAAACCGCTACGGTATCATCTAGGTGCGGTATTGAC
Source organism: Oplegnathus fasciatus (assembly GCA_003416845.1). Taxonomy (NCBI): domain Eukaryota; kingdom Metazoa; phylum Chordata; class Actinopteri; order Centrarchiformes; family Oplegnathidae; genus Oplegnathus; species Oplegnathus fasciatus. The sequence goes on along the minus strand of NTHP01000285.1, from coordinate 480,322 downwards.
TGGCTTCAGCAATTTGTCTCAAGATGCATAATAATCTCAAATCTCACAATCAATTGTGCATGGTGTTATGTAAGCATGTGAGGCAAAGCAAAGAATCCTCAGTGAATAAGCGGTCTTTGATGAAAGCAAAGTTGCTGCACACTTTTAAAGGAAGCTTCCAATATAATGCTGATGGTACGGGGAGGAATCTGATGTTGTCATTTGCTTTTAAGGCACAGGCTGCAGTGTGAAAGATGTCTGAGAAGCAGGCACATCATGTTCCCAGACATCCCTGCAACACACACACACACACACACACACGCACACACACATAACAGTGGAAGCTGTGCAGTGGAAGCTGAAAAAGAAAATCACAAATGAGAATTATAGATCCGTGTTTTATCTACACCCACTTTTTCCTATTGAGGGTCATTAGTAGTGGCTGGAGCCTTTCCCAGCATGCAGTGGGTGGAAGACAGGAAAACACTAGATTGATTGCCAATCCATCACGGGGATAACACACAAGAGCCAAGCACATTCACACACCTATGTAGAGTCAATTCACCAGCTTCCCGTCTTGCAAACTACACAAGAAATCTGAGACCAGGATCTTGTTGTTGTGTTAGCTTTGGGCAATGTTGTTAAGTTTTTATTGTCCTTTAATTCACTTGGCATTGTTCCACTCTAATTGCCTTGTGCATCATTAACATGTACATCCTAACAGGGGGAGGGGGGCGGAATTCATTCTGTATATTCGATCAAAAAGCATGGCTGAACAGGATGTTTGCTCATTGCGAGCGTAGCAAGCTTTAAAGACTCCATAGAGTCTGTCTGTGTGATCCAGTGTAACAGGGTGATTAGCCAGTGCCTGGGGATTGCCACTGCGCACACCGATCTGCACCGCAATCATTAACAGAAATGAGAGCACTTAAAGAAAACCACTTAGCATCCCAATGAGGTGCAGCATCCAATTGTTATGAACTATTTATTTACCTGCCGCCAACAGAGAGTTAGACAGCCTGTTTTAATGCTCTCTAAGAAGCTGTACAGCATCATAATAATTGGCTCAAGGTCAAGTTTCATGTGCCATAAAAAGAATTCCTTATTTAATTTAGAAAGCTGTACATTCAGGTTTCTATGACAACTGTGTTTAATGACACCTTGAGTGCAAGGATGAGTCAGGGGATGACAGAAATAACACATAAACACGAGTAATGACCTGAGTTAACTTCTACTTGATGATGTGGGGTCTTTCACCGAGTGCACGAGGGTTACCTGTACGGCCTCATCAGTGACACACCATTTCACACTGAGCACGCCTCATTTCTCCAACAGCCAATGGGGCACAGAGAGGCAGTCAAATCTACTAGATGTGAACATGACCCACTCAGTCCCAGGCAACACGTGGGGATGATACTCAACAACTGCACTACATCTTAAGGTGTGCTGACATGGGACAGGCCATGGGTTTCACCTTGTATGATGGGACCGTTAGTCTTGATAATTTCATGGGCGATCCACTAATCATCTCCAGCACTGCATTACTTACCTATTCATATGCACCGCGCACAGTCAAGCCCAGACTCCTTTAAAGAAAATTGCTTGTTGTGATAGAATATGAAATGGCACGATAAGCTCCTATATTTTGTAACAGAATGTGGCGTGATCTATCATCCCGGAGATCAGAGAGCTTTTCCTCAATTTATAAGGCTGCATCTGCCTCAGGATGCTGTTGCATTCATTGCATTCATCTGTCATTTTCCAAAGCATATGAAAAGATATTTCTCCCTGGGAGGCTGTAAGCTGCAGAGGTAATGACAGTTTCCATTGGAAATGTATTTTCATTTTTTATTTGATTACAAAAATACTTTCATCTGCCCATCATCTCCAAGGGAACAAAGCAATCAATGCAATAATCTTGTCGATGAAAGCCTCCATTTTTGACAAGTTAAATAAAAAATAAAGGAGAATGTATCACCGCTTTTGATTAAAGTCCAATCCTCGCATCTTTATTTTATCTGAAATCATAATTTCAAATAATAACACAGTGGTGGAATCTATGGTTTTAATATTTAATCAGGCTTTTAATCACAATAATTATCCCATGAAATTCTGCAATAATTATGCAATTATGGAACAGAAAAAAAAATCCTCTTGCATCTGAGTGTAAAATGCAGGCCTTAAACATAAATAAAGAACTTTTACATAATCTTTTTTTTTTCTGAGAGCAACTCTCAAAAACATATCAGCAGAGAAAATTGCCTGTAAACATTCACAGTTCACCACATTCATCAAGATTGATTGTGACCCGTCGACACAGCTGAAAGTGCCTGCAGTGATGCTTCAAATCCTATTGGCATGCGGGATAAAAAGTTTATGAGAAAGTTGCAATTGATAGAGCACAAGCGAGGGAGAGAGAGAAATGTGGAAAAATAAGGAAGAGTGAGGTAACCTGAGCTCAACAGAGATATCAACTGTCTGCAGGCAGAATGTCAGACTCTGAAAAGTTGGCATGCATTTCTACCTCTTCAGAATAGCAGCTGCCTTATCAACGTTTCCCTTGCTTTGGTATGGTTCAAGCAGCCTCTGCGTGATGTCTTTTGAGGGGGCTTGCCATTCAGATATGAGAAATGTAGTGCGTGGAAAACAGTTGAACTTGGTCTGACATTATCCCCGCAGGAGGGGGAAAAATATGACTCACGTGCTGAAAATTGAAGTATGTCTCCCAATTTCCCAGCTGCCTCCGCTTGACAAATGACCCTTCTTTCACTTTCCTGAGTGGCCAACGTGGGCCGTCTCAATTCAGAAGACAACAGATTTATGTGATATCGCTTCAATGACAACCCTGAAGCCTCTGTGGCAAAATTATGGCGGCGGCATTCAAAACAAGAGGAGCAGACGTGAGAGCCACCTCACCGACATTACTCTGCTGTGGTGACAAAGCACGTTTCTCCAATTCTTTGAAAGTTCATACTTGCATGAATGAAGACCCCTGTCATATGTGCTCACAAACACTGGACTGAATTCCAAGATAGCTTCTACCTGCATTTTCATCTTTCATCATTTTTCTCTCATTTCACTGACTACAAACATTTGGTTTTTGTGCTATATGAACACAATTTAACACATGTACTTTTTTTGTTTTAAAGCTCTTCTGTATAATGCGCAAAAGCATTAAATTATAGGCCAACTCTGCTCTTTTTTTCTGACCAAAGAGCACTCTGTAATGGTGGTTCAATACCAAGTGGCCCCTTGGTCAGGAATATGCATCTCTGTGCTCAGCCCGTGTCCAATCGATTCTCCTCCTGGTTGCCCTCAATCGGCCGTCTGACAGAACACACCTCCAAAATAAAGTTAAACTCAGCTGGACTCTCCAATGAATATGGGGGAGATGGGATGAGGTGGGGGGTGGGGCGGCTACAGGATGGGCAAAATGGACACAGGGAGGGAGAGAGAGACTGCCAGCCCACTGTAGGCTGCTTAGTGCTGTTGATGTCATCGCTGATAGTGCCTCTATTGTACAACACAAGGGCACAATACACACATTTAAAGTTGAAATCAAATATTTGCCTTTTCTTTTAATGAATGTGTAATGAGATGTTGTTAACATGTTAATTAGTGATCTTTGGACATTCTGGTAGGCAGATTCTTTTGCCTTTTGACAGAGCTGGACTAATTGTTTCTCTCTGCCTACAGCCGTTATGCTAATCTAAGATAACTTTCTCCTCGTTTTGGCTCTATGGACAGACACGAAAGCGGTATCAATCTTCTCGTGTGACTCTCTGCAACGCTTCCCAAATTGTTAATCTATCCCTTGAAGAAACAAGACTCTGAGGGGTGTAGACTCCTTTTCACGGCAGACATTTGGAGTTGCCAAAGCAGGAAAAGCACAGGTGTAAATAATAACATTAACGATGGCTTGATCCCATTAAGTGTGCCAGTAAGCCATGCCAGTGAGTGGGCATGCACAATTCCAGAGCCCTGGAACTGGCTCACCTAAATGAAATGCAGCCATCATTAATGTTATTAATTCCACCTGTGCTTTCCCTGCTTTGACCACTCAAAATGTCTGTGGGCTTTTGCAGTCTTAATGCTAACATGCAGTGCTCGTATAATAAATACATTTTGCGGCAGCATTGTGGAATTACATTGATGATGATGGATTATTATTACCATCATTTTATCATATTTTCACATCACTAGCTATCCCACATATAACATTTGGGACATGCATTTTTATTGATTCTTTTCATCACTGACTCTCATGCCTGGCATTGACTTTGGTTGACCTTTTGAGGAAAACATTTCTGCACATTATTTAATAATGAGCTGTCTATGAGGTCCAAAGCAGGTTTTTAACAATGCTGCAGCGGAGATGGCAGGAGATTAACATTGTCACATCAGGCTCGCTGCAGTCTCTCATGGAACATTAACTGGAACGGCACAGCAATCAGTAGATTATTTCTAAATAGACAAATTAATATGGACCACAGATTAAAGGATATACTGAGCCAAATTAGTCCCAAATCATCATCACACTCTACATGCAACGAGGGGATGATTGATGTGGGGAATTAAGTGGAATGGCATCGTCCTTGCTGGCTCAAATGATCAAATCATTCCAGCTTTTGTTGGAGGGGAAACTGCGCCATAACTGCCAAGCACTGGTCTTGTTAAATGTAAGTAAGCAAACAACACTCTTGATGTATCCTCCCAAGACAAACGCCTTCAGATCAAACATACTGCTATTTGTGACACAGCTGTGTTTGTCCTTGATAGGCTGTTTATTTCTATTGTGAGTGGCTCACTAGCTGGGAATATAATGACACAATAGTTCATTCAAGTGTAAGGAAATTAAAGTAATATCAGAACTATCGAGTCCACTGCTATCAGACAAATATGTCTGAGAGGACAGCAGGGGTAATGGCTCCTAATACACCAGCAGTCTCATCTCTCCGTCTCTTGGCCTCGGCTGCCTGCTGCTCTTATCTTAACAGGCACATCATCCCCTGGACAATTGCTGCATGCAACTGTGGCTCAAGGCCTTAAAGTTTCTTCAAGAACGTGACTCCCGCTGCTGCCACTATCGCTGCCAATAACAAAGCTGCACACCCCAAGAGCAGCTTTGTAATGTGTCAAGCGAACATCTAAATCATATGGGTGTTTGGAATCGACAAAAAGGGATCTGTAAACGACTGGGATGGTGGGGGGAAATGGCCTCTGACGCTAACTGGACCCGGAGAGCCGACAGAGGCGGTGATATCGGAGGAAGGAGTAATTTGTCTTTTTTGTCATCTCCTTACTGGAGCTTAAAATATTGTTTATAGCTCTCACCAACCAACGCACTCCTCAGCAACTTTGATTGATGTATGAGGCGTCACCATGGCAACCAGCGTGTGGGAATGATAAGTGACTTTGGCAGGAGAGTATCTCCTTCTGGATTATTAAGACCACCTAAGGGTTGTGTGAGCGTTTGCCTCTTTGTGTATACGTGTGAGCAATGACGAGTTGTTCTTGGCTAGACGCTCTGCCTGCTGCTGCCTCCCACTTGAAGGGTTAATCGGGTTAGAAAGTATCATGATTGAGCAGCTGACAAGAATACATACAGTGCCACAGGTATGGAGTTAAACCAGTACGGATGGAGGGCTGCACACTGGTGTCTTGAGCCCATACTTTCTGATGCGTTGTGACAGGCGAGTGATGGAAAGTGCTGTGAGAAATTAAGAGAGAGAGACCCAACAGAGTGAGAGAATCAGATAGAGAAAAATTTGTTAAGTTATGCTTGCCAACAGCAGCTGTTTAAATGCAATTAGGTCCCACCAAGATACATAACGACTCCAGTGTTTGGTGATTGGTTAGTATGACTCAGTATGTCTCTTGGTAATGGAAAGACCTGTCACATCTTGAGCTCAGCCCCTTCATTTTCACAGCGCAGTGCTTCCATTTTTTACCCTCAAAGCACAAACGTCAGCTCACTGGATCCTGCACTCTCGCACTTAAACCCAGTTGGTTCCAGAAGGCACAAATGATGCCTTTGTATGCAGCATCCAGTAGAACCACTATGCCCTCTACTGGCTAAACGACAAAATGCAAGAGTTCAGGGCAATATTCTGCTGTAGCGTTGCTGCCAATAAAGTAAATAAGTGTGCACAAGCTCCCATGTTGCCTTAATTAAAAAACAAACTGGGATTGTATCACAGACAGGAGGATTTGTACCAACGGACTGAGGATATGAGTATTATTAATGCTGAACAGACTGAACAAAAGTTTAAAAAACAAACCAAAAACTGAAAGGCACAACATACAATGTAATTTATTTGTTCCCTTTTTTATGACTACAATTGTTGAATCCAGAATTGAGTGAATTCATTTGCAAGGTACAGCAACATAAACTGGCATAACAGGATTAGACATAACAGGATTATTGTTGACTGACTCTACAGCATGTGCTCCATGATTCATGAGTAATTGCTCTACACTTGTCCCACACTGTTAACCAAACTGCACCTAGCTGTGTGGACCTTTTCTAGATGATATATGCTCTGCAGCTCACACAAAAACAAGGTAATAGTTCCTTTGATTTTGCTATTGAAAGAGCACATTGTTCTTTTACACCAACAAATGTTGTGTCAGTACAAAAGAAATGCTTCAGGAGGCATTTAGAGGCACTCACTTTCTTAAATATGTATCTCCCTATTGAGAACTTGACTCCTTTGCTGCAGGAAAATTGGCATCACATTATTTGATTGTGAAAAATGAGGAGGAATGTTACTTTTGTTACTTTTGACACCCCTGTGGTAATCCATTTATAATGTAAAATTACAAATCATTTATCATCAGCATGTATACCCCGCGGTGGTGTCCAATTTATCTGTAGTGCAGCCCACACCGAGCGTGCCTGTGGTATAGTTTATGTAAATAGAGCATGTAAAATGTAGGAAGGGCAATGGAAATCTCCCTACGAGACGACAACTCATCCCACTGTAGCAGATAAATCATTTCCCTACTGTTCCCAAGTGCATTTGTTTAATACTCCATGCATTTTCAGCGGTGCTGCTTCACAACTGTAGCCTCGGTTCATGTGTTTTGAATGAAAGAAAGGCAATTCTGATGTAACAGAATTAGTGTTGGAGGCAGAAACTCTCACATGGCTCGACAGAAGAGAGTTAAATCACATATAACACACACATGCTGACATAACCACATACACATACAGTATTCTCTCCCTGCAGAGTCTCTTCCCACTGTAAGCACTGATCTGTAGTTTAGTCTATGTAGTCAGTTTTTGCCTTGTGGAACAGCAATGTAAAACAGATTCTGAATTAAAAACAGCTGCCTGCAAGATGCAGATAGACAGACAGACATAAAGACAGACAGGCAGACAGACAGACAGGCAGAGGAACAGGCAAATATTGGCATAGACAGGTAGGCAGAAGGCCACAGACAGAAACATGTTCCAGTGTGAGTCAGCTGTAGGCTCAGGATGAAAGGTCTGTCAGCGTCATGCACAACACACTCTGTACCAACCAGTGTGTGAACCTACTGAACCTCTTACCTTGGCCTCATCCACACACACACTCTGAGTGTGAAAGCATTAGGCACTGTCTGTCAGTCAGGTGGGGGGGGGGTGAGAGATGGAGGGACTTGAGCATGAGGTCGGGTGAATCAAAGCAATGAGCTGAAAGCTGCACAGAGCTGTTGATTCTCAGTAGGATCAGTAACATTAAAGGGAAGTCTTTCGATTCAATGTTGGAAATATCAAACATTACTGGAGCTTTAAGAATAGTGTTTATGCAGGATACTGGATAGTATTGTGTTGTTTTTTTTTAAATAATGAGAGGTAAGTGTATGTCATGTTGTAACTGTTGGGACTGAAAAAAAATTGTTTTGGGATGTAAAGCAGTTCAGACTTTCTATGAAAGTGGTTCACAATGTGTCACTGCCAGTTATCTCACATAACACCCTTAGGGAAATAATCAACCAAAGCAAGTATAAAGCAGATAGCATTAAAAACACCAAACTGACACACTGAGTACTGTAATACTTTTAATTATGGCTTTACACTTTTATATAAAAATGACTTTGATATAGATCTTTTCTGACCACTGGATCAGAGTTCCCTTTTCTGTAACAAAATGTCTACAAACAAACAAGTTCACCTTTCATAGCATATAGGCAGCGGGCTGGAACTTCCAGTTTAAAGTCTTTTATACACATCTCTATTCCTTTTATTCTCTGTCTGATGAAACAGACTTTTTTTGGATCAGAGTCCTCTGAGTAATACACACGTACAAACACACACACACACACACGTACAAACACACACACACACACAGTATATATCTGTTCCCTTTTTCCTTTAAGGCTGATTTTTCTGTCTTTATTTAACAATTCATAGAGTTTGAGTTATGATATCAGCTTTCCCTGCAGATCACTGCCTTGGATGGGTTTTCTATTTCTTTTCTGTGGGTAATTTCATGCCACAAGAAATTATGCTTGAATCCTCCACTCCAAATCATCCACTCCCCTTGACATCTATCCACCAGGCCACCAAGGAAAATGTTTAAGTATGCAGTCAAATAAAAATATAACGGGGGTATTAGTGTTATTAATTGTCTTAATATTTTACATTGCTCCCTTTTACCCCCTTTTCAAAATAGGTGCTGTCCCTTTATTTCCTATACCTGTAATGTATTGTCAGAACAAAAAAAGACACTGAATATATACCATTTGGTGTGCATAGATATTGGTAAAGTGCAAATAGTGTTTGGTTAAAAAAGCTTTACAATGCGATTTCCCTGTTTGTTTATGACTTGATTCAGTCTTTGAAGCATGTAGAAGAAAACAAATCAAGTCGATCACTGCTGTTTATATTCATGTTGTTCCTGATCTGAACATGGAAGACCATCTCTGGCATCAGTTCCGTTTCATCTACATGATTTTCCAGTTTGCTCCTCCGTCACACATTTCTGACGAACCCATAGCAAACAATGCATCCACTGGAATTCCTTTCTCTCCCAGCTGCTTGGCTGTGATTCCTCTGCCACCCTGGCGGGGGCAGTGTTTCTGTTGATCTCTACTTCTCATCCACCACAAAGATTTCTTCAGGGATCTTCTCCTCCGAGTCAGAGCGATCTGACAGCTTGTCCAGGTACTCCATGTCGTAGAAGCGCTCAGCAACACACTGGGCTGTCAGACGGGCCTCCGGGTCGTGGTCCCAGCACTCCTCTATGGAGGCGCACACCATCTGGATGCCCTGCAGGGGGAGCGGTGGAGCACAGATATAATCAGTCAACAATACTGACTTGGGGCAAGTCTGACTGAGACAGAATATCATCACCTCAAGCTGAAACTATGAATGTTCATGTGTGTTTATGTGTATGTCAATCTGTGTCTGTGTACCAGTGTTTCTATGAGTGGAAACAAAAAAGAAGCAGTTACATGAATAGAGTAGAATACAGCAGTATTATACACACAGTTTATTAGGTACACCTAGCTAAAACTAATGCAGTCTAATACGACAGTCCTGCAAGAAATGAAGGTTATAATATTCAGTTTTTGAGAGAGACGAAGTGAGAGAGTATGTTTGAACAAGCTGAAGGCATTCATAGAGAATGAGAGAGAAGAGGCAGTCAAAAGAGCTAGCGGGTGAACGTGAGAAACAAAAGTTTTATTTGTTTCATCGCAGCTACGCTTTAAAAGCAGAAATAAATAACCATAAAACGCTCAGCAGATTGTCTACTTTGGAGACAGCTGAGGAAATGGTTCCTGAAACGGTTTGGCTGAAAAGGGTTTGGTTATTTATAGGGGACGGCGCACATTAATCAACACATTTAACAACATTAATGTACTGTAAATAAGGTTAGCTCAACAGCTAATTTGCACCCATAGTTACAAGTACACACAACTAAAAACTGACAAATGATAAAGCATTAGTACATAGTAAAGTTGCAATGAAAATAGGAGAGAAAAGATCCTGGAGGAAACGCATCAATCAGACCAAACCAACAATACAATCAGAAAAGTATAATTTACTACAAAAATAATAAGTAAAGTTTATCTATGAAAACATCAGATCATTAATGAGTAAATATCTGAGTAGATTTCAACCATATTTCAAGTTTGATTTTAAACATTAAACTTGAAAAATTAAAAGGGCTCCTATATGGTCACCTCAGCTCACAGAAGATCATGAAGTTAAAACATGTATAATCTGCAGCTACAAGGTTTTCATACAGCAGCAGTTTGTCATAGACAGCATGTGTGTGTGTGTGTGTGTGTGTGTGTGTGTATGTGGAGCCTCTTACTGTGTGGTTGATCCAGCTGTTGGGGATCTCAGGTCTTCCTCTGTCTCGGAGAACGCTGTCCTTCATACTCTCGACACACGGGTGTTCCCTCAGGTTCCCAAAGGGTGGCTCGTACTCTTTCACCTCTGCATGCACACACACAGACACACAAACAGGTTCAGAAAAATTAAAAATGACCTTTTCAAACTGGTGGGCTTTGGTTGTTTTATACAAGCAACAAACTTTGAAACAGATTCGAAGCTACTGAAAGATACAGCTCTGCTACATAGAGAGACTAGATCAGATGGCAGTGCCCCACAGCGCACACATCAACAACACCTCTCAAAAGGATTCACTGTGCGCTCTAAATTAAAACTGCAGGTTGCAAACTTTAAATAGCACTGAAGCAGCACAAACAACTAAAGAATCCTGTGCTGCTGATAGAGGGGCCGAGGGGGAGATTTGCTGAAGAGAAACACTTATTATTATCACATTTTTACCCTCAGCGTCAAGGGCTTAAAGTATCTCACCAATGCAGCTCTGGCTTTGTGTCAGCTCTCTTACACAACAAAATCCAGAGTGCTTGTCAAAGGCAATTTAGCAGTGGAGTTTACTCAGGGCAAGATTTCAAAGCATTGGTGTGGAGGATATGCTTTGGAAACTGTGGGTCAAGAATTTATCTACATGAATCAATGAATCCTCGGAGTAAAACAACAAATCAAATTCCAATTTGCTTTGAAGCGAGGAGGGCTTTCAGTTTCAGAGAATCTGTCAAGAGAAGCCTGATGAGGCACATGACTGTGTGGAGAATGTTGAAGTAAATAATTAGCTCAAGCGGATTTTTAATAATTAAAAGATGACCAGGAGATGTAGCAGTTTGAGAATCACACAGGATTCTACCAATAATGCCTTGATAAAGACAGAAAACAGACACAATTTCCAGTTTTCTATTTTAGGCTGCTTCGAAAACTTTAAAATCAACTGTTGACTGTCGTTGAACACAATGATCCCTCACATATGTTGCAATACCTACGTCAGAATGGATACCTTTTATGATTTCCTAACCTAGAAAGACAGGTAAGTACTTCTACATAGTACATACATTGCATACAGTGCAGTCTGTGTTGTTGCACAATAATGTCAAATGCTGTATTTACTCAAGAAGTCACAAATGCACCAATAACAGTAAAAACGATGACCAATGACCAACAATTACAACATTACTCAAAAACAAATACAGTGTAACAGTGATATTACAGTAACAATGATGCTATAGCTGCTATCTAGTGTCATTAAGCTATAAAATATACAGTATAGACTGTTTACAGGCTGTTTAGCAGAGTAACTACTGCAATTTATTTGTCTTTATTTGGATATTGGTTTTACATTTTATTGTAGTCAAACTTGTTCCTTTTGTTTCTCCAGTTATCATTTATTTTTTCTAAGTGTGCAGATCTTATACAAACCTAAAGCTGGATTTGCCCCCTTTGAGTTCTCAATTACTCAAAGAATATACCTACACGGCAGGCCCAGGCACTGATTGTGTTAGTGCTGTAGTACAGTATATCTAGCTCCAAATACACACAGACTGCAAATATAAACGGAATGAAAGGCACAGTGCAGATTTTTCCTGCCCTTTTCCGTACGTAAATCTGTCCCACGGAGTTTACATGACTGGAACAAAGCAGTGCCAGCCAGAATCAGCGAGCTCTGGCGTAACCCGCCCAGTCACGAGGCCAACATGTTGTTTCTGCAAGTGAACTGACACGTGTTGTATGTAGACTACTATATACGCTAAAATGTTGATTGAGGTAATCTACTAGAATAAACCACTTCTTAGTATACTGTTTTTAACGGTTTCACATTTCACTCTTTCAAAACATGTTAAAAAGAAGCTCACAGGAAGTTACTGTATGAAGCCTGCAGACAGGAATTGAAGGCTTCTGGGACACAGACTAGTGCAACAGAGGACTCTCTTCAGAGGCTGAAACTTCCTATTTTTTTGCAAGCGGTGTACTTCTGGTTTGGTATTAAAGCTTAAACATAGCCGCACCCATCAGTCATCAGTCAGTATTAAAGAGAAAAGATGACAGATGTTTCTTTTTGTTTTGACGGGGTAGGAGGGAGTGTATAATTGTGTTCTAGGCTGCAAATCCACTTTGTAAACTGTTGGGCAAACATGTTTATGTGTTCATCTCCAAACAATGGGTCCAAAATATGTGAATCATACCACTGAGCACTTTGGAGTGTAAACAAAAGTGTGTATTCCAGGATGGAAAGACTGGCCAATCCTGCTCTAAAAGGAAAGATGGGTTTTCCAGGCAAACCTTAAATTAAACTCTGAACCAGCAAAAGCTATTGAAAACACAACACAGGGCGAGGGAGGAATGCTGTGGTTTGCAAAAGTCACACACTGCATATTGACAAGATTTCTGCGAGGCAATGTAACAAGTTCAGCACGGTAACAATGAGGAACTTACACGATGTCTCCTACGACAGCTGACATGCAGTGATGTGAATTTTGCAATGCTAGCACATATTTCACCCTAAATGTCTATTTTCCATGCCAGTTGTCAGGCATGCCTGTAGAAACTGTCTGGGAATCTGCAGCCAAGAGAAATTCTGTTAAATTTAGCTACAACGGCAGACTGGGGACACTTCTCGATGACTGTCACCCTTCAGGAGCGTTGTGATATACGTCCATGACAGTGCAGTCACGTTTCCAAAGCTAAAGACTATATGGCCTCCAGGTGCTGCACTTCAACCATCACAGCTAATTAGAGCTTTGTCCTTCATTAACCTGTCACTTGTTTTGGTTATGGCCTTGGCACATAGACGTATTTAGCTCAGTGATGTATGTTTAGATATCAATGGGCAAATTGCAGTAGCAAGCCAAACAGGACCAAAACGAAACAGCAAGAGAAACACAAACCATCCAAAATTATTGCAGCGAAGTTGAAAACAAGCATAATCCAAACCAGCATGTGATATTTTGTTTGATATTTGTGTTCTGCTGCCCTTCCAAGTTAACATTTTTGTCTAATTATGCTCAACAAAGCATAACCGCTGGAAAAAAAAAGAATAGAAATCATGTCACCTAAACACATAAATAATGCAGAAAAACAGATCCACGCAGAGTTTCGACATGTACTTGGAAATAAATTAGTAATGTGATCACAATAACATTGTCTGTTTCCCAGAGTCTGTCTCAGTCTGCCATGAAAGCTTGACTAATCCACTCCCAGCCGCCTCTGCTGGTTTTCATTAGGCCGCGGTGGCTGTGACACTTGTTTGTGTTCCTCACAGGTTGTTAAAGTCATTTAGTACAGATGTATGCATGAACATTACACGCTAGCAGAGCTTACTTTTGGACATATGGTACTGACTTACCCTGGAGGCTTACCCTACCATTAACTATAGCTGATATGTGCCCTAACCTTCACCTAACCCCATTAAAAAAGACCAAAAAAAACTATTTTAGCTCATGCTGGATACAACTTCAGTGAAGCCAAATTGGGCACACATTTTGTCCCTGATTCATCCACAATCAAGTGGTTTGAAATCCAGAATTTGTGTCCTAATGTGGACTATGGCAGACCCCACACACACATACACACACACACACATACACCAGACCGTCAGGCCCTCCAGTCCTGGAGGAGTTGATGGTTTGACATCTGGAGAGCAGCCACCCTAACCTCTCCTCCTCTCCAGTCTAGCCCAACCTCTCCCTCTAGGGACTGAAGGCATTTCTCCATCTGCAGCTCCACATTCAACACCACTCCACTATTATCCCCCTACATAGCCCCACCCGCCTGAGGAACGCCCTCATAGTCTTTCCAAGCCCTAAATCTGGACCAGCTAAATTATACAGGGGAGGCATTTTAGGGAATAGAGGCAGAGATAAAAAGGCCTGAGCCTTGAATCCCGCTTTTCCTTCTCTCCGAGGTGTGTTGATCTCTCCGTTTCCCTCTCACTCCGACTCTTCCTCTGTCTTTACAGTCTTGGAAAATAAAGAAAGCAAAGCGATGGCTCATGGCTGGCTGACTGGCACTGTCGACAGACGGCTGTGTTCTTCTCGCCTGGCAGATCTCAGATCAGACCACGGCCCCAGGAACTGTGACAGAGCGGCTATGTGGTTGCCTGCCACTGAGACGCAGAGCACTGATCAGACATCTGTCTACCACAGACACATACACGGGCAGGTGGCAACAGAGACAAGAGGAAACCAGGGCTTCACCCAAGTCATTATAATGATGCCCTGGGACGTGTCACTCTGAATTTCTGTGCGTGTGCACATGTGTTTCATATTTTGTCTCAAGTGAGGTGAGTTCTCAGACTGTCATTAGTGACTCACCGACCTCCAGGGACAACTTGGCAACTTCAGGAAAAACAAGAGGCCAGCAGCGTGAAGGCATGAAACTCTTTGAGTGCACTCTGTAAACACATCAGTTTCATTCTCATGGTGCTCTGATTCCAGAATCAATACCAGATCTCTGCCAGCATACTATCTGCAAGGAGGTTTTTTAGCTACCAGTGAAGCAAAACCAAATTACTGCATCTCATTTACACAGCTTATTCTTTCCTCCTTCCTCGGGGTCTATCAAGGTGGGAGGCTGGCTGTGTTTGTACAACGTTTTAACCTTTCAGCATGAGAACGTCTCCTTGGGTTTTGGCCTTAATGAACTACAGATTTCACCCCTCTGCTCGTCTCGGAGAGATGCCAAGTCTAGAAAAAGTGGATGAAGATATATACAGAAAAACACACAAAGTATTCCAGCTGCTTCTATCTCTAGTCTCTATTTTGGTCCAGGGGTGGGACGGGAACCCTTCTGCCTCCCCTCTCCCCAGTAAATCTACGAAAGCCTGTCCTCCCTGTCTGTCTGTGCCGGCATGAGTAAAGCTAGATGGCTGTCTACAGTGTTACGGTGCAGTGGGAGAGTAATTAACTGTTGCCTCACCTGCCTAAGGGTAGGAAGAAAAAGACAGACAGAGAGAGGGGGAGAAAAATGTTCAAAAACTGAGCTGAAAGTTTAGAAGCAGAGAATGACACAGAGTTTCTGTGCAAGGGCAGTCAGAAAAATGTGTTTAAACTGGGTTTGAAATAATGTTTGCTGCCCTAACTACGCGTACAGAGTTTTTGTTTGTCGAGATCTAAATAAATGTGATGTGTGTTAGGGAATGAAATAAATTCAGAAATGAATAAAATGGATGGAGGAGGATGAGTGGGATGAATAAAGCTGTTGTCCCTCAAATCCCTCAAGAGGAAACCAAGTGAAGCCACACCAACTTTTATCCGGTGAGCCTGGATTCGTTTAGTCCATCTCTACCAACATGTATCCTGTCTGGTCCGCTCTCATGAGACATTAGCCGCAAAACATCCTCACATAACGGAGACATCCATACTTACAACTTCACTCTCAGAACAGTACGTCTTGGGGACTGTGCTCTTTGCAAAACAGGAAATAGTCTATTTTCTTTTCAAAGGTGTACCCACAGGGTACACATATTCTTGCTGTTGGGAAGGAAAAGCAAGGGGGACTGCGGGTCACTCGGCCATGTTTTTTCTTGAGAGGACTCTTGGGCGAGGCCCCCTGGGAGGATCGTGGGTGCAAAACAGGAAAACGCCAAAGTAGAAGTGTTCATGCCCAAACCCGGCTTTCAATCACTGCTCTGACACAATGGAGACAGGAGCAGTCACAGAAACGAGCCGGACCACAGAGACACTAAAGGGAAGTGAAAACAAACGACTTAGTGTCGACATGAAATACAGCCCCTTGGTTCGCCTTCAGATAATCATCCATTTCTATTATTTGCACATATCCTGCCCTTGTTTTTGCTACAGAATGACAAACACAAGTAACGGTACATTAGTAAAGTGAAGGCTGATCCTTGAGACTTCTGCAAGATGAATTGTGTGTTTGACATTTTTAGATTTCGTTCCCACAGTGATTAATGGGTCGTGGACAGCACACACATAAGTCCTGTCGCACAGCGTCACACATCTAGTAAGTGAACTCAAGGTGGAGTTGGTCACTGCGCTCCTAATTGGTGAAGTCGCCAATGTGCTCGTATTCCTTAGAGGTCAAGTGAGCTGTGAAGGCAATTTTTCTTTTTACAGTATTTCTGAGGATATTTACACACTCCCCAAAGGGAATTTCATCAATCAGTGCTTCTATTGATTTCCTTTACACTCAACGGCCCAGGCTAATCTCTAATTTACCAAGGAAAACGCAGTTATCTCTATTATTAACTTAAGGTCACAAGGGATGTTTACTGTGTGTACAGTGGGGGCACCGTGCTATTAGTCAGGCAGTCAGAAATGTCATGTTTGAAGCAGGCATCCACAAAACATCACTGATTATGATAAAGATTCAGAGGTGGGCACTGAGGGCAGCAAAGTGGAATACTGATTAAAGGATAGTTCGACATTTTGGGACATATGCTTATTTGCTTTCTTTTGAGGATTAAAGCAGAAAATCAATACCACTCTCATGTCTGTCTGTCAAGATGTGCTTTTATGGAGGGGTTATGTGCTGGACTATTTTTTCCAGCCAGAGACAATGACTTTATGGAGTCTCCACTGGTCACTGCGTCTCGCCTTAGAGGTGCTGGTGGATTCTGTTACCTTTGGACAGAGTCAGGCTAGCTGTTTCCCCCCCGTTTCCAGTCTTTATGCTAAGCTAAGCTAAGAGAGTGGTATCGATCTTCTCATCTTACTTTGAAAAAATGTCCAGCATGACAGCAAATATCGAAAAATAAATCTACTGTAGGGTCTCTGAACAAGACACTGACTTCAGGCCTGTTGTTTTCTACTTGTCCCAGTATTCTGTGAAGTGGGACAAGCTACATGGGTATCAAACTCTTATTACACATTTGGATGTGGATGGATGTGGAAGGGTTTAGCTGACTTTAGCATGGATACAAGCCTGTCTTGGTGTCAACACCCTCCTTTAACACAGCTACATACAGTAAGTGTGTGTCTGTAAAATCTATAGATGAAAATATTTTTGCAGATTTTATTTATTCACTTAATCCTTCAGTAATGTTTTATAGGCTTTAAATGAATTAATAATTCATTTAAAGCCTAATCTAGCAGTTTACTAAAAGTTGCTCAACAAAATGTTTTGATCTTGTTTCAGTGGAAGTTTTGATATCTCATGGTCTGACTGCTCTTTTAGACCAACATTACATTCCCAGCATTCGCCTTCAAATTCAAATATTGATCTAACACTACCGTGGAATAATTTCTCTTGTTGTGGCATCACAGCGGCTCTCTTGCAAAACTAAATTCTGTGATTGTGATCTACCTCCAACAGCGCCGTCATGCCTCTGATCAAAACGGCGTTTCATGCTACAGTCATGTGCGTCTGATCACATCTTACCTCCAATTGCGTTACACCTGGAGATGATTTCCCACAGTACAAGAGCCATGGAATAAACATCGGCCTGTTTGAAAGACTCAATGTTTTCTAGGTTGATTCTGGATTCCAAGACCTCTGGGGCCATGTATCTGGCTGTACCCACCTGAGAGAAAACAGGGAGAAAAAGATTTCTATGTCATTAAAGTCTAGGATACCACAAATGATGTAAATGGTAAGGGGATGTATAATATTGTTTTGTATGGCTTAAACAGGGTATTACATTCAACAAAACTAAGCCACTTTTATAACCAATGACTACACTTTTACGACCAAACAGGCGCTGTTTAGTTGATAAGGTATAGCTAAGTAGACCATCTTAGCAGTAAGAGTTATTTACCTGCATTAATCATGTGACAGGTGGTAATTTTGTGCTGTAGAAAGATGTCATATCACATTTATCTGTATTAAAACATGTTTGATGTATAACATAATTGGAAAAACAAAGGTAGCTCCCTGCTCAGCAACACATTGCTTGTCTTCACATAATTACCACCTTGGAAAATGTGTTCACTGGCGCTTCCTCGAAAATGCATTGAGGGCATTACAATGCATTAGGTGTGCTGTGCAGCAAAGGCCTCACCTTTTCATAATGAGTCATTTTCATAACAGAGTCTAATATAACTCTGGCCTATTACATCAGTGTAATGAGTCCATTAAGAATCAATCAAGCCTGTTTGTCTTGTGAGTATAATAAAACGACAACCTAAGAACACTTACAACACTATTTCTATCAGCATTAGCCATCTGGGGCCAAGATATAGAGAGTGCCAAATATTTAGAGATGGTGTCCCTGAGTGAAGAGAATCATAAATGAGAAGTTTGATTGATAGCAGAGATCTTTTCAGGGTCTGATAAATATCTCAAAGAAATATATGGCAGGGCTTGGAATGGTTTGTGTCTGGGGTGACAGCGCAAATTATAACAGGAGAGGATTTTTTTTTTATCTCTGAGAGGATCAAAAGCCAAGTAAAACCAAATAAAAACCCCAAATTTAGGATTAGAAGGCTTTACCTGCCCACTGTTGGCCAGCTCATCCACAGACAGAGTGTTGTCCAGGCGGAGGGCGAGGCCAAAGTCACACAGGCAGCAGGTAAGGTCGCTTTTCACGAGTATGTTGGAGCTCTTAATGTCCCTGTGTGCGATAGGCACCTTGTAGCGACCGCAGGTGGTGTGGTCACTGTGAAGGTGCGCAACTCCACGCGCTAGCGAACCCCCCAGCAGCCACAGGTCACGCCAGTTGATAATATGGTGAATCAAGTACTCTTGGAGGTTCCCTCTTGGCTGGTAGGCTGTGATCAGCCAGTACTGTCTCTGCACCTTCCTTTCCTCTGCTGTCAGGAAGTGAAGCACGTTGTCATGTCTCAAGTCTGCGTCTGAGAAAATTTCCTTCTCATTCTTCCAGGAGGCGTATTCCTCGTACTGGAAAATCTTAATGGCAACTGTCTCAAAGCCCTGCTCCTCGCTCACTGAGGAGCCCTGTTTAAGCTTGGCTTTGTAAACTTCTGCAAAGCGTCCTTTTCCAACTTGAACATCCAGTTCAATGGGCAGCAGCTCCGTGTTGTGGTTGAGGTTGTTGGCATGCGTAGAGCTACTGTCTGAACCTTCGTCATCTATCATGATGGCGTGAGCGTCACTGAAGTCCAGGGGAGGACCCCTCTTACGTCTGGAGCTGGCCTGTCGCTGGCGGTAGACCCGATAAAAGTAGAAGGAAGTGATGACGAAAACAGCCATAACCAGCAGAGGCACCAGGCTCACTAAGATGACCGCCACCACCTGGGAATCCATGTCTGAGGGAACAAAAGTCAAAGCATTAAGATGATGAGGATGCCCACATTTATATAGTTGAGTTTGAAGCTGCGCTAATTAATATTCTTATACTAACAATGGAAAAAAATGACAATGTGAAGGTGTCATTTGTCTTGACAAACCCACAGAGAATTATCCCCCAACTCTGCAGTTCTCCTCAGCTCTACAGAGCGTTTTGGCGTGTTTCAGCCCATTGTTTTGGTTCTACAACAACTTTACGGTTTGGTTCACTCTCGCCGCTCTCTCATTACCCTCGTTTCCAAATGCAACAGGCAGCTGTTTTCAGCAAAAACGCTCTGATTAACCCACTGCACTCTACCTGCTTGGCACCAAAAGACAGACACAGTTTGCGACTAGCTGGTGAACAAAGTGGAGCATTTAGCTGCTTAAGCACCAGATATTTCCCTCAGGAGTTGGTGGAGACCAAAACAGAGCTGAATATTGGACTTACATTCATCAGGTGGTCAGAAACATGACTCCCAATGAATGCTAATGAATACTTGCTCCGTGTCTGCTGGTTGAATGTAAGTAGGTAACATGTCAACTTTACAAAGTGATAATATGTCAGTGTCGTGTTTACAGCTTGTTGTTCTGCTCCCAAGTGGCCAAAAACAAGTAATGCAGGTTTAAAAGTTCATTCTGGACCCTGGAAAAAAGCAGTTTGCAAAATAATCTCACCACAAGGTCTGCTTAGTAGCTGATCTGGATCTTTTGATCATATTGCATGATCTTCATCCACAGAGAGACTTTGTCCAGTTGTTATGGAATTGTGGATTCCCTATGCATATATGACACACAGTCTTAAAAAAAAGGAAATTTGAACATGAGCAAACTCCATCTGCTGCATGTAATATGATCAAAAGCTCCAGAACATCTCCTACAGGGAGATTAAATGTCAACCACATTTTTATAGTTCAAATAGGTTTAAAAAGTGGGAGGTTTTATTATTCTCTTGGATTTCTCTTCTGTGTGAACACGATGTAAGTTCTTTTGAAATACTGTATTTTTTCCACTTGTGCTTTCTTGGAATGATCGTTACATAAAACTCTGTCTGCCGCAATATAAAGAAATAAAACTTAAATTCCGTCTTGGCAGATTGTATCAGCATCTAGCTAAAAGTAAAGTAATATTCTCAGAACAGCAGAGAAACCTGACCCATCCCTGTGGAATGTCTATAAGCATCAGAAAGCTAAAGTTAGCGTCTGGGCCACAAAGGCAAACTGCTCCAAACCCTGACCCAGTCAACCACATATTGTGTCTCTTTATAGTGTATGTCTGATTCTTATAATTTAGGACGTGGTGTGTCTGGGAGCTGCTATGGTTTTGGCAAATAGAGAAAGTTTATGCTTGTGCTGTGTTTATGGTCCAGTTTTTGAAGCTGCAGTCATAAAAGAAGACCTATAAAAACTATATCACCAGACACAACATACTAAATGAGAAAACCCCAAATGGTCCACAGTTTGATGAGTTCTAAATTTAATCATTTACACGTCTTGTCTAGTGGCTCTGAGTGCCACACAACTTTCCTTAACATTTTCCATCTTAAAATTACCAGCTTTTACAGACCTTAATTTTTTAATCTAGTCGACGATTTTGAATGCAAAGACTAATTTTAGAGGCAAGTGTAGAGAGTGAGGAGCAGAGTCGGGTTGAAATAAGGGAGGAGGACGAATGGGGAGGGCATTTAGCTGACTTCCCAGTCAGGCCCTCTGGTTCTCTCAAAATTTTTTTTTTCTAAACAGGAAACCACATGTCTGAAATCCTCAACATGGCCCCAGCCAGTTTGTTTTTATTTTCACAGAGTGAGAAGCTATTTCTCACAACAAACCTGTCAGTGTGCCTCCCGGACTCTCCCAGCTTTGGCAAAAACCATCACTTGAGTATGAAATATTGAATGTTCAAGAGAAAAAGTTTCTGTCAGTGGCAAAAAATGTGAATTACAGAGAGTCTTAATGTTAAATTTGAGGGTTGGGGATGCTGTGCCTATCTGTTTAAAACCCCTTAATTTAAGGTTTTCCTTAAGTTTTGCACAGAAGCATTGTTTGTGAAGCGAAAGAATTCTTCAAAGGAATAGTTTGACATTTTGCAAAATACACTTATTGCTTTCTTACTTAGCGTAAGATGAGAAGATTGATACCACTTTCATATCTGTAAGTTAAATATGAAGTTGGAGACAGGAGACAATTAGCTTAGCATAAAGGCTGGAAACAGCTAGCCAGACAACCAGCAGAGGCTCCAGAAAATCATTGCTCCCGGCCAAGAAATAGAGAGAAATGGCAACTTGATATTTTTAAATGTATATACTATATATATATATATCTATCTATATCTATATCTATATATATATATACATATATATACACATAGTATAACTTGTACACACATACATATATACTGTATATATATAACATGTTAATTAGTGAGCTTTAGAGGTGCTGGTAGCTAGCAGACTTCATATCCTTTGAACAGATCAGGCTACTTATTTCCCCGTTTACAGTCTTTTTGCTAAGCTAAGCTAACCGCCTCTTAGCTCCAGTTTCATATTTAAAGGACAGATGTGAGAGTGGTATCCATCCTCTCATTTAACTCTCAGCAAGAACGCGAATAAGCATAATTTAAGCTTAATTAAACTTTTTGAAGCTATACTGGTAGCTTCATTCATGTCTAGTATCACGAGCGTCTAGTTCTCAAGTTAGGTCTCCTTTTGAATCCCTCTTGCCATTTCCAACAGTTTTTGTAAATGTATTTCTGATTACATGGTTAAAAACACCATTAGCCCACTTGTCCGGGCAGCAGTACAATGGTGTGGAAAGAGGGTTCATTGTTGCCATGGGAACTCTGAGGTATTTCAGCTGGTATGCAACAAACAACTTAGTGTTTCCTCTAACTTAAGCAATGGCTTTGAGATGTCTTTTTGCAGTGTCCTAAATTTAACCTTCAGTTATGGGAAAAATAATATCGTAAGAGAAAGCTCAATCAGAAAAATGCTTTACACAATGGGACACTGGTCACTGGCTAGTAGAGCAAGAAGTAGATTCACACAAATTTACTGGTATTGTTGCTGTGTAGCTGTTATTTCTGCTGGAGCTACTTCATTACAACACTGTCTCATGTTAGTCACCAAGAAGTTGCAGACATTCTCAACAGTAAGCGAATGTATTTCCATTACGTGGTTTGCACTGTGCAGATGCTTTCAATTTGGCTCTCTGAGCAGAGCCAGCTCTCGGATATGTACCTCTGTGTTATTATTGCCTGGATGCTGTAGTCAAAATACATCTGATTCCAGGGCTAATGTTGTAACTGGAGTCTACAAGCCAGTGTCTCCAAGACCTGTTTGTAATCATGTATCTGGAGAGCATTACAGTGCACATGTGGTAGCATTCATGCATGACGCCTTACATGACAAGCTGATATTATTAGGCCGACCATGACTATGACGTTACCATGTTATGTTGTACAGATGTAAGAACCAGAGAGTCCCATTTTTACATGCATAAAACTGTGTTACTGCAATATTACTCTGCTGTGAAAGACAAGTATGGATCCAAGAGAGATGGACTAATAAAGAACTTATATAACTTTGTATAATTTAAAAGGAGTAGGTCAAAATTGTGGGAAATACACGTGGGAAATACACTTATTTCTCAGGGTTAGATAAAAACATCAACACCACTCTCATGCCATTCCATTCAATGTAAGGCTACTGCCAGCAGCCATTTAGCTTAGCTTAGCATAAGGACTGGAAACAGGGGGAAACAGCTAGCCTGACTCTGTAACAAAATCAGAGCTTTTTTTTTGCTGCTAGGTGGATTTTGTTAACTCGGACAGAGCAAGCTAGCTGTTTCACATGTTCTAGTCTTTATGCTAAGCTAAGCTAACTGGCTGTTGGCTGTAGCTCCACACTTAACATACTTAACATACAGATATGAGAGCAGTATTAATTGTCTCATGTGAAGGAAAGCCTACAAGCACATTTCTCAAAATGTTATTCCTTTAATGCCAGGAAAATGAGAGTTTATTGTCATTGCATGTTATGAAACATTAATAAACTTCCCGGTATTCCCGGTGCACGATGGATGCAGCTTACAAGATCATTAATTATATTATTTTAAAGGCACAATTAACAAAATGCATGGGTTGAAGAAGAAACTCACTAATCTCAGGAGTGGTTGAAAATAAAGGTAGGTGAAATAATTGTGTCTTAACTTACGGGAGCTAAAGAAGATGTGGTCATTGCATTCCTCCTCAGAGCAGGCACAGATAAAGAACTGTGAGCCCATGCCCTTTATTTCTTTCATCTCACACTTCCTGTTGTTGTAATCCTCCAGGACCAGGCCGTACACCTTCTGAGCTGGGTTGTGGCAGAATGTATCAAAGGTGACATTGTCATCTTTCTTCCTCCTTGGAAAGAGAAAACACAGATAGATAAATGCTGACATTTACTGGATTAAGTTTGATTTATAGTCTTTGCTCTCAACTCTTTTGGCAATAACGTCCCCTTTTTTCAGAGATCTGTATTATCATGTAACAAGGCAATGATGGCAGGTCTACAACTGCGCAAATAATGCAATTTTTCAGCCGTACAGTGATAAAGTGGTATGTGTAAATGGCATATTTGTAAATCTGACTTCTGTATTGCAGTCATTTACATAATGCTGAGACTGCGGACTGCCGAGAGAGACAAACAGCAAGATTTTGAAACACCATTACAAACAGGAAACAAGGAAAACCCTGAACCTGCACAAATATACATATTGAAATTTTGCTTCCCTACTGAGCAGCATTATGAGAAACATTTCAAAGAAGTGCTGTTGTCCATGTGCCATTAGCTTTCTGCTGACCTCAGCTCATAACATGCCCGCAACACTGCTAATATAATGAGAAACAGCAGCACAGCCTTGAGCTCTTAACACCAACACAAATCTGCTTCTTGCTGCTTCTCACATTGAGAGTCAGATTCAATGCTGATGGGTGTTGGGCGCTCATGTGCTGTCATAATCCAGCAAACTGCCTTCACCAGAATGCTGACTGACAAAGTGTTCAAAGGAAAAGGTCACTCCAAGGAAGACATTTTTAGGGCTTCTGGGAAGTGATGCCGATCTGATTAATAAAAGACATGTCTATTGTGCCATCACTTCCTCACTTTGTGCGTTTGTACATGTAGTATGACCAAAGAGGTGAATGTAATGATAAATGTTCTTTTATATATAACGTAGTCATTCATTTATGCCGAAAACCATTTTGCATAATAACTTTTAAATGTATTTATTTTTTATCTATAAAGGAAATGTGGTTTGGAAATCCCGCTGTTGTGTTTAGATGAGTGCACTCTTACCAGATACTGACACACACATCTTGATTATGAGGGCAGATGGCCGTGATGTCGCACTCCACCTTGCAGCTCCTTTTACCCGTGCAGTTGGTTGCCCGCACATCACAGAACCTGCACAGCCTATTTAACTTCATTATAGAAGTGGCTTCTGGAGAAAGAGAGGCGAAAAAGTGAATGAGGAAGTCGGTGAGTTGGGTGTACAAAAAAGGTTCATTCTACTCTGTAAAAACATAAAACAGACTCATGCCCATTTCCTTATATGCAATTGGGTTGACTAAGCAGCATTTCACATTAAAATCCCAACCAACTACTCAGAAATGTAAAACACTTTCATGATGATCAGTAACAGAAATCTACGTGATGTTTATGAACATGTAAAGCAAGAAAAACTTAAAATGTAATTAAAGGGTGGGAGTCTTTTGGAATGTGCCAATAAGAAGAAGCAAATATTCAACATAACCACAAGAAAATCCAAACTATTTCTTCCTAGAGGGGTGGACAGATTTTTTTCCCTGTGAAGTCTGAACAATAAGAGCAGCACGCAGTGGCATCCACCTCCTTTGGACTTGTTCAGACTTGACTTTGCCGGCAGGCAGACCCATATCAGTGAGACAGACAGGATTGTGTGATGAGTGCCTGTGGGTTTGATAATCATCTAAGGAGACAACTGCCAGACAGGCAAGAACAACAAACAAAGGGAACACGGATGCATCTCCTCGCTGAGAAGTCTCTAATTTGTCAAGCCGATGAGTCGGCTCCCCATCTAGAAAGGTGTTGTGCCAACTCTGTTCATGAATATCAAAAAAAATGAGAGGGCGACGTTATGTATCAGTGTCTATGAATGTCTGGAGAGAGAAAGAAATGTGTGTGTGTGTGTGTGTGTGTGTGTACATGTTGGTGAGTGTTTGTATTTGTACGGAAATTCTCAGACTGCAGTCTGCAGTTTGTCCTTGCACTGGGAGACTATTAATGATAAAAATCAGCCGGGCAGCATGCCTCGGTTTGGCATAGAAAGGAGAGATAGAGCAACAAGGAAGGTAAATAATCTCTCCTCTTTACTCTGATTTTCCTTTTCCTAAAAGAGAGTACTCCCCGCCACATAAAAGTACGAGTGGAAAGTGGATCTTGTGGCTTTAAGAGTTGGAAATGATCCTAAAAAAGGATATTCCAAATTTCCCAGGATCAATCTAGTGCAGTGGTTGAAGCATCATCAGGAAAGAATGTGTCATACGGACAATCCCACGTGATTTCGTTAGTTCATGATGAGTTTGTACAATCGTACACAATACTGATTCAAGTGGCACGATGAAGATATAGTTAGGCCACTGGCTGTGAGTATATTGAGTAAACAGAGAGGGAGAGAGTGAAAGACAAACTTCCACATGAAGACTTCTTACTCCTGTCAGAGCTTTAGAGTTTATGTTGAAAAATAACACGAACTGAAAGATAAACTGAAATCAAAACAGCCTGATCACAAAAACAGAGGAAATGAAAAAAACACGTGACAGAGCACTGTTACAGTAAGCCATATAACCGCATGCTAACTCGTGCCTGATGTGCACAGGAAGTTGAACCTGTTCTCTGCTTCAGAACACACAACTCGAGACCAAACCAAGAGAGAAAGTGGCTTCACTTCTACCGACACACTGTACTTTAAAGATTACCTCCTGAAGAAGCACCGTATCTGAAGCGGTAGCTAGTCATCTGAGGACTTTTGATCAGATGTGAGATGTTTTAGACCGGGAAGTGAAAGCAAACTTCTTGACAGAAGACAGTGAAAAAGCCTGTTCAGTATCTGTTCGCCCCTGACTTCACACTGACTTGAGAAATCGGTGCTGTGTGTGTATGTGTGTGTTGCTCTTAACCTGGTACAAAAAGCCTACTGTGTCATTTCACTCAATCTGCTGGGCGGGGTTAGACCTGCGGCTTGCTGCAACCGAAATACTGCACAACCTGCAGCGTTAAGGAGCAGCAAATCTAGAGCACTCTATGTCGATGGCATCCTGTTCCTGCTGCCTCTCAGTTACTTTCACAAGAAGCTAGCAGGATATTGCAGACAGGTATTGCTTTCTGTCTTTGTGTTAACTGAGAGACTCCCTCACAAATAAAAACATCAAAATATTATACTTGAACTCCAGACTAAACTACTTAACAGAGCAATTTAAAACTCTGCCTCGCGGGTTGGTGAGGTGTTTTGAAGTAAATCAGCACTGAGGGGATAGTCCATGCCTGAGTGCTGGTGGTGGGAAGGTGGTTGAGCCGGAGTAATTATATCATTAGAGCAACTCCTCTGAAAGAGCATGTCATTTAAACCCAGGAGGCGGGCTATGGAAGGGATGAATGCTAGTAATTGTCACCCAGGGCTACATATAATTGCAGAGAGGGGGGGAAAGAGGATTAGGAGCAGCCAAAGCCACTTGGTGCCTCTGGGACTGAGTCTTGAGACAGATGAAGGTAAAACACTGTCTTCCTCCGGGGGGGCTGCTAGACCTGTTAGCAATGTGGCAACACATCAAAGATGGAGATAAGCCCATGTGAGGAGGGCTTTAAAGGCTGTGAGATACAACAGGTGATGTCCTCCCAAGAGCTAATGTAGCATTCGCAATGAACAGTCGGTGTAAACAGAAATTAATTTACATTTAAGGAAGATATAGTGGAATAGTGCTAGCCAGTAAGACAAAGGCTTGTTGAATAGTTAAGGTAAGCTATTTAAGGCTAAATAACCTGCGCACTTGGGCAGTTTCTGGTGTTTGTATCAAATTAATTTGACTTTTTTTTAATTAAAAGCGATGTAATAATGTACTACAACCCATGTAAAACATCTGTAAAAATAATGAGTACTGCTTATTATATTTTCCGAAATGAGGAACTGTGTCACATCGTAGCGCTCGATAACGCTTCATAGTTGCTGAAAGTGCTTCGCAGCTGTGATAAAAGGCAGCCGCCGCTGTGGCAACTTTTCTGGAAGTATGAAGTTGAACTCACCCGCCTCCTCGAGCTGAATACTACCAAAGAGTATCGTTCCACACCAAAAAGCGGAAAACCGAAGTAGCTCCATTTAGAAACGGACTAAACACTTCTCTCTTTCTCATTAATTAGCTGAAGCCTTGACAACGGGTTAATATCCAGACTCGGCGGACTTTCGTCGGTCCGCCTGTTGCTCCCCCAAAAAAACGCCTTCACGGCTCCGGGTAGAAGAAGCAGAGTAAACACACCAGGCAGGACTTGCCCTATATGACTCACAGTATGTGCACTTCTCATGGAACAGGAAATCTTCAGAGGGGTTGGACAGTTTTTTTTTTCTCTTCTACCTCTCAGTCATGCTCATGTGGTTCACACAGTCTTGAACCATGTCATTAACCCAGCAGAGCAGGACTTGAAATGACATGCTCTAAAATAGCTTAACCAGAGGCTTCACCTAGCCTATAGGCTACAAGCATATGCAAACACCCTGATTTACTTCAAAGTAGTCACAACTTTCAGATCTTATTAAGAGCTGCCGGCTCTCAAAAGAAATCTGCTGGCTTCTGCTCATATTTAATTTAAATTTTTATACATTAAACTCATTTAAGTGTCCATTTCAAGTCACTAAATTACATTCCTTTGCTACATGTTTTTTTTTTCTGGAGAGGTTCCAGGCTCTCAGTTAATCAAGGATGACATAAGAAGTGGCGAGAGTCACTCCATATCTCATAGTGTTGGTTTTTATTGAAGACACACAGAGGTTAAGTCCACTATAACACCCATAAATTACCCGACTATTGCTGGGGCTTTGCAGACATGTGTTTTTGCTCGGCATACTCGAGGCGTGATGTCAGGTTTCAGTCCTGACCCCGTGACCCCGGTGCATATAACTCTCCACACAGGACGTCCACTCCTTCTTACACCACCGGCCTGCTGAGCTTTATTAACTGCTCTTGTGTAGGTGTAGTGTAGAGTAGTGTAGAAAAAGACGGTTCCTCATAGCTCCAGAACTTGCCTGAGAATCATCACGCTTTTAAGTTGTCTTCAGTATCAAAGCAATCAAGTGATAGTTGTCAGTACATTCATTGGTACATTTTAAACCAGAACTGATAATAGCTAATTCGGCATACTTTTTAATGGTGCCAGTTTGACAAAATGTAAACAAATATAGGCTAAAAAACAGGGCTCAGTCGTCGTCGCAATTTTGTCTGAGGGGGCTCACAGTCAGACTTTGAAAACCACTGGTTTACATGTTTAGCTCATTTCACTGACCCTATTTTACTTAAGGCTCTGGGTGGGTGTGGGCGGTTGGGTGTGCGTGTGTGTTTGCACAAGCCTGTGTGCCAAGCAGCCATTCAGCACTGCGAGATGGGGTCCAAGCCACAAGGTGGAGATCCGACAGCGCTGTGAGCCCAGAGTGGCCATTCCCAACTGACCTCAGCACATGTGGGCTCCCAGAGGGTCACAACATCCTGCTCATTGACCACAACACCCAAACAAGCTCCCTTATGGCTTTACTTTATCTGCTTCATTTCAACAGGAAGCACACAACACTCCCGTGTACCCAGAAAGGCTTATTTAAACATGATCTGTTTTAGTGTTACTTCATGTGCCTCTTTCACTGTTACTTTTAGCTTTCCCCCTGCACAAGTTTCTCAGTGTTCCCTTGCCTTTGAATAATTTTTTTTCCTACCTCACCATGCAAACACAGATAAACAAGCGGCATGCAAACATCCTGAGTGGTATTATGCTCAATAGCAGGTGCTTGGCGTTCCTGTAAACTGCTCTGGTCGAGTGGAAAGGTAAACAGACCAACCTGATGACAAATCTCTGGACGCATGCCTTGAGATAACACCGATGGCAAACAAGCGCCGTGTTGCAGCACATTACAAAGGCGTTCAGAGTCTCTTTGCACCTTTCTCCGCATCTCTGTAGGAAAAAAAGTGGTAACACAAGGGCAGTGTCTCTCCCACACGTACCATTATATGCATATATTCTCTGCACATTTCTTATAAGATCTCTCCCCCGCACTGAGTGCCAACTGGAGGTATGCCACAAAAGGAGAGGGC
Organism: Oplegnathus fasciatus; assembly: GCA_003416845.1. Taxonomy (NCBI): domain Eukaryota; kingdom Metazoa; phylum Chordata; class Actinopteri; order Centrarchiformes; family Oplegnathidae; genus Oplegnathus; species Oplegnathus fasciatus. The sequence continues at coordinate 450,462 of NTHP01000285.1, read as the reverse complement.
GCACAGGAATATTGAATCATCAGTGAGTGCTAAGCAGAGGCACGGCAAGTATTGTAAAGTTAGAAAGATGCTGAATTGCTCTTAGAAAAAGTGAATTTATGGCACGTACTCTGTAAAAACAATATTTGACAGTTTCGAAAGTTCAGCTCTGAATTAATTTTCTTTGGACAACATGTTGACCAGGTTTGAGTTCCTATATATTTTAGATTCTGTGTTAAGTTGTTCTGATTAGAAAGAAGATTGTTGGTTTAGTTTGAAGGTGCACAGTGGTACTGTCTTCCTACTGTATGAGATTTAGTTTTTTCAGTTCATACACTGCACACCATGTTTTTGGTGCCTAAAATTATACATGGCAGCACATTACACAAGGGATGCCTTTTTTTACTGGTGACTGTAAAATTCAAGTTCTGAGCTTTAGATTTTCACATGAAAAATACAAAAATGAGTTCTTAAGCAGGTTTCTTCATGTTATTTATAGTATCACAAGTCACAGGGGCCAGGAAAACATTACTTTATCTTGTTTTTCACAAGGAAATTGTTGATATTAATTTGGCAGGTCAGTGTGTTTTTACCGCACAAGGTTTGGAGGTATCAGTGGGCTCAAAAATCCAAGCTTTGTTTTGTATAGAACAGCAAGTTTGCTTTTAAAGAGGCTTTGTCTTAAAATCAGGTGAAATATGATTAATAATCCAATCAGGTTAAAAGTCTCTTTAATTTGTCTGTCCACGAAGTGATGTATGAATATAACTTGTTTTTTCTGAACAGTTCCACTCTCAACTCAGGAGAGAAGGTTTAATCACTGATTTGCCCATGATGTCTTTGGTCCACTGGCTGCAAAAGCAAGCAAGCTGCTGGATCACTGCACCCACTGCCAGCCAGCCACCTCACGCAGTCTGTCTTTGTAAACTGCCTTCAATCAAGACTTTGTCACAGGATAAAATGCACAAATACAACTCATGCCAAAGGAAAAACATCTTTAAACACGGCTCTCGAGTCCCACAAGCTCGGGCATGTGTATGTGCACAGCAGAGAGAAGTGTAATACAACTTGCAAATTGCCTGTGAGAATAGTGGCACAAAACAATCAGGTAATTTTAAATCACTGCCTTCTTCAGTTACATTGCACATGATTAAGGGGCCTGCCTACGCAACTGGAGCATGAAATGTTTGTTTTTTCTTATGGATAGGTGAATGTCAGGCGAATGTGGTATCTATCATTTCTGTATCTGTTTAGATGTTCATGTCACAGCCATGCAATTAGCACTAAACACAAAGTGCAGCAGAGGCTGATGGGTATGTAATTAGTTTTGCAGGTATTTGGTCGTCACGCAAAGTATTTGACAAATTGAAATTTTGACCTGATGATGGTGCTAGATAAAAAGTCAGGGCATCACCAAAGTGATTATAATTCATCCTATGGGTGACATGAATGTCTGCACCAAATTTCATGGCAATCTATTCACTAATTGTTGAGAAATTTCACTCAGAGCCACCAATGTTAACCTCATGATGCCGCTAGAAGAAAAGTCAGGTGATCACCAAAGACATTAGGATTCATCCTCTAGGAACCATGAATGCCTGTATAAAATTTTATGTTAGTCCTGAACCAACCAAAATGGCTGACATTGCCATCCCTAGAGTCATGCAAATTGTGATGAGCATTCATCTCACAACTGCAACTCATAAGGGGAATATGACTTAATATAGCATGCATACAAACATATTTGAATAACCCACAGACATGTGCAGGAATCCAGGCCACGCACGGTAAACTTAGTACTATCAACCATAGAACTTCCGTATTCCTACGCATAAGCCTGTTTCGTCTTCATCTGCAAAAGTTCTTCTTCTGTATACTCTGGTCCATAAAGTTATCCTCTTGTCTCCACAGTGAACAGCATTTTGTCATTGCTGTCATAATCACTCATTTTTATTTTCTTGTATGTTTTGTCTCTTCCATAAACCACTGACCCAAACAGTTGATCTGCGGCGTAATATAGTGAAACTGAGAGCGCGCCGACCGCCATCTACTGTAGGTAATACGCTGACTATGGATAAGTGCCTCATACAACCCCACTTCAAAAAATCCGAAATATCTCTTTAAACACAACACCTTGCTTTCAAGTTCATTGCACGCACTTTGCCACAAATTCTGTGAAAGAACAAAGCACTGAGGAAATCTGACTCAACATAGCTTGCATGTGGGTTTGTGTGCCCTCTCATACAGACACACACAACAACGTTCTTAGCGGTACAGATGCAGAGTCATACACAATAACTGACGCACTCCCACACAATGAATTGGCACAGTTTTCTTGGTGCCATTGGTAAACCTAAGGAAGTTGCAATGGCCCATTCTGACAACAACAGCCTCTCTCTGTCTTCTCCTACCGCTGTGAACGGGCTTTGTCCCACAGCATTAGTCAGACGCTGTGAAGGAAGGGAAAGTTTATCTTAAAAGCGCCAAAGGTTACAACCTTTGGTATCAGGACACTTTTAGGACTATTGTTCTGTGGCAGAACATCAATAGGTGTCCACAACAGTGCCAAAGCTTGTTTTAGAAAGAGAACACATTGCAGGGGGAAGCAAACATGTGAGCAAACGCTGCAGCATGTGACTCCCATCTCTGTGTGGCAGGGAACATCCTGTTTCTTGGTATGGTTCATGTGTGGAGATGAAGTGACAGACAGATGAGATACTCTTATCTGTACACACTATGGCGGCTGAAAACAATCGTTATTTAAATATCACGCCCCTATATATGCTCTGTTTAGACGCCTGCCTCTAGAGTTTACGACAGAGAGAAACGTAATCCGGCCAAGAAGAGGAACTTCTCCGACCTGGAGATAGAAACGCTGACGTCACAAGTTCAATTAAACCAACTAGTTTTATTTGGCAGGCTGAAAAGTGGCATCAAAGGAGGAATGCTGTATGGAATGAAATCACTGCTGCGGTCAACAGTGTTGCCATGGTCAATCGAACTCCAGCTGATGTTTGAATATTTAATTTATACATCTGTGATGTATAGTCTATAAATTAATCTTATATCAAAAACTGTTAACCCCGTAAATTGCAAACAATTTGAAAATACTTTCTGCCGTACGTTCGTTTCATAAATGAGGGCCTATGTGTTTATATAAGCCTTGCATATTGACCATACTGTAGAGGGTATAAAAAGCTGTCTCACTAAACCCAAACTCTTCCTAAAAACGTATTGTTCAGGCATTCTGTGGAGCTGATTGAAAGAAAATCTTATCATCTGTAAAACATTTAGGGCAGTGCTATTAATCGGCATACATTGTGAACCTGAAAGCTACCCCTCATGCTAAATTTAAAAGATCACAAAGCAGCAAGAAGAGGAAAGGAAACAAAGAGAAAACAAAAAGCCTAGCAAAAACAGAAGAAGTAGGAAAAAAAACACACACACACACACATCTTCCTTCCTCTACTGATAATGTTTGAAAACCATTTCTCTCCTTGGAGCATAAAGCCACACATCAACCATGTCAGTGGCTTTTACCACAGATGCATCTGCAGTATCTAATTGCTCAGAGGAGGATCACGCTGAAGATGATGGTCATGCCATTCACCAAACCTAGATTACAGGGAACGGACTATTTAAGCAAAGAGGGGGACGATTTAGTTGCCCTGCCCCGTATAAAATGTTTCAATACGAGTCCCTAATGTGGCCGAGGATACAGTTTCACACAAACCCAATGAAAGAGTGTTGTGTTGTGATGGAGCAAATGTAGTAAAGAATTTCATGCACACTAAAAAGGAAACATATGCATTGCGTGTAATCCCTGCATTAATGAAAGCTCACTACATCTGGGAAAAATATTATACTTTTATTTGACACTTCTTTTGGTTAAAACAGCCCTATAGCATATAAAGGTTAAAGTTATTTCCACCTGTAACATTAAAATCCTGGTTACGTGTTTCTGCATTAGTTATAATTATCGAATGATATACTGTATATAATGATATAACACTGTGATTGGGGTCATTCTGCATAATAAATACATTTACTTTTGATACTTAAAGCTTCACTTACAATACTTTTATATGAACAATGGGTCAATGAAAGATGTGACTTATAGTGACTAGCCCACAGACAATTATCCTCTTCATAAGGATAATCAGCTACGGAGTGTGTTAGCATCTGTCATTATTTTGGTTTTATGGCCCGCCCATATGGCCCACCTGTTTTAGTTCACTCTCACGGCTCTCATCAGCCGCAGAAGGCAGCTGTTTTCATCAAAAAATGGTAATAGGCCTTTTTTAGGGAAGTTATTTTGGCATGTCACAGGAGGAAAAATTAATGTTATATTCATTAATGTTATTAGTAACACCTGTGTTTTTCCTGCCGTGACAAGTCAAAAAGGCCTATATCTTTTCCCAGGTTGTCGGCAAGAGTGGTTTATACATAAGAATACATGTTGCTATAAAATAACATGTCTGTGCATGTAAAATCAGTAGTTTTTAATTGTTTTTAACTTTCTAATAAGGTTATACTTCTGTAGCTACTACTGCCCTGTACTTGGTAAATTCAAGGACTGCCAATATCGAGCTTTAGAAGTGAAAATGTCCGTGGTTCACTGAAGGTTGTAATACACACACAGCATCTACTGATTTACAGTTGGCTCATTGTGGGGCTTGGAGATGGAGGGGATGGGCGTATGAAAAGAAAACCCAACTCGCAATGATATGCAACAGGCCGCACTCCAAATACGTTCAGCGAGCGAGCCCAGTGATCATGGTTTCCCAAGAAACCCACTTCTGATAAACATTCAACATCAAACTGTTTGAAGGGCAAGTCCTCCCTGGTCTCAGCAGCCACATGCGTATTTACAAACATCTGCAGATTCCCCCTGATGAGACCAAAGATTCCTCTGTGTACTTCCCATGGGAAAGGCTGCGCCGAGATCGGGATGAAACAACATTCCAACCAAACAACGTTTCCACAGTAAAAAATGGTGGCAGACAATATATTAATGTCGCACAAAGAGCCCTCACTACCCAGAGGGGCCCTTATGGAGTCGCAGGGACCCTTGAGAGACACGAGACGAGACGCAGGCACTTAATTGGAGGATATTAAAATAGCATTTGAAAATATCATAGACAAAGGCATCCTTTTATTTAAAATCAAACATTGTGACATGATGCGTCTTGATCATGTATTTATCATGCAACTAATTAATGCACTGGTTATCTGAAGGCCAAACATTGATTGACATTTTTAATGTTTTATAGATATTTTTTTAAATTATTTTTCTCATTCTTTTAATCTTAATCTGATGATTACAGCGGTGTCTGAATAATTATAGATTTAAGTAAAGTTTTAATGTCCTGTGATCTAACATCTCAAATGCTGTTTGAGTATTTTTTTTTTTACCCTACCAGGGATACATTTTTAATGGGTTCAAGGATACTCACTTGATTAAATATCAGCAGAAATTACTGACTGACTGCCTAATCTTAAGTTTCATTTTCCAACACTTTTGTGGGTTTGAGTCCACCTCAGGGCTCAGATTCATCCCCACCTTTTTTGTCACTCCATTGCATTTTGTCCAGTACGCGCAAACACCTTTAAAATAACCCATTAACCCAGGAAAGATCAAATGAATTGCAAATGAACTGCTGTCAGCTAACCACTAGTCAGCATCATGCAGCTATCTTTGATCTCAGGCAAACAGATGTGTGAGCTATTAGCTGAAAACATGCGCTGTGTATTGGGGGCAACTAAACAAGCCCCCCTATAACACTTCCTCTGACTCCAGTGCAGAGTGTTTGGGGCCAGTGGGTACATGTTGGGTGTGCCAGCACAGGAAGCAGCACTCATCCTGTGCCACCTTCTGCTCTTGTTGCAGACAGGAAATACCACCATGACCCGACACTGATAAGGACAAGGAGCTGAACCACGGCCACGTGGTAAACAATGCCACACAATAGAGGAACCATATACTTTATGTGTGGGAGAGAGAAAGAGAGAGTGATAGAGATGGGAAAATAAAGAGAAAGAGATTCGGTGCAAGGTCATAGTATGAATGCGATGTGGAAATCCTGGTAACCCTTTACTTTAAACAGGTTCATGGAGTTTTTAACTGGTTATGAAACAGTCACGATTTAATACCGATGCCTCTATATGACCTACATAAGCAAACGAGACCAACAGCGAGAAGATTGGCTATTTCTATTAGTTTCTAATAGTTATTCTTAATGCCTGCCACTGGGTCAGGGTTTTTCGCGATATCAGACGAAACGGCGCTGGGGTTTGCTCTGGCTGAATTCGAGTTGCTTCAGCCGCTAAGTGAAAGTCCATCTCCGGAGCTGCCGCCCGCTCTCCTCCCGACGAAGTAGTCTCCTTATAGTGGGGGGTGAAGTGGAGGGAACATGTAACCTAATGTTAGGTGAAACACTACCGCCTTTGTCCACAGGGACCGCCAAAATCAACACAAAATGAAAAGTTCTATTGAGCTGCTTTAACTCCCACTTATCTATCAAAGAGCAGAATATGATCAGTTATCAAACTGTTTATATTTCACACTATAATGTTGTTGAGAGCAAAATGTTTATTAAAGGAATACTTTCATATTTTAGGAAATGTGTTTTCTTGCCAAGAGATAGATGAGAAGATTGATGCCTCTCTCGTGTCTGTACCATAAATATGATGCTACAGCAGCAGACTGTTAGCTTAGCATAAAGACTGGAAACAGGGGGAAACAGGTAGCCTGTCTCTGTCCAAAGTTCAAAAATGTGCATATCAGCACCTGTAAAACTCACTAATTAACACGTTTTATCTTGTTTGTTTAATCTGTAAGAAAACGAAGAGTAAAAACAAACAAACTGCACATTGCCTAGACAGACCCCACCACATACTGTAAACACTTACGCTTCGTATTTTGTACACATTAAACAAACAAGGTTTAAAAGGTTTAAAATTGTTTATAAATGTGTTCAAAACTCATTAAGACAAGGCCTTCATCAGCTGCTGCTGTCATAGAGAGTGAAGAAGTATTTATAAATAAATACTAAAGCACCTGATTGATAAATATAAGTAATTTCGTTAATAAAATAATTACTACGTAACTGTGTTGCAGTATATAGTAAATCTTGAAGAGTGCTAATAGTTATTGACAAACACATTAATATACACTTAAAAATGTCATTATATCTACTTACAATTGTTTGTATATACTGTAGTGATGGTTGAGATGAAGAGTTACTGAAATCCTTTATATTCCAGTATTAACACACGTTATATTTAGACACTTGTCCAAACGTGTTTAATATCACTAACATCCACTAAGCACTCAGCCAACATGTTCATTCTCTTGGCCCAGCGAGAAATATGTCAAACATTTTAAGATGCAGTTGAAATGCATTGCTGTGACGTCAATAGTTCAAATGGATTTAATTTAACGCCTCATTCCATAAGCTTTTCCTAGGCTGAAGCAGTCATTTTCCCTGGCCCGTTTGCAAATTTACCGTGACTGTGAACATGCATTTATTTTCAGCCACTCCATGGAAATTGAGGCGAAGCTCAGCTCTTGTGGATGACTTTGATCATGGAAAACCTGCTCGCAATTTCTTCCTTTTAAACAAACTGTGCATGACATAAAGTGAGATTGAATCTCTGTACGTTCCCTCATAGCCTGTGTGCACCAACACAGCATGCAAATGACAAGAAAATTACAGCCCTCCTCTAATAGAGCCATTGTAGGCTTTATTCAGTACATCCACTGTATTGCAGTTGCATATAGTGTAGCTAATGAGGCTCAGAACAGGCTGTTGGTGGAATATCATAAAATACTCTCCACTGAATACAAGCTGCACAGATTTACAGATGTCGAGGCTGAATACTGATGTCTGTGTCTGTTGAATATACTGCTTCCAGATAAAATGATTTTTCCATTTGAACAAAGGCATCAATTTCACATTTACTCATCAGATGTAATGAAGTTCATTCTGGCTGTTGGAGCCAACCACCTCTTTTTCTTTGCCAGATCCCAGTGTGCTTATCCAAACAGAGTGACTGCCAGCTTTCTTGCTGCAAGGAATTTCCTTGCAGAGCTCTCCCACCACTTCTCCTGACACCGGGATGATTTAGATATTTCAGGAAATCAGACTTTAGCGCCTGGATCCGCTCCGGTGCAGTTGTGAGACACTGGAGTTTTTATTTATTTATTTATTTATTTCTCTTGCTGGAATGTCATCATGAGGTCCAATCTGAAATCAGGCCAATTGATTAAGTTGTTCCAATCAAAATCTCATTCCCCTGAAACAACATTAAGCAATAGTTCCTTGGTATCAAGTGTTTATATTGCTGCAGCGATTTAAAAAGGCCAGAAACAGCTCCAAAACAAAGCAGAGATGCAGTGTTTGACAGGATATCTTTAGAAATCAACCAAACTTACCTGGTCTAGCTTTAAAATCCCATCTTTCCTGTTTAGTTTTGCATCTGGTCGCATCAGTGAAAGAAGAATACAGAGGAGAGAAAGACAGTGTTTACCACATTGTAAAAAAATGGGTCTTACAACATAATCAGCTGCTGCATTCACAGTACCAACACTGTCAGTGATGTGTTGGCCTTTGTTGACACGGATAACAGAGCTAGTCTTTTCTTTGTAAAAACTGCTCTCTCAAGCTGTTTTCTGTCACTCGCCTTTAAAGATCAGAACTTGAAGTGCTTTAAATGTTTCAGATGGGTGTTGAAATTCCTCTTGTTGAACAAGAAAGAGCATTCATGACATTCTTTTCAAATGCAAGATTAAGAAATCCGCGGTTGGAAGACGAGGAAATTCAAAGCTATCTTACATTGAATGTGCAACATTTATACGTCTCTTTCAGGCAGCAGAGCAGACCAGCTCTCAGCCATAATAGATTAGCAAAGGAAGGTTCCCTTAAATGTGCTTTCAGTGTGCTAAGATTAAATTCTGAGTGGGAGTAGGCAGAGCAGTCCACAGCGATCCATTCAGGACCATATATTCTGCCATAATGCGTTCTACATAAAAGCCCATTTTCTCCACAGCAGCCCATTTTCATGCAGGCTGGCCCTGTCCTAAAAATCTGCAGAGGAAATGGACCACACTGCGTCTATTTCCAGGACAGCCTCCGTGGGCCAGCCTCATTAAAATGCATTGCCGTTATGGCTCAACTTATACCTCAAGTTGCTGCCTAAGCTCTTTGTTTTAAGTGCAGCTGCTAGGTGAGGTGAATTTTTCCTGCGCTGCGGGTTGACGGTAACCTCAGCATGTCGTTAGAGGCACATGAGGTGAAAAGGTTTCCAATCTGATAAGAGTGACAGAGAAAGTGCATGTGCGTGGGTCTGTTTTTCTCGTGCAGAGATTTTCCGACTGACCCAACCCAGTCTGCATTATCTAACCACTGTCCAGACTACAGCAACAATGATAGTGGCTGTGTGTTGCAGGATTGTTGTATTGTACTCACAGGAAAACCGCTGCCTGCTACTGCCGGCCGTTACTGTCCAGAGGAAGGAGTGCGGTCAACCTGAAATCAGCCACAAAATTACAGCCCACTTTCAAGGCTCAGATTTTTCAAGTGGGCCTATTGTGCCTGAGACAATTTGTGGCGTGCTGGAAAAGGAAAGCGTGGTGACAAAGTATGCAGAATATTTTTGAAAGAATAGTTTGCATGACTATGATTATAATCTCCTAATTTGGAGCCAATCAGTTACACATAAAAAGGGACACAGTCCTGACTGCCAGCTGTGGTTATAAGACTACACACACACTACAAGAGCAAACTGAGGAGGCTGTTTTTTATTTGTCAAAAAGTCGGGAGCAGCACTTCCACATAAAACGTCTACAGATAAATATCATTAAATGATAAACTCACCTCAACAATGCTTTTTTTTTTGGGCCAAGGCCTCACTTTTTAAGCCACCTTCTGACTCTCACTGCTCAAATAGTGGGTGGTCTTTCAGATGACATTTAGTACTGTTAGATACACAGAAAATAAGATTTGGAGTGGCACATTTTGTCAGGCAGTGTACTTTAAGTGTGGAGCATGGTTACTGTTAAGGCATCAGTATGGATAGTTGGACGTCGTATCAAACCCCCTCCACACACACCTTTCGGTTGGAATTAGGGGGGAGTGTTACGAGAATGACTAGGGATTGGCCCTTTATGTTGTGTCTAGGGTATGGGCCACTCTCTAACACAAAGTGTGTGCTCGTGTGTGTTATTAGATAATACTAATGACTAAAGGAAACAACGTAAAGGCTGACTGGTGAGTTGTGAACTGTTTGGGGCTTATCTGGAGTTAGCATTAGTGGCTAGCTCAAGCAGAGGCCCCACGAGCAGTCAGCCCAAACGATGTTCGTTGAAGAAGTTCCTGTTCAGGTTGTTCAAAAACAAAACAAATTTGGAGGTAGTCGACTTAACAGTTCCCAGGAAAAGACAAGTAGGCAAACAGGTGTAGGAAAAGAAAGAAGGAAATTAACTTAACTTATGTAACGTCCGCTTCACGAAAAGATTGGCCTGAGTGTGGAGGTGAGAGTCAACCTCTGATTTTTCAATCTTTGCTCAACTACCTCTGTCATTTTTCGTGTGTACAAACGAGTACAACACCATGAATGCCTGGTCATTTTCCTGTCTTCCCATCAGCAGTGACGCATGAAGCCTTTATTTTAACTTTTATAGAGACACTCATCCAGCACTCATCTTTCATCTAACGAGGCCCCTGGCTCCAGATGTTCGGACTAAGGCAGCTGCCAGCTGTATCCATCAGGCATACTGTATGTAACCACCACTCTTTCTGTTGCTTTCAATTCCTCTTTAAGTCCTTCTGTACTTTCATGGAAAAGCGGTAAGGAATGCCCTGGCACTCTAATGCAGCATCATTAGCCACAGCAGAGCCCCTTGCCTGTGCACTGCCAGCTCCAGCCTGCACATCTTAATCTTCACCGCTGTGTACACTTGTTGTCCAGCTGGTACTATAGCAACGGGGCTGCTTTGCGCTAAACCTTTGCTACGATATCTGGAGTTAGAGAGAGGCGCGCGCACACACACACACACACACACACACATTTGGGCAGAAAGACAGACCAACAGGAGGAAAAGCAATAAAGAGTGAGCATTAAAATGCCAGCTCAGCTCCTAAAGCTGAGCAGTGAAATACTGAAGGAGGAAAGGTGAGGCACTTCTGTGCAGCTCTGTTTGTGTTGGCTGGTGTTCTTCTTGCTATGATGGCCGGCCTTCAGCTCTCATCATTAGCCATTTACTAGCTTAACCAGGGGATGTGCTGCACATCTGAAAATAGGCCCAGACCTGCTTAAATGATAAAATATATTACACTTAGTGCAGTTATGGCAACATGGACGGGCAGATGTCCAAACACATGGAATCATTTTTCTAATAGAAACTCCCCATTAGAGCTGATTTTTAGTGGCCAACAGATGTTTTAGGCTCAGTTCCTATGATGATGCTGTGGGCAGTGACAGATAAGTGAGACTGGGTTTACATGGCTTAGCCTTCACATCCATGCAGCTCATTCATTATTTATCTGGGCTAGCAGTGCCGCACACATGCCAGGACCTCAAAAACACGCAAGGTTCTGAGCATTAATTGAATGGAGCCAAGTCTTGGGCAAAGCTCCATTTATTATTCAAGTGGAGGGAATTTGTCCCTTTGCAAAGCATGTACTGTAGTCTTTCATACCACAAGGACACATGAAATTTAAAAGCGATACATATAACAAGTCATACTGAATCACTGACAAAACAGAAGTAGTGTGACGTTAACACCGGGCGCAGGAGGCAGAAAGAGGTTCAGCAAAAACTCTCGGGATATGGCGATTCTCAGAGACACAGCTTTACAAAGAAAAGGGACAACCACACAAGCAATCGAAAAGCTCACCAGTTGAACAATATTATCTAAAATGCTTGTTAGAAAGTGAAAATGCTGATCATTAAAGTTGTTACTCAGACTTCCATTAGATCTTGCAACAACAATAAGTCATTTCAGGTGAGTTCACTTTTGTTTTTACGTCTAAATGACTGGGTAAGATATTTTAAAGTTAAAGTAGCAGTTACTCAGCTTTAAATCTCCACTAAGCAATCAAAAATTGATGAGTAAAAAGTTATCATTAGTCATGACCAAAACTATAAAAACAGTACTCAGGATATAAAAAAGTGAAGTTTTTCTTTAAATCTGGATTAACTGGGTTTTTTTTGGCTGCTTGAGTGAGCAAAGAGTTGTTTTTAACTCTGTTTTTTGTCTCCGCTAACTCCTGAGGGAAATATCTGGCTCAGCTAAATGCCATGTTCACCAGCTACTCATTAATTTTGTGCGCTAAGAGAGCAGTGAGAGTGAACCCAAACAGTAAAGTTGCAGGCTGGAAAACCAAAACAATGAGCATAACAGCAACAGATCATTGTTATCATACAAATATTGATTTCAGTCTCTTTAAATAATGGTGAATGCATTTGGGGATCAATCCTGTGACACTGTGCCAATCTACTCCACCAAGTGTCTCAAGTTGGGAGCGTTGATTCACAGGTTTGACTTGGAAAAGCCAGACAGAACATCTCTGAGGCCAAGATTTTGAGACAGCTAATCTCTGCTGATAGCTGTTTTGTCTTCAGGCCCGATCTGTGGCTCACACAGCACTCATACAGACACACACACACGCGTGCGCACGCACGCACGCACGCACGCACACACACACACACACACACACACACACACACACAAACTAATACTAATGCAAGAATGATGTCATACATGCATGCACCCATGTGGGTCGACTAAATTCCTAAAAATCAATTGCACAGTAAAATGTAGACACACATTCATGAACAAAAGTTGGCACATGTACATACAGAGTTAAATACAGCACATGTGGGAGCACTCATGAGAGAGTTCGGGCCCCCTCCTGACTTCAGCCTCACCTATGTCGAGTCTCTTTGTAGTTCAGCGGAGGGTTAGTCTGCCGCAGCCATAACATGTGTAATGTACCGTAACTCTGGAGAGATTAGAAAACATTCTGCTGGACTCAGGAAACACAGTATTGAGTTTGGTGAACAGTGTGTATGAGTATGTGTGAGAGGGGGAAAAATATAAGCCTTTGCAGTATATCAACTTAAGCTGAGTGAGGTGTATGGGTGCTGTAAGTCTGTGTGTGTGTAGGGTATGGGCCACTGACCCAGAATAAGCAGTACTCATTTCTCTCCTCTGCTTACAGTCTACACCCCTTCGTCTTAAATCCAGAACCGCCGCAGTCAGTCAACACCGACCTTTCGCAGACTCAGACACAGCACTTTTAACGTATTTATAGTATGGTATTTCCTCTGCTTGTTGCCCTTAACCAAGTCCACCTTCCATTGTTATTCCTTCTGGAGAGGGCATGACATTTGTGGTATATGCGCCATTCTTTCACTATGCTCTCATAACACGCAGCCCGATGAGGGCAAAGGGTTATCGAGTTGACAGATGAACTGAACACCCAGTGATTTGAAAAACAGGAGGACCAACAATGACATCCACAGCATTACAGAATATTAGGAAACAGAAAATCAAGGATAAGATTAAAACAAAACCATTATCACACATATTGTGCATTTTGAAGCTTGTGTTCTTATCAGTATTGGAAACTGCGCTGGAAAAAGGACCAATTTAAGAAAGTTATGATATCTTAGTTTCCTAAATTTTAAAGCCATACTCCAGCAATTTATTAATTGCACTTCCATAAACTTGGGGGGCTCAAAGCAGCAGAGGCCGAGGTATCCTGTCTTTTAGTCCCTAGTATGGGTCAAACTCCAAAAATGCTCCATCCTACAATTTCCATAATGCAACACAATGGTGTCTTTCCTCCCAGCCTTTTCAACACCCACTTCTTTCATACCTGACACTTGTAATGCAGGTTTTCCTTGAGACAAGTAAACTGAACTTTGTTTATTACTTGTGTAAAACTGGTGGAGTGCCCCTTTAAGTTGAAATTATTTTAAGCACTATTTTCTTTTGATTATTAAACTTGTAACTGGTCTTGAATTTTTGGAGAAAGGAACTGTTCAGTTACAGCTGACAAGAAACATCTTAAAGGTAGGCTGAATGGTTGTCACACCAATGTGCAATAACATCTATTGAGTGGTACTGAGCTTCTCATTTAACTGTCAGCAAGAATGGAAATAAGCGTTTCCCAAAATGTCGAACTATTAAGGCAGATAGTGTTCTGATTTTTGTTAGATACTATCACATTTCTCTGGATTACACAAAATTCACATTTAGGTAAAAAACAAACAAACAAAACTTCACTCAAGGTCCACTTATTCGCATTTTTTTATAGGCTTTCGACTGCATCTCATGACATTCCTCAGTGTGATCAAATTATCAAAATTCCATAATTCATGTCACAAGATGATGTGATAACTGAGCAAACTGCTGAGAAAGACTGTGAGGATGAAAGCTCTGGAAAAAGCTCGTAAGTGGGCTTAGAGTTTAAATTATAATTATTATATCTGTTATTTTGGTCAATCTACTATTTCCAAGGTCAAGAATGAACTTAATCAATACATAGCTTGTTTGTCGAAGGGGATGTTTTGCTAAAATAAACCTCATGTTGCTCCCCATCATACATTTCCGAACACATCGGGGTCACATCTGGAGGGTATGAGGTGTTTTGGAGGCCTTTGGAGCTGGAATTGTGTTTTACGGCCCCACATGTCAGTAGCTTACACATGTTCCCACAAATCTGCGGCACCGAGGCGCCGGGCCGGCCCCTGGAGCATGTGTGGTCCTCCTCTTGTTACTGGGAGGACTGTTTATCCACCTGCACACTGTTGCTGTAGATCCCGTCACTTGGCCTGGAGGTGATAGTGAGCTATTAGGATCTCATCCTACAGCCCTCAAGGTCTGATGGGCCGCAGGGGGAAGAGAGGAGTAGAATGATGAATCTTCCTCTCTTTTCTTTATTTTTCTTCCTATATCTTCCTTCTCTCTCCATTTGTCACTTTCTCTCTCACACTGTCTCTAACCTCCACTGCTTTCCCTCTTCTTTGCCACTCTTTCATTTTGCCTTTTCCCTGCTTCTTTATGCTCCCATTTCTCTCCCCACTTCTTCCCTTGATTTTACATCGCATTTACAATCTTCACCTTTCTATTCTCTCACTTTCCCTGTATGCAAACCTGCCTGCTGCCAACTCCATTTTTCAGCCCTGACCTCCCCTCTATTATCTCCATCCTTGTCCTCTTTCATTCACATGCACACAAACGTACTGAATGCACACACTCAACACACTCAAAACTACACATTCATTCTCTCTCCACTGTAAATTTGATTCGTTTTACTTAAAATGCTTGTTTGGAAGGTTTATTTCATTCAGCCAGCCGCTAGGAAGAAATATGCTATCCCCAAAAGGAAACTGGATTTTTATTTAAAAAAAAAAAATCTTACAATGTGTCCCATAGGATCTCTGTGATATCTTAGAACAGGAGGAACTCCTGATTGTGCGCTCTGACTTACAGTAAATTTTAAAGTGTTTGATGTTGACTTTCTATTAGTTAGAAACCTGCAATGTCGGTTCAGTTTCAGTGTGACTGTACTTGTCTGCAAAATATTAATGTAAAACAGGAAGCTACATATCATTAAATTACTCACATAGTAGATATACTGTATATTCCCTCCAAAAATAGCTTTACTGCTTGATTTTTCCCCCCTTTTTTGGATCTTGTAAACAATATACTCTAGAGTCATATGGTATATACAGATCTAATTATATCCGACTCCTAAAGGTAAGGTAAGGCTAAGGTAGGAGTGCATGTTTATATTTCAGGAACATCTGGGAGACGTCGCGTTATTCTTAGCCTCAGTACAGTTCCAGTAAATTTGCTTCAATAAGTTTGCTGCGTATGACTTATTAGTTGCTTGTGCACACTTCAGTCCCTCCCTCTCCCTCACACACACACACACACACAAACACAAAGTTAAAACTATTGTTATTGTTTTCTGTTACCATTTCAGCTTCAGTGGGAAAGAGAGTAAAGGTCAGTTCTTGTGTCCGGCCTGCTGGGAAGCTCCTGTCCAAACATATTCACACACACACACACACACGCACACACACGACTGTTTAAACTCTTATTATTTCCATAATTGGAATTAGATTTGATATCTAGATGTGTGTTTGTATTATCTACTAAGCGCTGCAGCTCTTGCATCTGTTGGCTGACTATTCTGGTCTGAGCTCCCCGAGTCAGATAATGGTCTCAGTGCCAGATGATACTGGCCCAAATCATACAGATGAGACCAGCAGAACAGCTCATAGCATTTGAACAGGTAAGTGTGCTCAATTAGTCAATACAAAGAGCTCTAATAAGTGCAACTTGTAGATTTTGGGGAATGCCGAATGGCTTGACCCGTATTCCACATTTTAAAAGTAGTAGCATATAAAAAGAAATCCTTTAGCTAGTGTTAAAACAACCTAATAAAACGGAAAAATAACCAAACTTAAACTTAAAGTTTCCTTTTGACTGAGCTACCTTAAAGGATTGGATTCATTTTTTTGGTCATAATTTCAGTCACTATCAGTCATTGTACCCACTAAAGTAACTGTAACACACACAAGCAGTCAGAGTTTCTATCTAAATCTGACTAAACATGAGGAAGAGATGTGTGAATGTGTCTTTCCCTCCGTGTATGACATGTATAACTTCACTGAGCTGCTCAAATTAAAAACAACCTGTTTTGAGTCAACCTGATAGGTTACATAAGGGTTAATGGCAGGAAGCGGTGCATTAATGTAAAAGTCATGAGGTACTGGCTTTCTTCACATCCTCAATTAACACCTATTGTCATCAGCATATTGAGAACAGAGCTGGGCCCTTGGCACAGACCCACTGCTGTGCCACCTGGGGAACAATGCCTTCTGTGCAGCCCCCAGGATCTCCTGGGACACAATTGTTCCACTAATGTCATTGTAAACTTCAATAGGCTTTGGCTGCGCTCCCAATTCCTGCAACACAATGATAGTAATTCATCATGGGAATATTGAAATGGAGCTGCTGTCTGACTGAATGTGTTGCCACAGGGATTCTATTGTAGATGCAGGGCAAGACATTCGTGTTTTTCATTTGTTCTCTTGTCGGCTTGAGGAGCACATCTGGCGAAGATGTTCACGCCTTGTTTATCAATACGTGCTGAAGGGCTAAATTTGATAAAGCTCTTCATGCAGGTGGTACAATAACCAGTCAGATTTATAGCTGCATTCATCAGTTTATTTGGCCACTTGGGGGCAGAACTTCCACAAGAAGCTAAAAATCCTTGTAAAGTTGATATTTCTAACATGTTACCAAAATATCTTTTTAGACATCCAGCAGACACAGAACAACATTAGCAGTCAATTGAAGCCATGTTTCTGGTGACCTAATGGATTTAAGTCCAATATGCACCCTTCTGAGGGAAATATCTGGCTCTTTGGCTGCTAAATGCTCCACTATGTTGACCAGCTAGTTGCTAACTTTGTCTGTCTGCTATTTAGTGCTGGGAAGATACAGTGCAGTCTGGTAATCAGAGCTTTCTCGCTGAAAACAGCCGTCTGCTGATGCCAGCAGTGAGAGTGAACCAAAACAGTAAAGTTGCAGGCTTTAAAATCAAAACAATGAGCTTAAAGAAGCCACAACACTCTGTAGAGCTGAAGACAACTGCAGAATCAGGTGATATTACGATGGACCCCTTTCACATGACCAGCAAATCCTCTAAATTAAATGAGATATAAATGTTTTTTTGTCCATGCCCTCTAGAGCGACACAGTGTTTTCTGACGCCCCTGTTGGCAGCACGACATCATTTGGTTGTGCCTTCCAAAACTGCTACAAATCACTGAAAACACTAAATCTGGTCTACGATATGACAATGCCATAGTTATGGTTTAGTCAGGTGTAGGCACAAAAAATGACTTGGCTTAGGGAACCACTGTGGTTCGGGTTAAAATTACTACTTTATTCAGTTTACAATAATAACAACTTGGTCAAGATTCAGGAAGGATCAAGGTCATGCTTAGAAAAAACACAATGCTGCCGTCTCTCGTGTTAAAGTCAGATGTTTGGTTGACCCATCCATCTACCTGACCTCCTCCTTCATAGACTTTGTCGCTCTATAATAACATCACCTGACTTCCTCCTGTGCTGCACTTGCATCACTTGAACGTAAGCGACGCTTTGAGGCACATTTTGAGGCACTGATTCTGTCATTTTTCTTGCGAGGACAGTGTCCACTATGCATTGTAATTTGACCAGTTGTTCATATGAAGATGATTGATTCGTGCAGCTTCAAACTTCGGCTCCAAGTAATTTAAAGGATAACTCGAGTTTATTACACTTGTGTGTTATTTTTGTACTTTTGGCAATCAGTTGTGATAACATTGTACTCACGAAAGTAATTACTGAGGTCTCAGAACAAAACATCATAACAGTGTCTCACAAGGCAAAAGAGACAAGCAGTCAGACGATCAGACAGGTCGTAAAGAATTACCAAATTAAGATCCCAGTTGTAATAATCATACTTCAACAATGTCAGATTTGTGCCAAGATTATAGACATGTTACTTATGCAATATTTCTTCCTGAACCTAGCAGACCCAGATGGTGTAAAAATATGAATCGTGAATTTCCCCACTAATGAGATATCCACATTTAGCTTCTTGTAATGAGGTTTACTGGCCTAATGTTGCATTCACATATTCCTAGATTAAGCGAATAATGAATTCCCCCTCAAAACACACCAAACCCCTCTTGGGCATTATTTAGATTTTAGCTCAGCAGTGCAGATCCCCCCTTTTGGTTAATTATGTCTCTCTTAGTGGAGAATAAGCTAATAAGGGAGCACCAGGTGTTTTTTGTGGTTGCTGACGATCACAGATTCTTGATTGGAAGAATCCGCTCGGACTGCACCTGGAAGCTCCGGGTCGTTAAAGGTCCCAGGCCCAATCAACCCAATTTCACCGAATCCTCTGTTTAGATTGGCCTGGAATAAAATCAATTGTGTTCAACTAGCTGGAACCTGAAACCTTGTCACCCCAGAGGTCTGCACAGATCATTTGTTGTAGGCAAACAGATGTCCTTCAGAACCAAAATAATGGTTACAAGTGATTACTGGTGCTTGTTTTGTACCATGTGGATCATGTTTATTACAGCAGGACAATTTAGAGAGCGCTAGGGTCGCAATGATGACGCACTTATGAAGTGCGTCAAAGTGTGCGTGATTTTAGTCTAGGTGCGTTGACAAATGATTTCCTGCTGTCATCTGCGTATTTATTGTCCTGTAACAGTAACAGAAATTCCAAATTTACTCTCTCTTTTAGGTCTGAACCTTTAAATGCACAAGGGATTTATCTGTTTCTATGTAATTCACAGTTGTCACAGTGAAGCTTCTGCCAGGACTTGCCATCAGCTGCCTTATCAGTACCAAATGCTGCATCCAGGGCCCCTTCAAAGAGCATGTTTATCCTATATAAATACACATCAATCAGACAATTTGTACTGCGGTAGGACAGATATATTTTAATGCATGTCCAGGCTTTTCCTTCCTAATCTTCGTATATATTCAGCAGATGGCAAACGCTTGATGGGAAGGCTGGTTGTGCTGTCGTGTTTCACCCAGTGGAGATGTCCTTGATCTGTATCCAGTGGTGGTGGTGTGTGTATGTGTGTATGTATGTGTGTGTGAGTGCATGGAGGGGCTCACACTCCTCTGTGAAATAAACACACCAGATAACATCTGTGTTGGTATGCTGCACCCTTGTGGTGCTCAGCTGCTACATCTCTATAAGTCCAGATAAGGAGGCTGCCTGGCTCCGAGGGAGTGAGATTGAATCTGTGGCATTTCACTCGATAAAGGATCCCACTGCATTTTCCCAGATTTAACAGCCATAGAGTGTATAGTGGAGAAAACCATGGCACCACGGAGAAGTCTCTCGGAGCAGTAAAATGTTATAAATTGCTGTAAATGTACCACACCAGCAGTTATCTCTGTCAAGCACTGAGGTACTTCTGTGTATTCTCACATCAGCAGATGCAAAAAAAAGAGGAAGCTGTGACTCCTGGCGGCCCAATCATGCACATTTGAGTGCACATGCACACACACTCAGTCGAATCCAAGCAGTCAATTGTTCTCTATTAAGATGTCCTTTGTCTCGGAGTGCCGGCCTTGTTGCCTTGATCTTGCAGAGACGTCGCAGGCAGTGGAAACTTGGCTACTGTGCAGCCGCAGTATTGACAGAACAGGCGTCCCTAGGAGGTGACAAGGACAGCAATTGATTGGGCCTAAATGAGAGTGAAGAGGAAGATTGATTGCCATCGATCCACTTCTTCCTCCAGCAGGCTCCTCCATCTTTGAT
This sequence comes from Oplegnathus fasciatus, assembly GCA_003416845.1. Taxonomy (NCBI): domain Eukaryota; kingdom Metazoa; phylum Chordata; class Actinopteri; order Centrarchiformes; family Oplegnathidae; genus Oplegnathus; species Oplegnathus fasciatus. The sequence continues at coordinate 430,115 of NTHP01000285.1, read as the reverse complement.
TATGACCACTTTACACCCAATCAAGTGTGTGCGAGCTGTGATGGGGGAAATCCCATCGAGAGGTATTAGCTCCATTTGTGAAGGCTGTAATTATGAGCGGATGTGAGGGACCAAGGTCAACGCGCAGCAGGTGCCATCAGGCTGGATGATAATAATAGGGCTTCCTCTTGCTTCCCACTGCAATTTAGTCATATAGATAATAGGCTATGGGGAAGATGGTGTGTTCTGTGTGTGTGTGTGTTCCTCTAAGGATGCTTGGTGCATAATAAATGTTTCCATAATAAGGGCTTGAGGAAACAGCTAGCTGTAATGAAACACAATCACTTGCGATTGCACACTGAAAGAAAACGGCGCTCCTTGGTGCTTTTTTCCACATTTTTTTATTGAAAGCTTCATCAGAGAGAGAAAAAAACAACTCATAAAACCCAAGTCAAATCCTAACATCCACAGATGTACAGATAGTTTCTCAAAGATCACACACACTGAGCAGCGTGTGCGAGGCGTGACCATGTCCTCCTCGGCGCTGAAACAAAGAAAAGTGAAAAACAAACAAAAACAACAAAAAGAGAAAACTAACAAAAAACAAATTAAAAACCGCTCTGCTGTCCGAATAAATAGTTCCTCTTTTTATCTGGTAATGAATCCCATGCCTAACACACTTTCTGTGCTGGCTATCTCTAAACAATTTGGTCGGCCATTTCCTAGTGATTGTTGGATTTTGTATTTCTCAGGGAGCTGTTTGAACTCTGCTGGCTAGCTGACTGGCTGCGCTCCTGGGGTTGTGTGGCCAATCGATAGCTCTCATCAAAGGTGGACCGAAGCATCAATTAAAAAGCAAAGGGCCTCGCTCTTGTGGGGGGTAGTTTGAGCAATTTTCCCACCGCATTATGTGTTGGAGAGTGTGTGTGAGTGTGTGTGTATGTACTGGGCTGTGATGAGTTATTGAGCCACGGTTCTCCTTTACACTCTGTGGGAGACAGGCTGCAAGAGTAACTCTGAACTACCGTTTTCCTAACACATGAGAATCAATGTAGAACAGCTACAACTCCGTTCAAAAGGATGAATCCGCAAGAGCCTCGTGACAACTGAGTATGACATGTAATCCATCTAATGAGTTTACTCCTGTGACAGTGGGGAGGTCACGCGACATAAATGACTTTCTGGATCATGTCAGATTTAAGGATGGCGGCAGTGATTGTGAGAAACGGTGAGTTAGGGACGGATTGAGAAAACTGTTTCTTTTATAAAAGGCAGTGAAGTAAGCACCTCGCCTCGAAAAACTGACACTGGAGAAAACCAGGATGTAGGTAAAGACTCAAGATCTGTGTTTATCAGGTATCTTGGAGAAGGTAAGCTCACATAAGATCAGATTTACCTTGTAGAGAGTGTGTGTGTTATCCAAAGAGGACTGACGGGGAATGAAATGTTGCATTTCCCCACATTCGCTCCAAATGTATAGTATTCTTCCTGCATCAAACAGTAGTTGGAAAACAATTCTGAGCATCTGATTAGACTTCCTTGGGGCACTAGACGAGTGAGATTTACTGCACTGTGGTAAATTAGATATTGTCAGATAAACCGTTAATCTCACAAAAATATACTTAACAACATTTTAAATACTTAATATATGATTGCATAAACTTTTGGCACTGTGGCAGCAAATAATATCATCCTAACTTTTACTCGGCAATATGAATGACATGCCAACATGTACATTACACCTCCAACCTGCTGTCTCTGCTAATAGAAAATAATGAATGAGATGGTGGCCTACAATCCATGAGTCCGTTTCACAACAACTATTTATTTATTTAAACACTCTTGCATGCTCATGCATGGGTTGCAAGTATGGCGTTTGCTTTGATTTGTGAAATGTGTCAAAATGAACACAAGAGGACACGATGTCATGTTGCAAAGCGCAGTTTGTCCGTTCCAAATTTTGTGCGACGGGCCCCTGGATCTCTGGCCAATCTTTTCTAAGAGAAGGTGAGATCCTAAGATGATGAGACAGCAGCAGATTGGTGTCTTTGACTTCTGTTTTTTTTCCTAAAGCTAGAAAGGATGCTGACGTGGACTTGAGGAAGGGGAAAGAAGGGTATGAAATTAATGCAAACAGATGGATGGCAAGTGGTGGTGCGGTATGTCAAATACAAAACTGAAGCATGGTAGAGGTGGAAAATGATGAGCGACTGTGTAGAAAAGGAGAGAAAGTGTCTGTCTTGGGGTGATGGAGGAGGAAAGAAAGAGTGTGTGTTGCTAATTAGTGATGGGTCAAGCTGGTCACCTCCTGGAGTCCTGTACAGGGGACATACTGCTGCATGAAGATGGAGAAACTCCAGGCTATGACCACTTCTGCCCGGCAACAGGAGCTAATGATCCCCCTCTCTTTCTTTCTCACACACATGCACTTTCTCTCTTGGTATAGCTGGCTCCTGGTTTGTGCTGACACATGGGCTGACTGGGAGCAGAGCGCTTCTGCTACAGTCTCCTTAAAATTGCAAGCATGCCTCCTGTACACTTCCACAAAGGTATTGGTATTCCAAAAAGGTACATTATGCCATTGTGCTATTAAGAAAAAGCCATTTCTGTTTGTTCAGTCGGGTAATCTTTCAGATCTGTGAAATACTGGTATCGCACACCTGCCTTAACATCTTTTTCTTTCTTGAATCTCCATTAGCAAAATAGAGCTGATATTCTTTGTTGTGCAGTTTTTCCATAATCTCCTGGCTATTTGTAATCCTATTTTCCATAATGCCATTACTATTGAATCTCAGGCCATTTGTAGGACGCTCTGCTCTCCGATGTGCAACTCCTGCATTATGAGTCCTATTAAGTTTCAAAAATGTCCTCTGTACTATAAAACAGCAGCTGTAAAATTCTAGAGAACTCGGTTTTAGCTATGCTGTATTCATAACCTTGCTAAATGTTGAACTGTTGAGTAGAACAACTCAACTCACACATGCACACGCACACACACACGCATACTAGCTTAAAACTGGTAAAGTTATAGTTCAGCAGCTCCGTTGTTTAATTAGGACACTTAAAATGACTCAGAAATGGAATACAGTGGGTTCGTGCAACAATGATGAACAGATGAGCGATGTGGGCGAGCCCAGGGAGCTCTAAAACCCAACAATTTGTCAGTTGTTAGCTGTTAAAGACTGTAATGTGGCAGAGACTTGCTCATTGGGAGATAAGAGGAAATCATAGCCCAGAGGCAAGTGAAAGCAGATGCTGAGTGGCAGATCAGATGAGAGGAAAAGGGCAGGTGTTGATTTGATTGGACAATAAACAGCTGAACGGTCATTGAGAGACAGTTTGAGTGACACATTTGGCTTTTGACCTCCGTTTGGCGGACGTGAAGAAAAGAATGTACAGCAGGTTTTTACATTGTGACCGAGGAAAAAGATGTACGTATGGCTTTGACGGTATAGTTCACTTGAAGAACCTGTGTGCCTGTTTCTTTTGTGTGTCGTCAAGTGGACAGGTGGCCTGTTAAGGGTGAGTTCATGGCCAAATGATCAACAGTGGCCTGCTCGTCACAGAGATCGGTGAACACAATGAAGGCACAAGCCCGAGACTGTTTCTTCTTTAGCACCATAGAGTGGTTTCGATATTGTGTAGCATTTCTTTAGCACTACTGAATCAAACAAGCTCTTCCATGTGCTTTGTTTGTTTTTTTTAACTATCACGCAGATAATTTGGAATCATTTGGAAGCTTCGTTTAAAGGCACTCGATGGACAATTTGATTGTTGGTTACAAACATCGCCACGCATGACAACGTAGCTTGCCTGCAATGTGCACAACATGCCATCATGGACTTGGATTTGAATGAGTCACATGAACTGCAAGAGCTCAATTGCAATTGTCACCAAACAAAAAGCTCCCTCTCTGTCTGGAAGAAAGGGGTCTTTTGAGGGACACCGGAGTGGATCCTATTGCCCGGGAGGGAGACAAATTGGGCCCGTCAAGCCTCATTGCGAGAGTGACTGAAATTGGTTTGTGGTTCTGCTTCTGCACCATCCAATAAAGAGAAGAAACCTCAGAGAGAGCGCGAGAGAGAGGGGGAAGAGGGAGTGAATGAGGGAAAATGAGAGCAAAAGGAGCCTGGCTTGGCCATGGCACATTAATGGTGCCAGTGAAGCAGGGAAAAAACTGTGTCTTTTTAACGCTGTAGCACCACAGTGGGGCAGCGCGGGTGGACATGGGCGAACAGAGCAGACACACACCGCTCCTGACACACAAAGGCTGCGGTAATGGGGGCAGAAATGGCCGCTGTCCCACAGGCAATTTCTTCGGGGGGACAATCCTCAGAGATGAAATCATTGAAAACCTCACACAGCTCTGGGATGGAAAGACAGGATAAGATGAGACGGGGTTGTTTGTGCGACAAATTGGGACAACCAGGGGTGTAACTGACACTCAGTGGTTGGGTCGAGGAAGGAGCTGCCATCAACATCTTGTTATGGCTGGTGAGGAGCCTAGTTAGTTCCCACAGGTGTGCTGACCTCTCCTGCTTGTGCTGGACAAATGATCCAGGGGATGTTCAAGACAGACGGTCCTTTTCTAGCCTTTAAACATACTTCCTCCATGCCTTGTTAGTGTCACAGAATGATGGTAGTCTTACAATGCAAACAGGCCTTACAAAGCAGTTCCCCGCTTTACAGATGTCCCCACAGTGATTAAAAGAGTCAACTTTGCTTCTGTTCAGATGGGTTTTAAAGGAATTGTCTAACTTCCTGTGCATTACTGCGCCTGACCAAGAAATAGTCCAGCACATAACCCCCTGTAAAACCACAAAGTGTCGTTTTTACACTTAATTTTTTGTACGAATTAAACAGAGGAGATATAACGTGTTAATTTGTGAGCTTTAGAGGTGCTAGCTGTTTCCCCCTGTTTTCAGTCTTTGTGCTAAGCTAAGCTAACCAACTGCTGGCAGCAACTTCCTATTTTCCGTACAGACAAAAGAGTAAAATTCTTTGAAGCATTTTCCAATATTTCTTCACAGTTGTTTTAATATGGCTGTGAAGTACATTAAGCCAGTACGATTAAGTGCCATAAAGTTTATGCAATCATTGCTAAAGACTTCAAACTCAGATTTGCACACTTTTTTTTGTGACTAACAACTTACCTGACGTACAATATGCAGCAAACACCACTCATATGATAAATACTCATTAAAGTGACCTAGGTTTGGTGGCGTCTACATGATAGAGATTAACATGAGGTCAAACAGCAGCAGGGAAATTCCCAGTTCAACACTGAAGCTCCGTATGCTGAGAATGGGTTGAGTTAGTTATGGCTGAATTAAAGAGATAAAAGGCAGAAATTACTAAGTGGACAAAGCTGGAAGCAATGTGTCGACGACCACGGAGCGTAGCAAGCAGCATTCCCCAATCTGTTTCCTAAAGTTTTCCCTGCAGGATCTGAGAGAGAGAGAAAGAGGTGGAATGCACCCACGGTGTGTGAAAGCATCGTAAAAGTGACGAGACATATAAAGAAATGAAAAGACAAGAAGAGGAGGTGAAGAAAAAGGACTTTTGGTAGGACTGCCACTGGTTGCATCACACTTTAAATACTGTTTGATGTGTGTGTATGAGTTTGTACAGTAAGTGTGTGCATGTTTAGATATGTGTGTGTGTGTGTGTATGTATGTGTGTGTGTGTGTGTGTGTGTGTGTGTGTGTGTGTGTGTGTGCGCGCGTGTGTAACAGCTTCGACAACCGTGGAAAAGTAGCTTAAACCCGGTGAAAAGAAGATGTTAAGAAGGATAGTAAGGACTGGTCCGGCCATCAAGGTCAAATAAAAAACAACGACAACAGCAACAACAACAACAACAATATCAACATTAACATCATCAACAACAACAACATCAACAACAACAAAATCAAACTGAAAAATGAAAAGGAAAAACAAAACAAAACAAAAAAAACTCTGGTTCAGAGTGTCTCTTCATCTTTGGTATAAAAATGGCCATCCATGGGCTGCATTTGATCCACAACTAGGAAAGACTACAGAAATTGTCAACAATTTCTTCTATTGCTTTTGCACTGATTGGTTTAAACCGTAAGCTCCTACTGAATCTACTGTTTTTATTTCACTGCCAGAATTTTTTCCGTAGTTTTTTTTTTTTT
>NTHP01000285.1:372608-416788 GCA_003416845.1 Oplegnathus fasciatus | reverse complement strand
AGGATGCACGTGCACATGGGTGACATAAAACAGTCCTGTCAGTGGTTTCACATTATTCCACTGATCTACATGTGCAAAAATGCAGCAATGCACCATCAAAAGGCAGGGAAGAACAAGACCACTAGCAAGTAAATATAGATGTAAACAATGCAGGTTTCAAAATCCAAAAAATTTGCTTTGCAAATGTTAAACTTCAAGGATACATGAATACAGCAGTGTTAGGAGTTGCCTGTTTACACATCCAGAAGATACTGACCAATATTAGGATTCATTTGGAGTCATATTTCTGGCCACCTTATGAATATAAATTCAATATTCACTCTCCTTTTAGCTCTGGTTTGGTCTCCACCTGAGGGAAATATCTGACACTTTAGCTGCTAAATGCTCCACTATGTTCAGCAGCTAGTCGCTAACTGTCAGTCTGCCATCTGGTGCTGGCAAGGTTGTGTCTGAGTTTTGTTTTTGTTTTTTTTGCAGAAAACAGCTGACTGCTGCAGCTGGAAACAAGGTTGATAAGAGTGATAAGACTGAACCAAACAGTATAGCTGTGACCCCTATCACAATACTAAGGGATATTTTCACAATAGTCATGTAATTCATTGTTAATCTAAAAATATTGATTGGTGCAGCTTTAAGCTACATTAAAATACTAGGAAGATCTGAGATGCAATTTAGACTCAAATGATGCAGTAAAAAGTTAACTCCTGTACCGTGGAATTACTGCTGTTCTTTATCATCAAGATCTGGAGTTTCAGGAAAAGCTTTGATTTCACTGCAGAATCTGGTGCTTACCGTAAGCTGATGCATTCAATGCGCATACAAATTGAGAACATATAATTCAAATTCAGAATTAAAGCCATATTCAGAGCACGGTTTAGATTCAGAACTCATAAACTTTTTTTTATTTAGTGCACAAACTTCAAATTCAGAACATTAAAATGCATTCAAGAGTGGCACAACTCTTGCACCAGAGTTCTTGGAAACCAGCCCTTAAACGCATTCAATAAAAGGTTGTTCCTCCCTTAACAATTACCTTCAAGGTCCTGCAAGGACCTAACTGCTCAGTGGTACTGGGAATCTCCCAGGTGTCAACATGTGTTACTGTTTGAATGTGAAGCTACAACAGAAGAGAGTGCATTCTCAGTCATTCCCCGGGTGAGCAAAGGTTAAATATAGCCACGCACAGTTGTGGAAATGTAGAATAACATACTGTACTTAGACTTCCCCATAGAAAACCAAGGGAAACAGCCCAGATAATAGAGGAAAGCGCTTCACACAAATCTGTCTTCCAGGGACAGAGAAGCTGTCAATCACCACTGTCACCATGACAACAGAGACCTGGGTTCTACATGCCATGACAGGAATAGGATGGAGAACACAGAGGGAAGGTCACCTCTTGTCATGTCAAACACTGTGTCGCTCACACGCAGACAGTGACATGCGTGTAAACACACACCCACACACACACACAAATACTAAAATGACAGAGCATGTGCACAACCACACTAACAGGCACGAGCAAACACGAGGCATGACAGATAGACTCCAGTTAAGTGGTGGGAGCTCCGAGATAGTAAATAAATCAGTAACAGAGCAATATGCACCAAACATGGTAAAATAAATCAGTGAGGAGCTTGGATGGCATGTTTATGTGTGCCATCCATAAACAGCAAGCCTGAGGTTCTTTAGCATTCTGTAATCAAGTTGTTCAAGACACAGAGTCACCAAACTGAGCTGTGTGACTATAGAAGTTGAAAACAGAACATTTTCTGGTGAAGCAGCTAAATTCCAAAGCAGTGACCATCAGACGGCACCGATCCATGCGTCCCTCATTACGAGGCGAGGTTTTCCTTGCCACTCCTTTTTAACAGGCTTAGCCCTCCGTGCCGATCCTTGCTGCGAAATAACACGACGTTCTCGGAAAGCTACGGTCACCACACCAGTGTCGCAGCTTGGGCGGACCGGGAACATTTGGTTCTTTTCTTGGAGAGAGGAAGGAAGCCACAGCCGTACACAAACAGCCGCAGAGAGTCGCTGGAACAGCCAAGAGTATTCTGAGGTGTGGCTTCTCCTTCAGTGGCCAGAGGCAGCCGTGATAAGTTGTTGACTTTGGAGACGCTACCCCATGGCAGGTGCTCCTCTGTGGCGAAGGTTACGTCATGTGACCAGTGGGGGCAATCAAAACAACCTCACCACATGCGTGTACACTTGAGGAATGTGCTCTAAGAGTATGTGGTGTCAAGTCCAGTTTACTACACGGATAGTTACAGATCATGGTTCCTAACCCCTCTTTTAACAGGCTTTCTCAATCAGGCAGTATGAAAGGGCTTTCACATCTGGCTTAGGAATAAGTTTTATAGGAAACATGTCTCAATTCCCACAGATGATCAAGTGTGGCATGCCGTGTGTACAGCTCGGCCATAGAGAAGTTATGCTACACAGCACATCGCCTCAGGAAAGCTAAGCAGGCAGAGAGAGTAAACCAGAACTGAAAAAAGGAAAGAGAGTGCCTTAACCCACTTTCTACTATAATACAACCCATCAAACATCAGAAGCCATCATCATAGATTAGCCTGTCTCTAATCCTGGCTGTTAGCACAGCTGGGGCATATTAGGGTGGGGGCATTCCTGACAGAGCCAACATGGCGTCACAGTCGCTGACAGCTCACCTGGAAACACATGGGTAACTGTACAATACAGCACTGTTTCAATCATACACACACAAACACACACACAGAGATCAAACGTAGTGCTGGAGCAAAGCTGCCTGCTCGCCTGCCCCCGGGCAGTGGGGTTAGGGCAGGAAGTCAGGCTTCAGAACTGTGTGACACCTCTAAGTCGACTTGATCCTGAAACAGGGGGGGAGTTCCTGGTTTAGGGGGCGGTGACTGTAAGTGAGTGTGTGTGTGGAATAAAGAAAACTGATGGAGTGATAGATTTGATGTGTGATTTAGAGAGTGAGAGGAGACGGTAAGTGTGAGAAAGAAACAGAAATTAGAGGGTGAAAGTGAGGAAGGTGGAGAATAGAGAGCTCCGCCACACCGTTAAGCTTCACAGGAAATCTGTTTAATGTGGAAGATCAGGGAGGAAATATGCTCTCTCCGTATCTGGCGGTGAATGCGTGCAGTGTAAAACAAATGATATGGCAGCTCCATGGCAGAGCACATGTGGCGACAGCCTCAGAAGGTTTGGCTTTCTTGAAAGGAAATGTAAAATCCATCTCTTACTCAATGCGTGCTTTGTTTTGGAACTAAATGAACAATGTTCTTCAAAGATAAAAGGCCTCCACTTGGTCCTCCTGACCCATACCAACAGCGTAATGGACACCTGCCGTTTTCTTTCCAACATTTAATTTTCTGTCTCAAGTCTTAAGAGCAGATGTAGACTTTTATATGTTTTGCACTGCTGGGCTGGTACGATGAAAAGGAATCAACGGCTAGCAACAAATACATTTAAAGTGCACCTTTCTATGAATGGATCTGTGGTGTTTTAAGTGCATAGGTTTGGTTTCAGAAATAGGGGACACAGTGAAGTCATGGGTTTATTGACCACCCCACAAAACTGAAAGTATGTACATGCTACTCCCTGTATTTATATACCTTTATCAACCTAGCAAATTAGCACATTATGATGAAACTTGTTAGCACGCTTTCCATATTAATGGTATTTTACAAAAGTTTCTCTAAAGCTTTGTACAGTAAATTGCTGTATTATTAATTCACTACACCTACATAAAATTACATCTAGTTTCATTGACAGGGACCTGATACTTAATATTAGATTGTATTTGCATCTTTACTAAAACAAGCACAGTGTTTTACTGCCTATATCTTTGACTGTATGTTGCACTGTAGCTTTTCACTACAGTATGTGTGCACTGTGGGTGGACAGCTATGCAGGGAGCTAAACAGACTTCCAATAAAGGTTGAAGAAAGGAGTTTTCCTTTGAGGTTTTTACTGAAAGCAACTGTGAAAAAGTACTGGACAACAAAAAGATGATGCAACAGTAAATTAACAGTTTGAATGTTTGCAACAAATCAGCACCAGACAGCTAGTATAGTGGCTACCCTTGTTAACAGTAAACTGAACACAGAAAAACTAAATAAAACAGCTGTAATGAAAAGAGTACCAATAGATAAGACATGACATTTGAGGAGTAGATAAAAGGTGCCTGTAAATATTTGCTTGGTCACAGATCTGACAAAATGGTGGATGTAACAATGTCAGTTAAACTGCTATGATCAGTAATGGTTGCTACTAGCAACAGAAACCAACTGCTGGTGGCAGAATCAGCCTGCTTTAGGAAAATATTGTAGATTTTGTGTGTTTACCAAAAAACATGTATAAGAGGGTGACGTTTTTCCCAGCATTGAGTAGTGTGTCCACCTACTGTATCAGACAGTGCAGCTTGTAAGTAGCAAAAAAAGGCAAAACTCAGGGGAAAAAGTCCACCAAATACTCCTTGTTGCTCGTAATAACTGAAGATGGCCTAGTTGAGTGTATCAGCATTTTCTTTAATCAACTTGGAGGTTTTATCATCTGGTTTATGGCAACTAGATGGGCTTGTGTTTGGGTGTCAGTTCATCGTAGCACAGCGAGGAGTACTGTACTCACACTTCCTGTAGTGCCCAGGGACAGATGGTTCATCTGCTGGGTGATAGGGCCCATCATGCTGGCAGGCTGCATGGACATAGTGTGGTCCATGGCTGGCGTGATCACTGCACCCTGGTGGAACGAGAAAAAAAAGACAAGGAGGAGGTGAGATGAAATGAGGTACAGAGGAAATGATGAAGATTGTGCATTTTCTTTTACTTTGATTCAAGGGTTAATTTATTTGTCATTATACTGTAGAAGCTGTAGTGCCTTTATGCTACACACACAAACAAACAAAACAAAAAACTATTAATTATGGTGGAGTGCAGAGTGTGTTATTTGCTTCCACAAAGTGGTTGATAGTCCTCCCGGAGTCCATGTAAAACATGAAAAAACCCAAAACAAAATTAGAAAAACCCAAAGCAAACCCAAACATGAAAATCAGAAAATAAGCGTACTGATTTTGCAAGGGAAACGAGGTATATATAAGGGGATAAGGTGTGAGGGAGGAGGGAGACTTGAGGTTGTGATGATAAGGGTTAAAGGAGGCTAGGCAGGAAGTCAGGCTTAGAAAGGAGAAGAAGAGAGAGAAAGTAAGCAGCAGGACAGGAAGGACAAAAGTTGAGGGAGAGACGGAATCGGCAAAAACATAAAAGCAATAAAAAGGAAGAGAGAAGGGTGGGGCCCAGGCAGGGTGACACGAGGACAACGCAGCCGGAGAAGAAGAAGGGAAGAGGGACAGTGTCAATAAACAGCAACAGGACACAGGGACATTTTAAAGATCAATACACACTATTGTCTTTGGTCCATCAAAATGGTCAATATCTGCTGCTGATGTATCAACAATATGGGTTTGTGCGGTTCATTGATTGCTGAGAGAGGATGCTTTCTCTCCGTCCCTCCCTCCCTGTTTCTCACTCACTCACTCTCGAGCCTCCCCTCTTGGTATAACGCGCCGGCATGTTTTCCCTAACGGGCGGATGAGAACGCTAGAAGCTTCTTTTTCACGGTGCAGTGGAACATGAGGGAAAGTGATGAAACCATTGTTGCTCTTTCATCCCTTGTCATGATAGCTCCATTTCCCCAGCACTGAAGCCTCGGGAGGAACGCGCTCAAAACCAAACCCCTTTCCTCTGCTCGCCTCTCTTCTCACTTTGTGTGTGTCTGTAAGTGTGTCTATGTGTGTCTGTAGGTAAGCCTGCAACACACTGTGTGTAGCAGCGTTTGTGCACAAGTGTGAAAGAGACCGACAGTGTCTATGTGTGTGTATATTAGCGTGCAACTCCAATAAAGTATGTTTGCGAGTGTGCGCGTGCATGTGCGCACCCCACTGGTGACTCTGTGTGGGCCTATTGGAGAACAAACTGTGCAGACACAGCCTGTCAGAATCGCTCTGCTTGTCTACTCCCTGCATTCACAACACAGTCAGCTAACTCCCTCTCTCCTCCCTCTCCCACTCGATATGCCAGCTTCATGTGATCCTTCCCGGAGTTTCACCTCAGCACAAAAAGAAAGAAACTGTGTGGAATACGATGAGAGAATGAGATCAATGGTGGAAGAAGTATGCCAATTGCACCAGCTCTTTGTAAGTTCAAACCTAGCCTCGTTATAACGTAGTAAATGTTTCCAAGATGGAGATTTAGGCATCACTAAATTAAAACAGGTTGCACAACACAAATTCACTGGGGATGGGTTTCACCCTGGGTTTGCCTCTCAGGGTGAATACAACTGCCCTATCTTACTGGTGAATGTCGGGGATATGAAACCTAAAAGAAATACCTGCAGAACTACTCAGGGCTGACTAGTTACCTGGTAATTGGCAGGTCTAACTGTTGCGTAGCTAAATGTACAAACAAAACTGACACAGAAAGACAAAACTTAGGTTAGCTTGCTAATATAAGAGGTAATATGAAATACTTCAAAATGCTGTTTAATAATGATGCAAACTGGGAAGATTTAACACAACGTACCTCGAATTACAAAATGTTATGCTAATAACGTCAGGCTAAATGACAAAATACAGTAGTATTAGTTAGATTAGATTAGTTAGATTAGCATAATCAGATTTCCCTCTCATTCTAAACTGTATGAATATTACTAATTTTGAAACACATATTTCTCCATGTATGCTTATTATACAAACAAATGCAAATAAAAGATTAGCAACTTTAACATATAGTTTCCTGTTTTAATCAGGTTTTTACATTTTTTAAAACTATTTTACAGCTCATGATGCTGCATTGACTTTCTGTCTATATAGTTTGTTTCTTTTCTTTTGATTGGACAGCACTACAGATGCTTACTAGCATCAGCTTCGTAAACCAGCTTTGTAACCGGGCTTACTTACTGATGTCTTTACAAATAGCTGATGCAACCCAATGCAGGATGTAAAACTAATTGTAACAAGTATATAAACTGATCTCATCTCAGTGTCCAAAGCTGCCATGTAAATGTAGTGGAGTAAAAGGCACAAGATTTCTCTCAGAAATGTAGTGAAGCTGAAGTTTAAAGTAGCAAAAAATGAAAATACCCAGTACTTAGTTCCATTTCACCACTGGCTGTGACGGACGAAAAAAAGAAAAGGAGAGGGGAAACGAGGAGACAGACAGAAAGACTGCGTGAGGACAGGAGGGGGATGATTAAGGAGAGAGCTGATGGAGGTCATGAGGAAGACGGGAGCGAGAAGAGACGGACGGGGAGAGGGAGGAGAGAGAATTAGAGAGAGGGACACACAAGGAGAAAGCGAGAGAAGACAAAGAAAGAGAAAGACGAACAGAGGAGGCGAGGACGAGAGAAGGAAAGAGAAAGAGAGAAGCGAGAGGGAAGCAGCAGGAGCTGTGGGCTACCTGTTACTGATTCAGCCTCTGACAATGCCTTTATAATGGGAAAGGGAGAGCAACGGAAAGGCTTAATTCACAGACGTGTCAGGGAGAGTTAAGCCGATTTGTGATTTCGATTTTCTGTGTTTGTGAGACTGAGTGTCTGTGAGAGAGGGGGTTTTAGTGTGTGTGTGTGGGTGTCTGTCGTGTTGTGTGTCTGTCCACGGACAGACTAGAGAGGAAGGAAAATGAGAAAGAGACTGACACAAATAGACAATATATGTTTTTGATTTGTCCTCTGTGTGTGAGAGAGAGAGAGGGAGAAAGAGCGAGATAATGGATGCTACAGACGTATCTGTTACAAATGTATGAGATGATGTTTACAGATCTCCTCAATGTATGCACATGTTTTGGTGGGTGTGTGTGTGCCTGTGTGTGTGTCTGCGAAAAACCCATCTTGCTTAAGATGGTATTGATCCTGCTCTAGACAGGAGACAGATGATATCAGCCCCCTGGTTGTTAAATACGTTGATATACACTCAACGACCGAAGACAATGTACAGTAAATAAGAAATCTTGTAAAAAATCTTACAGCCAGCAGTGTTTTTTAATGACCGCTCATTATAAATAAATAGCAACCCTCCGACTTATGGAGCGGTGATCGGTATCAGCTGATATTCATTACTCGGTCTTTGGAGTTGCTGATCAGAAACAACAATTGTAAAATGGGTGAGGCAAATACATAAATGTCACACAGATAGTGAGTGTTTTTACTGCCTGATCCATTACGGCTGAAGGATCTCCACCACGTGAAGTGGTTTACATTCATGTCTAACCTTGCATAGACTCAAGATGCAGTCAGGTAGGGAGTATGTTTGGGTTGCAAGTATCGAGCTTAAGGAACTGAGTATTTGGTTTCTTGCTGCACAGAATTTAATCCAATTTTGTGAACACAGATATAAGATATAATCTTTTGGTTTGCAACTACATGACTATGAGATGTAAAAAGGCATTTTGTGAGTTTTGGAATCTGCTCTGTCAAGCAGGCAGTTAGGATTTTAGACAGAAGGAACAAAACTTCTCATTTTGGAGGGTGTTACAGAGTATTAGGACATGTAATGAAGGCCTTGTCAAAGTAAATAGACAATAATCATCAAAATGGACTTGCAGAGTATAATTTTAGAGTGACAAAAGAAAATCATGCAACCTTTCAAATGAGGAAAACATTTTACAGGATGTCTTCTACAGAAGCTCCCTATAAAATCCTGCAAAGATCGATATCTGATTGGCTGATTCTGATGACTTTAAAACTGCGATCAGTATCAGCCCTAAAAAACCTGATCAGAGCATCCCTGCAGCTAGCCATTTTGCTCATCTCTATTGCTGCTGCAGGTTACAATAATATCCAACATTATTGCCTATCTACACTGTTGCTTCAAAGCGGTGCTGATATATCACTACCTTCGGGCAGTGGCAATGCCCTCGCTCCGAGTGAAAACAGCCTGAGGCCACAAAGAGAAGCTCACACGCCGATCCTCACCTTGTAGGCCCTGATGTTTCACTGCTGGCAAGAAAGCATCTGGTTATTGAAACTAGCGTACCGCACTGTTCAGACATTGTACACAAAATCAGTAATACCTGGTAAGAAGTAAGACTGGGGCATGAACAAAGTGAATGTGCTCTCTGACAGGTGAAATGTGAAAGTCGGGGGGAAAAAGGCACATTAAAAGCCTCAAGAACGTCAAACAATGACCGAGGCTGTATTCCTGAGTCTTCCACTCAAACAAAGCATCGCTTGTGTCGTCCACATGAAAGAGGACCCTGCGCTTGACTCAACACATTCCTCGCTGTATTTGACAGTTGGTTTCTCCATGTGAGGTTCTGTGGTTTGGATACTGATGCTTGGAGTGTGTTTTGTGTTGGGGTAAATGTGACACGCACACTGCAGGATACATGCAGAGGTGCCGCGGCTCCACGCCACAGGATTTGAGTACTGCATAGACATTTCTCCATCTCCAGTGAAACACACACACACAGGCTGAGCTTGTTTACTCAGTCGTTATTGGTCTGGAAAGCTTGGTGTTATAGAACATCTGCTGATGATTGGCTGGTAACTTTATACAGTACAGAATGCCAGGGACCCTAATACTGCAGGCTTGCCCACCTGAAGGGTATATACTGCAGGCAATGAAACTGTATCCATAGAAACCACAAAATTACACAAGTTACTGGTTGTTAAAAACTTATAATATGAGTGTAGATAGTGTGTGTATATGCCTTTGTCATTCATCTATATGTATATGTTCCTGCGTGATCTGAATGTGTGTGTATGTGCTCTTATTTATCTTTGTGCTCTATTACGGTTTACAACAGCCGCCCATAACTTTGCTTTCACCTACCTCGACTGTGACCACAGTTTCCAGATGCCCTCAGGCACCTTTCTATTCAGGTAAGCCCAAAAAAGGGAGGCAGCATCCTGGGTCTTTCACTCTAATCCGCAGCATGAATCCCTCCTTGGGGCTAACAGACTACCAGGGCTGCTCTACTATTACCAACACAGTCTGTCTACAAGACACAGCGTGCCATAGACTAAGCCAGGAAGGTGAACCGCTCATTTTAAGTGAAGTAGCAGAGAAACAGTGCACACTGATGAATGGCAACGCACGAAGCCTCACAAGTTGACGTTGATGCAGATAGCCATGACGTTCAAATTTGAAATCTCATTTTTTAGGGGTTTTGAGGAGCTTAATTGCAAACACGTCAACAACCTACAGGGAACAGCGGATCATTACTATGAAAATGAAGCAGCTGAGGGGCCACAGGAATGTATGTTAACAGATTAACATGTGGAGCCAGTTACCGATGAAGGATTTCTCACCTCTGGCAAAGATGTTTATCGACTGTGTATCTATTTGTCCTCCACAATGAAATGAAAACAAGAGGGATGATGGATCAGTCTCCTTTCACTTATTGATTCATTTGTCTGTCAATCATGTGTGATATCTCAGAGGATGCAGATTGAATTAGAATAAAATGTTTTAACCACTAAAATCTGCATTTTCAAAATTACACCAGTTGGACCGTGGAGTGCTGTAGGCTGCAATTACAGGTCAAAATATGGGGACATTACTAATTGGCCATGATTGAGATCGTTCATGGCAATGCTGTTGCCTTGTTGTGCACAAATAAGCGTATGTGTGTTTGTGAGCAAGAGAGAGATCCAAAGTATTGATTTCATCCCTATTATGACTAGAAAATGCTAATAGTAATGAGGTTATCATCAAAAAAGAAACAATTAACTTGTCCTCATTGAGGAGGACAAGATATTTGGATGGATTTGAAGTGTGTGTGTGTGTCTGTGTCTTTGTGTGTGTGTGCATATGTGTGTGCATGAGAGAGGATAAGGGTGCTAGATGAAGCATGTAACAGTATTTGTCATGTCTTCATGGGAGGTCCATTCCTCTCCACGCTCGGATCAACCATTCTCTGACTGCCTTCTGTAGACAAATGGATCATTTCACACACAAGGATCTCTCCAGAATATTTACTCTATTTACAAAAGCAAAAAAGATTAGAAATCCAATTAAAAAGACACAGCAAGCGAACAAAGCCTGTCCACCAAAGCATATCAGCTTTTGTCTCAAAATGTTTTTTTTGCTACTATCGCAAAATTTTCTGAAGCAATATCCAAAAGCTTATAGTGAAAATGCAGCCGTTCAATCTCTCTGTCAGTCACCCTGTGGCACTGCAACAATATCTCTCTTATATGAATGAAACTTTAACCCCGAACAGACGATTTTTTGCTGGCAACGGCACAGTAGCTGCAGTTGTACTCTGAAAGGGCAGCAGGGAAGAGAGAGACAGAGGGAGAAAGAGAGGCAGGAGGGATGGAGGGAGACAAAAAACAGGGAGAAATGAGAGGGAGATGTATAGAAAGAAGTAGGGACGGAGTGAGGATGGGAGAGAGGGAAGACAGAGAGGGGAGAGAAAGAGCGGTGAGAGCAAGTCAAGGACGGCTGTAGCCCCGTCTCAAATTCTGCCTCGCCAGTCAAATCCACGAGACCAACATAATGTTCCCCCTTCTGAATCTGCGGAGCGTTTTTCATGTCAAGCGGGGAGATGGGTATCACACAGTGCACCGATTCACCTCCATCCGATGAGGGCAGATAGTTATGGTTCAATTCTAAGAGGCCCAGCGAGCGTCTATTCAAAGCCGAAACCAGGGAGATCTGGCCGGGGTGCAACGGAGAGGAATTCAATAATTCACCTCCAGTATGTAAGGGCCAGTGCACTCCAGCAAATACACACTTGAAGCACATACAGTTCACAGTGAGGAAAAGGGAAAAAAAGAGGATGGATAAGTCACGGGGAAAGACAGCAATGCAGCGCTTGGCTGGCACTGCAGCTACTCCGGCAGTCTTTGGCAGTATGAAGTGAATCTGAGAGTCTGTGTGCGTGATTGATGATCTGTACGTAAGTGAGATTTACCATTAAGAATGTGCTTCTGCACTAAAACAATGTGTGCGTTTAGGCAGTTGTGCATCTGTGTGTGCGCTGCATGTGTGCATTTGTCTTTTGGGGCCTTTAGTGCTTCGGCTTTCTGCTCTTCTACAAGGTCTGCTGACTTGTGTAGCCCCGACCGAAGAACAGAGCACAAAAGGCAAGCGGTCATGCTGTTCTGACATCCCACGCCTAACTGCCAAACAGAGCACAGCATTAGAAGATCTGAGAGACAGTGTGAGAGACGAAGAGAAAGGGAAGACAAATGATAAACAGAGGAAAAAAGAAGGAAGAACAACGCCTGGAAGAGCAAGCTGCAGCCTCATTTAGCTGTCCACTTTAAAAAACACTGTCACTTTCTATCAAGTTCCACGCCGGGTGCATCTCACCCATTAATTGGGGATAAACAAATTTTGAAAACTGTTCTCTCCTCACTCTCTCTCTCTCTTACTGCTAACAAAGTGCCGGCTCCTCTGCGGGGATGAGGTCCAGTTTCGTATGGATGGACTTGTCAAACTTAATCTAGTCAGATAAAAACAAACACCTTTGCCGAAGCGGTACATGCTGCAATGCTCTCTGTATACTGTGCAACAAGCAAACTCTCGGTCAAGTTGTTCTCAACTTCAGCATAGTTTAATTTACTGCCATTCAATACGCCATTTATTACTTCCAACAAATTATTATTTAACACTATTTTCTAATGGATTTTAAGTTTACAAAGGCACCGGAAGGCTGAAAAGCATCAAAATAAGTAAACAAATCAATGCAGTAACACTCACCCAGCGGCAGCTAATTAGCAAGGTTTCTAACTTTATATATCGCTCTACTGACCCTTGACATCATTTTCCAAACAAGCTAAATTTGTCCTAGTGAGAGCTACTATACTTAACACTGTTGAGGTCAAGAAATCATTTCTTAGCAAGATCTTTATCCCAGTGGAAGCTCCTCACCCAGACAATTTATCATGATTATTTTCATAGCAGGCATTAATAGGGGATGACTGATTTTTTTAGGCTCAAGCAGAAAGTTCAGATAATTCCAAATAAGCCCTGCTGTAGCGATCACTGCGATATCAAAACCAACAACAGTCAGTCATGTAGCTCAACAGAGAATGTTATTAAGTATGTCGGATCCAATAAGCAATAGAACCTGGTCTTTGCAGATGTTTGCATTTAGAATAGTTTAGCCATACATATTAGTTAAATTTTATACGTGTGCAACAAGATTTACAGGACACAATTTTTAAGGCTGTGTCCAAAATCACTCCCTATTTAGCATGTAGTGCTCTGCATTTACTGTCTGCCATTTTACTTGAGTGTGGAACGAAAAAAGTTGTTTTACATGGCATGTACACTACTTTCTGCTAACAGTCCCACAATGCAATGCTCCGCTACATCTGGCAGTCATGAAGCAAAATGATCATGATTAGTAAGTGTCCGAAATCTCAATTTACCATGCACTATTTAGTAAACTATTTAGTGTCTATTACTGAATATACAAAAGAGAGTAATGAATGAGTGAACTAAATATTCTGCCACCTGCAGTTGTGTTCAGGTGAATATTCTGTTGCTAGTAGCAACCACTACTCGTACAGTATCAGCTAGCCGTTTGTCTGATCTGTGATCAAGCAAATAGACATTGCTGATATTGTTTCCCTTGCTGAAACATTATCTGTAGATACTCTTTATACAATTCTAGCTGTTTAGTGATCATTTGTGATGTCTTAATGTATTTTTTCTGTGATTAGTTTACTGCGAACCAAGGTACCCATAAACTATCAAAGGCTTATGTGTTGCTAATAGGCATTCTAAGTAATTTCTAAATTACTGTTGGGCAAACTGCTATGTGTTTTACTTGTTTTACTCTTATTCTTTGTATATGTGTTCTAGTTTAATTACTGTGTCTTCTAATGGAGGTTTACTGTTTATCCTCTGGAATGAAGGATAATTTAACTAATTTGACAGATTAGTTCATTCTTTTGTCTATTCTTTTGTGAATCCAGTTTTCTTGTTAGTGTACTTACACATTTTGACAACACACACACATAGCCTGTGTTTGTCCTGTTCTATTCTATTCTATACAGTTTGACTGGCTAGCTGTAACCCCTTCCCCTTCCATGCTCGGCCGCCTCCATATTGCCCGGAACGCCAGGAGCGCCATTGCACAACGCTCCATTGGTTTAACATGCGACACGTGGTGGGAGCCGCCAAACTGCAGCACAATCAATTGGTTTTTAATGCTTTGAGTAGGCCCCTGAGCTCTTGAAGCTAGCATGCTTGGCTAATTTGATGTGATTCACTGAGCTGGTAGCAGGCTGTGTGTGTGTAAGGGGCAGTCTGCTGTGTATGTAGCTGGTAGCGGATATGAGCGTGGGTCATAAAGGGAGACAGATTGGTCGCTATCCACTGACGGCGGTGACAGCTGGGGTTAGCACCTAGCAGCCGTTTGGTGAGAGAAAGAGCCACTGGAACACAATGGGGATAGGGCCATGGGGACGGATATGGCCACATGGCTACTGCTGGCATGAAGGCCTGATGAGATGTACACTACAGTACAATGTGGCTGCTGACTAGTGGCTAGTGCCAATGGCTCCAAGAGGCCTCATGACATAAGGCTGGAAGATGGATGGTCGTTAGGCAGCCGTATGGGCTGGTTGGGAATAACCAGTATGGACCACACATATGGCACTACATAACACATACAGTACACACAAACACGTACCAGGCAAACATGAAGAGTTACACAAACATGCATGATGAGGCTGACAGATAAACCATAACAACACATGACTACAGAGTCTGAAAAGATGCCAGAAGATGAAGAAAATGGTACGCTCATTTAAATAAACACATGCATTGATAGTCTAGATGCACAGACACGTACAGATATATTCTAGTGCTTGTGTATGCAGAAGCACACACATACACACTTGCACACCAATAGACTGCTCTGCACATGCTGGGCAGTTACGCTATTAGAAATCTCATTCTTGTCATTCACCTTGTAATGCTGTCTACCCCCCATGACATCTTCACTCTCACAACAGGCAGACTCAGGAGCAAAAATAGTTAGCTTGTTAGCGAGCTAGCTTTAATCCTGTGTGAAACAAGTGTCACCAGGAAAGTGCAGTCCCAACTGGGAAGGTAGCAAGCTACAGCAGGGAAGAGACGGCTGGGTGAGTTAAGATACTCGTAGGAAAGGCAGGAGGTCGCATGGCTGAAAGGCAAACTGAGTGGCTTGGAGGGCAGCTGCAGCTGGGTGTGGTGTGTGTGTGTATGTGTGTGTCCGCCTGGCTGGTGGCCTGCTGCGACCAGATTACATGTTCACTGTCCCACAGCGGGAGTGGAAGTGAGATGGGTAGGACTGAGTGGTAAATGGCCACAGCGGGGAGCCACGCGGCTGGTTGAGCACTCACTCCAGTGACTGAGTGCTGGACCATCAGCTGTAGAGTTCAGTGTTTCCCAATTTGTTCAGTCACAGGGACTCGCAAGCAGTTGTCTTTTTGACTCAGGCTAACAATGCTATCAACACTTTCATCAGTTGCTTGAAACATCAATTTTCAATGAAAGTAGCAATAGAAACTGCTCATAGAAAATTTTAGTCAAATATATTTTTTAGGGTGCCTATTAACATTCGCACAAGATGAAAATTTGCCCTCTTGGTTAACTATGGCCAAGTTACCCTCAGGGTTGCAATTTCTTATCCAAAGAGAAAATAACTAACCGCATCAACAAAATTATACAATGTTTACATGCTTACTATGTACTGTACTATAGTACATAGTTCATAGTTGTATAGCACACTTTTACAATAATATGCTTCACTCTACTGTATGAAATACTCAAGTGCACTCTGTATTGTACTGCAGGGCATTGAACTGCAGCAAACTTTAAGTAAGAAGTCTATTTTGCTAATTTTTGTCTGTGGTACAGTTAGACTGTTTGTAACTGATTGTAAAGAATCAAACACATGGGTCCTTAACTGGTTTGGAGCAATGAAGAACAACGTACACTGGATGTGCTTCAGGGGCCACAAAAAGCCTCGAGCAAACATTAAAGCCTCTGGCAGAATTATTTAAAACCTCTAAGCAACAAAATGAGAACATTCACGGTGCTAGGATCAATTAAATCTCAAACCTCAATCTTTCACTCGAAGAAGTAAAACATGATTTAACCAGTGAAGAAAATATGAAATAACTCATTAGTGTGGACATTCTTTGCAGACTGGGTGACCTAAAAAATGAAAAATTTGGACTCTCAGAAAACTAATGTTCTGTACTCTCTGTAATAGGATGAATGCATACCATTGGATGCAATGCGATTACCTCAGTTGTACTGTGGCAGACTGTGTTGTTGGTGAAGTAAAACTAATTAATATTAATTTTTTTCCTGTCTCCTGTCTGGGCTGGTTACCCAGAGCAACAGTCTACAGCTTGTCTGTATTGTGTTGTGGTCTGGTAAATGATGCTGAATCGCTTCCTGGCACATCCAACACCTATAAACTCCCGACCAAAAAAATAAAAACTAAATGTGTTTGTATACTTAGGAAAGATGGAAAGATGTGGTTATCAGAATGGGGTAATATGCTTTTATTGAGCTGTGTATAGTAACTGCAGGACAAAAGTGGGGTAATCATTTAGCTATCAGAAGTTTTCATGTGGCACTGTAATGGTATGTGCATGTATGCAATTTAGTTGGTTTAACATTTGACCTGCAACAGAGGAAGAATGTGGCTTAAACGTTTTTCCAGACAGAATCTATTTTTCCGATCATTCGTATTGCTCTAAATATAAAAAAATCTTCCATGTTGTAAACTATTTTCAGCAAGAACATGAAATAAACTTCTTTTAACAAGTTCCTCCTAAAACCTTTCAACAACTCCGGCTAAACAGTGTGCAGAGAGGAGAAACTGGAGACAAACCATAGATTTTCAACTAAGGGTGGGCCCCAATGGGGAGTCAAGGGCAGCTACTGCAGGTGAATGGTAGAGTACTTACTGTAGGTTGCATAACATATTGTTGATGAGGCATCCATGACGTACTCTGGACCTGAGGAGGAACACATAAAATGAAATAAAATGATGGTGACAATATAAATTTTCCTCAGTCTTAGTCAGATCCACGTAGTATCCCACATAAAGCAATAAACGCTGTTCAAATATTCACAATATGTTCAAATACTCTTGAGTCTGGAGGTTTTAAAATGATTGCATTGGTTTTAATGCACCAAAATGGCTGAACTTTACACAGATTAAGTTGTGCCAAAGAATTACAAAAAGAATTTGAAAGTCTGGAGGCAGCAAATCTCCCTCCTGCCTTCTCATTATTGCCAACAGTATGACTTAGCATAGAGCCCATAAATTAGGTTCCTTTTCTATAATAATAATGGTATTAATGCCATACCCAGTGATGTTGCAAGTGGGGTGAAACATTGTGAAAATTCGAGGGACAGACAGCTTAGCCTTTTAAAAGTAAAAATAAAATAAAAGAAAAAATAAAAGGAATTTGAGAGTGGTGAAAAGAACTTTTTTTTTTCGTGGGCCAGAATTCAGGGGTATGCCAAGCTATTACCAGCGTAAAACATATACAGACATGCATATTTACAAATGTGAATGAGAAAGTTAAAGAGATGGTGAAACAGTGACAGAGACAATGATCAAGAGACTGGGGGAATGGAGGAACAAACAGAGCTTTTAGATGTGCTGGAGAGAGGAATTAGACAGCTTGTAGCAGACAAACACACAGGCTGGCCACTGATCCTCATAAAATGATTAGATTAAACAAAGACAAACATGGAATAATCTGCTATAAGAGCAATCAATCCTCCAAGCCAACCCAAATGCGTGATTTGGATCCATACCTAAACAAGCTTGATATTCTATAACATGAAGCCAAGTCTGTTTGTTTATACATGGCAGTATTTGTTCTCCCCAGCTGAATGGGACAGCAGATAGACACAGAGAAAGCTTATCTTTAATCACTGATCTTCAGCATTTTCTAACTAAGATGCTGCATGACCATAATGTGATATATTTAATAGTGAGCAGAACTGTAGTCTTGAGACTTTGATTCTAGTCAGACTTAAGGCCCCTTTACACTGTGTGACTTTGGGCTGTTCCAAACGAAAATTGTCAATTGTGAAAGAAGCACCATAGCCAAAGCTTGTTTATTGTTTTGCTACATTTTCAAAATATAAGCGCGACGCAGATGGATGACGAATGTTGATGATGAGTCTCCGGTTGTTCTGTTTTTTTCCCTATTCTTTAAGGTACAAGATTTAGACAAGAGAATCAAAATCAAAAACATTCAAGTCTCAAGTTTGGACCTGTTAAAATTCCAGAACAATAAATAATACTTTGCTTGTGAGGATTTGATTTGGACTTGTATTGACTGACCTGGATTTTTCCTAAAGGAACTTGGGAACCTTGGGAAAGAAGCTCTGATAGAGTGGTGTTGCTTATTCTACATAACACAGTTAGTAAGGTGCAGTTATGTTATTGCTACAGTAGGTTCAGCGTGGGTGTAATGTGCATGACATAAGAAGCTCCGTACCTCTGGCTGAACTTCACAGCTTGTGTTACCATTTAAAACGGTCTGTCAGCCAATAAGCCAAAAAGCTGGTCAGTCAGTCGTTCAGCTGCACAGTCAGCCAGTTGGCCAACCATCCAACCAGTCAGATGTAAAGCCAAACAGCCAGCCAGTTAGCTGGTTAGTAAGCCAGCCAACCACACATTCAACCAGCCAGCAACATATTTAGTCAGCCTGTGAGCCAGTCTGTAGAGCCAGTGATGTAAACCAGGCCACGACTGGCTGGCGGCACTAGCTGAGATCTTGGTAGTAATCTGGCCTGGGCTGGCTCCTGTCATGTGGATCATCAAAGCTGTTTTTCCAGGAAACCAAGCCAATCATTGTTCAAGCTCACCGGAGCCAGGCTTAAAAGAACACCAGAACACTGCTGTTTGGATGGGTCATTTGCAGATTTGATAAACCAATGCTATCAAACTAGTAGCTTAAAAAATATCCACTTAACATAAACATAAAAGGAATGGCATATACAGTAATTTCTATGCACCTTGAGATTTTCATTACAAAGGCGATAGTTTCCATTATAAAAGGAAGTGATTTCCTTTTGTCTGGCGTATATGGCTGCCTGGCTTGTCTTCTCTTTTTCTTTTTCCTCTGTCTCTTTGTACTTGAACAGAAGATGAAGGACTCACCTTCCTGCCGTGACTGGCTGAAGGGCAATATTACAGGAAGCGGTGGCAGAGCTGCCCGATATTGAAACTGTGAGGATTAATATTCCTCAAAAGCCTGGCCATTGTTTTTGATAAATCAATTTGGGAAGCCTTCCGAGAGCGGATTAGAGACGCGCCCTGGCCCACTTTTCTCCCTCCTCCTTTTCCCCCTACCCCTCCACCGCAGGTACTGGACCAGAGTTTTAATCAAGCGTGCCTCAAAGACGGGCACAGCAACCTTCAGCAACACCCCTCCTCTGCCCCCCCATCCGAGCCATCGCCATCACCACCACCCCTACGATCCTTCCTCCTCTCCCTAGTTGTCTTTCTCTCCATCTGTCCCTTCTATTTTCCCATCTATCCTTCATCTCCTTTCTCTTGCTCACTATCCTCGTCTGTCTGTCTCTGCATACCAAACAGAGCCGATGTTAAACGATAGTGTCTGAGCAAGAGGGCACAGTGGCAGCGCCTCTTGATGTTTAGATTCGGCAAAGGGTGCTGCGTGAAATGTGTGGTGACGGAAAGTGGTTAACTCTCTTGACATCTCACACAGCCAATTTTCACGTTACTGTTCATTCTGTTTCATTACTCCACAGATCACAGCCGTGAGGAATGTGGAAATTCACTTTGGAAGAGGAAGTGATTGTATTGGAGTTAGTAAAAAAACAACAAAAAAACAACAACAACAACAACAAAAAAAACGCCTTCATTGCATCAGCAGCTGAGGGAGCACAAAAAAGGTCAGGAAACTGTGAGGGAGAAAGTCTTTGTTTTTCCTAGACACTTTCAATCTTGATGGGTGATTTTATTTTTTTTCTACCCTGTCAGCCATTTTTTTTAATCCCTTTTTCTGTTGCTTGTTTTCTGATGCCTGTTGTGTTTGCCGCCTACGAAACAGATGTCATCGAGCACAGCTGGAGCGGCGAAGAAACGATGAGAGAAGAAGAGAGAACCTCACGCTGTTTTGCAGTCCGCCCCCTCTCTTCCATCCCCCTACACAAAGCAAACCCTCCTATTACACATACACAGACAGCAATCTACCCATAATGCAGTGCATTATGGCCCACCTGATATGTGGAAACGGGGGAAGCAGCGATGAAGGGCGTGATGGAGGTCTGTGCAATCATGCGGTTGGTGGCGATGCTGTAAGGCGAGGAGTAGAACCTGAGAAGGGACAGAGAAGGAGGAAGAGGGAGGAAGAGAAAGAGGGGAAGGAGGGTGGAGAAAAGAGAAGTGGAACGGAGGTAAAGAGCAGTGGAAGGTAGAGAGAATAGAGAGAGGAGGGGACACAGCAGAATTAGTTTGTCAAATTCATATTAAGTATATAGAACAGAATGTAAATATGAAATTCTGTTACCTTAATACAAGAATGGGGTGTTATTAACTGACAGATCTTTGTCTATACAAAGGTCTCTCTGTCTATATAAGAGAGAAAAACAGACCTGCAAACTAGAACACACAGACACACAGACACACAGACACACACACTGTGGATTTATCCTGTAGCTTGTTCAGAGCAAACACTTGGCCATATATTGTATTTCGAACGCCACATAAAAGTTTCATGAAGTGTCTCATAGTGTTCTCTATTGAAAAGTCAGGTTTTATCACATCAAATTGAGCTTTGTCATCTATAAAGTACGAGGTTTTTTTCAACATGGATTCTAGTATTAAGGCTACATTGTACCGTGCTGGCTGGCTGACTTAAGTGGCACGCTTGTAGGCTGAGCTTGGAGAAAACTCAATGCATTTCAAAAAGCTAAGGTTTGACATGAGCTGCAGAGAAGCGAGGTGGTCGGCTACGCTATTTTATCTCATTGCTGGAGGTTTATAGCAACCGAATGTTGCTGTGATCCCCTGGGACTCTCTGTCCAATAGTCTCTGTCACCTGAGTTGAAGATCATATTACTGGCTGAGGATATTAGACAAGTTATGTACTATGCTTGACAACCCCACATTCGATTTCAAGATACAGCATCAGTTCTTCATGTTGTGTATTACATCATATTTTAACCCTAATGTTCTGTTTGGAGTCCCTGACACCCCAGACCCATTTTAATAGCTCAAAAAACAGAACATTGTTTTATCAGCTTGATACTTTCTACATGTTGGTTTTAATAAGGTCAGAAGAAAAGAAAACATATTTGAAAAAAGAAAAAAAGAGTGATTTAGCAGTTTTCATTATCACTTTTACACATACAGCAGTGGGGTCTGTGAGACTCTAAACAATGAGGAAGTAAAACCAACGTCAATAAAATACACACAACTCTGAAATACCCTCCATGTGTTACTTATGAGATGCTGGAATAGCTTACAGTGTTATGTCTTTAGGTTGGATTTTGTCTTAATATGGGAAAAAAACGTTTCTCTTTGCTGCTCGCCTATGAAAGTATACAGCATACTTAAATTTATTCAGATATTAATACAAACTAGAAAATGTAAATTTAGTCCCACAATAGCATATATATGCATTATATATGGGTAATTTGCATTATAATTATATTTCACATTCACTAATCCAATTTGCACTGTGGGCCTACCAGGGTCAGGTGCATTGTTAGCCAGGCAGCAGGCAAAGGCGGGGACCTAGGCTGAGGGAGCATAGCTATTACAGCAGGTGGAGCGGTACCAACTAGATATAGTTGGGCTCACCTCTATGTATAGCAGTGGGTTTGGAACCATACTCTAGGAGTGGGGCTAGACTCTCTCCTTTTCTGGAGTTGCCCAGGGTGAGAGCTGCTGGGTGTGTCGATACTCATGAGCCCCTGGCTGAGTGCTGTGTGT
Source organism: Oplegnathus fasciatus (assembly GCA_003416845.1). Lineage (NCBI taxonomy): Eukaryota > Metazoa > Chordata > Actinopteri > Centrarchiformes > Oplegnathidae > Oplegnathus > Oplegnathus fasciatus. Next base: position 394,859 of record NTHP01000285.1, on the reverse strand, counting down.
TTGGCTTTTCCCAAGAGAACAAGAGGATTGCCTCTATGCGACTAAGAGTTACTGAGAGGAAGGCTCTGACTGTTGTTTGTGCCTATGCATCGAACAGCAGTTCGGAGTATCTGGCCTTCTTCGAGTCTCTGGGTTGGGTCCTCGAAAGGATACCACCTAGGGTTTGTATAGTTCTGCTGTGGGACTTAACGCTTAAGAGGGCAATGATGGAGAAACCTGGAGAGGGGTGATTAGGAGGACTGGTCTACCCAATCTGAAACTGAGTGGTGCTTTGTTATTGGATTTATGTGTCAAGTGTACTTGGTACCAGAACACCTTAGGCCAAAGATTGGTGATCGACCTTGCGGTCGTATAATCAGATCTGTGGCAGTATGTCTTGGACACTTGGATGAAGAGATAAACAAAGCTGTCAACTGATCACCACCTGGTGGTGAGTTGGCTCAGATGGCCCAGGAGACTGCAGGACAGACCTGGCAAACCCAAAGGTGTAGTGAGGGTGAACTGGGAATCTCTGGTCGAGCTGTCTCTCAGTTGGCCTCAAGGAAGTTGCAAACTGTCAGACGACTCACGATGGGAAAGCAGTACTTGGCTTGGGTTGTGTTCAGCATGGGAGGAGAATTGCTGACCTGGACTGGGGATATGGTCGAGAGGTGGAAAGAGCACTTTGAGTAACTCCTGAACCCAAACAACAGGTCCTCTGTGTAGGAGACAGACAGAGTTTGATGACTTGGGGGGAAGCCTCACCCATATCCCTGGCTGAGGTCTCTGAGGTAGTTAAGAAGCTCCTCAGTGGCAAGGCGCCAGGTGTGGATGATATTCGCCCTGAGATGCTGAAGGCTCATTCCTTGGAGCCATCTGGTCCTTATATAACCGGAATGAAAAGCTGTATCCATATTCTCAGAAAGTCAAACACATTTTTAGTGGGTGTTATCATCAATTCTATTTGTGATTTTCATGGATAGGATCTCAGAATTGCTTCTCTGCTCTTTGCAGATGATGTGGTTCTGTTGGTTTCATCAGACCGTGATCTTCAGCACACACTGGGATGGTTTTCAGTCAAATGTGAAGTGGTCGGGATGAGAGTCAGCATCTCAGAATCTGAGGCCATGGTTCTTTCTGGTAACCAGGAAAATGGTGGATTGTTCCATTTGGGTTGGGGGTGAGTTGCTGCCCCAAGTGCGGGAGTTCAAGTATCTCAGGGTCTTGTTCACAAGAGTAAAATGGAGCGTGAAATCAACAGGCGTATTTGGTGCAGTGTCAGCAGTAATGCGAGCATTGTACTGGACCGCTGTGGTGAAGAGGGAGCTGAGCTGGAAGGCAAAGCTTTCGACTACCCAGTTGATCTACATTCCAATTGTCACCTATGGTGATGAACTTTGGGTAGTGACCGAAAGAATGAGATTATGGATAAAAGCAAAATGAGTTTCCGCTGTAGGGTGACTGGGCTCACCCTTAGAAATTGGGTAAGGAGCGCAGACATCCGGAGGGAGCTCGAGGTAGAGCTGTTGCTCCTTCACACTGAAAGGAGTCAGTTGAGGCGGTTCGGGCACCTGATAAGGATGCCTCCTGGGTGCCGGAGGTTTTCCGGGCATGTCCAACTGGTAGCAGAGCCTGGGGTAGACCCCGAAACACTCTGGAGATATTATATATATATATATCATCTGGCTTGGGAACACCTCGGGATCCCCAGAAGGAGCTGGGAAATGTTGCTGGGGAGAGGGATGTCTGGACTACCTTGCTTAGCCTGCCACCACAACCTGGCCTGGATAAGCGGCAGAAAATGGATGGTTGGATGGATAATCCAATTTGCACTTGAATTTTGATGTACCAGTAAGCACAGTCTGACAAATGTGAAATGGCATTTCTGTTTTACATTTTCAGTTTCAGTTCAACTGCATTTTCATTTTCTACTTTGCATTAACATATGAATTAAATTGACTACATACTTCTACATTCTTTGCTAGCTGATTGTATTTTTTATTTTCACTTGAATAAAGTTGACTACTTTTACATTCTTTGCCACTTAATTCACCCTATTTGCCTTTTTTCTGGGATATGATCATTAAGCTAAATTTCTGGTTGAATGTATTAAGAGTGAATCATTCCTTTCTCAGCAGGTCTGTTGCTTCACACAAATATCTGTGGGATTATAATTTGGCGGATTTGCAGCAAAGCAGGCTTTTTTCAGGCTGTGTGTAATGAGTGATGCTATTCATCCAGTTTTTTGGTTGAGATTGACTCAGAGTCACTGGGGGATAAGTGGTTTAGGAAGCGGGGAATGAGGAGCTTCCTGTGAATGACTGAGGCCAGGGGGAGATAGAGGGGAGCCTCAGCACTCTCCTTCCTGTCTCAGTACTGTGGGGAAAAATAAAACACGTTGTCGGGTCATTTATTTCCACAGCACCATTAAGTCATGACATAAAGACAGAGAAACACACAGGAACACACACACATACATGAAGTCCCAAACACACGTAGACACACACAAGCTCACTCAGCTACCCCATGCCATTTCTCACCCGACCCAACCTATGAAAACCGACATTTTAAGTCCATATAGATTTCGTTAATCAAACAGTAACAAAGTGCAGACACTACATTACTCTTTATGTATGGCAGTGTTATTGACTGGGGTCCTATGAGCCAAGAGGTGAGTGTATTAGATGGTGCCAAGGATGGATTGATCATCAAGCTCTTACCCATTCTGCATTGCAGCGGGATCATATGTTAACGCCATGCCAGTCTGAAAGAGAAAAAACGATAAACATGCAGGATTAATCACAAATTAAGAGAGTTGGATCAGAAGAAATATTAAATGACACTAAACTGCAGCAAGGGAAAATGTGACAATTAAAAAGACAATACAGATAACACAGAGTTGGTCACGAAACAACAACTTTTTTCTTTTTCGTTATCTATCTTTCTGTCTGTATTTTTCTTATTATTTGCACTTTGGGTAATGCGCATATTCACTTTTTTGTCGAGAGTTAGATGAGAAGATTGTATGTTTTTACATTTCGGCTTTTGTACAGGTTAAACAAACGAGATACAGTATAGCGTGTTAATTAGTGAGCTGTAGAGGTAATAGTAGGCAGCTTTTTTTAAAACTTTTGGACAGAGCCAAGCTAGCTGTTTCCAGTCTTTGTGCCAAGCTAGCCTAACCGCCTGCTGGTTGTACCTTCATATTAAGAGTACAGACATGAGCAATAAAGCAAATAAGCGTTTTTCCCAAAATGACGACCTACTCCTTTAAGTCGGAATGTCAGCTGCGTAGGACCAAAAACTGAGAAGGAACCAGAAATCCTGCACACCTATTTTATTCAATCACAACATTTCAGTTGGTAGGCCTTCGTCAGGTAAGATAAATATCTTCTAAATGGTATAGTACATATACATTGGACCTGTACATGTACATTGGTCTGCATTCTGTCACTGTCACTGTATTACTTTGTGCTGGTATGTTCTGTATGTCTCTGGGAAATCTGTTAATACCTTCCTGCACCAATGTCACCAAGATAATTCGCTGTACCTTTATTGTACTTGGGGAATAACGTAATTTATACCCTGATTCTTTTTGTTCAAAATAAATTAAATCAAATCAAAATCAACTTATTTTAAATTGGAAAAACTGACAAGTGACAAAACCAATGTGGGGAAAAAGCTTAGTCAATAGGACAAAGTGAATTGGTATTGAGGATGCCTTTTTTTCTATTTCAATCACGTACAATCATGTTTTTATGAATGAGAGGAAATGAAGAAATGCCCTTTGGAGAGAAAAGGAGTGAGTGGAAAACTGAGTTCTTTGTCTGCTGGTGGTGTGTGTGCACGTGTGTCTAGATGCGTGTGTGTGTGTAAGTGTATGTAAGTGTGTGTGTGAGGTCCTCTTAGAGTCCAGGAGAGAAACCTGTGCGCCGCAATCCGTCATCTGCATTCCTGAAGGTTCTCTCCCGGAGGAGAGCTAATCCGATTTCTTTTAACGGGAGGCTGCTGAGGACGGCAGATTTCATCAGCACACACACACACNTGTGTGTGTGTGTGTGTGTGTGTGTGTGTGTGTGTGTGTGTGTGTGTGAAAAGCGGGTAATTACCGACGCCTGCGCTTCCTAAAGGTCGCTGGTTGCCTGAGGTGACACGGAGGGCAAGGCACAGCGATCGATCACTCACTGCCCCATGGACACACGGCTCTTCTCCACTCATCTGTCACTGTCCCTCATCTCTCTCACACACACACACACACACACACACCCAGGCATACAGCGAAACACAAATATGTGTACAATGTTCACACACACACACACACACACACACACACACACACACACACAGACACAGACACAGACACACAGAGAGCATGTGTTTTCTGAAGGACAAACATTTCATCTCTCCTGGTCTCCCCTACCTTGCCGTTTCAGCAAAACTGTCAGCCTCACTGAATGTGTGTGTGCGTGTTCACTCTATTCTATACAGTCCAGTCTGAAGCACTCCTCTACCTGTCTCCTCTGTGTGTCCTTCCCAGTATAGCTGGTTGGTAGCCTATGAAGAGACTTTAACCTTGTCTCCACATGTTGCTGATGAATATGTTACCATAGCGCTGTATCCAATTTCTGGTTTCCCAGCATTCTGATGTATGGCGGGAATATACATGTTCAGTGAGGCGTTTGGCTTGAGATGCAATTTACGTGACAGCGCCTTTACATCCGGGGGCAGTTTGATCAATATATGGGGTATTTTCTTTTCTTTTTTTTTTAACAGCTCCATACCTTACAGTAAATACAAATGACAGTCAGTAATGGTTTACATAAAGCCAGATGTTGTAGCCAACGTCTCAAGGGGCCTTGTGAGCAGGGACGGGCCTGCTATTAGAAATACCATTACCTCAGAGGTAAACGCCTTGTTTGGAACGTCATCATGGGGAATGGAAAGAGTTTAACTGACAGTCAACTGACATTTCTTGGCCATATCTGGGTCTCCTAGTTATCAGTTCTTAAAGTTGTATTCAAGGAAATCATGTAAAAATGTGAATATGTATTTTGCATATTGCTGTTCTTATTCACTGAATTTGTGAATGTCAGCATTAAGGAATTAAGTAATCAAAGAAGCATGCAGTCCTTCAACTGAGGTTGGAAACATGAAAATTAAAAAAAGTGATGCTGGATTGTAACACCTGTCTCTTTCCACTGACTCCTGGTCGATGACTTTGACCCCTTTTAGAGTCAGTCCACGGTTGGAAAAATATCAAGTCAGCCATTCACATCCAACACTAGAGACCATCCCGAACAGAGACAAGAGTAAGAATGTGGCTGAAAGCTCAGGACGAACCAACTTAAATGGACTTTGTGATAAGAATTTTTAGTTGAAAAGTAAATTATGATTTGTGCTTGATGAATATCAATATTGCTATTGATTTGATTAATATTGAGTTGTGATGTACCGAGTTTCTATAGTTGATAATTCACTCATATTCTTGTAATTCTATTTTGCACAATTTTTTGGTCAGGTGATCCCATTGCTCTATACGTGGCAACTCTGATGTGCTGCCAGCTTGATGAGCAAACCTGCATAAGTTGGATGCAAAATGCATTTTTCGTTGTACAAAACATTCTTATCTTATGCATCTTATGCAGAAAAAAAAATTCTAGGGATCTAGAATTGAACACTGATTTGTTCTGCACTCTACCAGTACCCTATGAAAGATCAGTTTTCAACTCTTTATACTTCTAGGACATGTTGAGGGAGGACGGCTTCTGCATTGGTGTAACATCTTACCTCGCCTTCTCTGTGCCACGGCCTCCCGTTCTGAGGGTACTTGCTCTGGCTCTGGCGTTTCTTCTGGCCTCCGTCGGCAAATTTGCACAGCAAAGGCTCCGTGGGAGCTGCAGGGAAAGGGAGAGAGGAGAAAATCATGTTAGGAGGACTACATCCCGGGACCCCTCAGAAGTACAGAAGCCCTTTTTGAACTGTGTTGCATTTCACTACTGCTACCATCGTATCTCTGTCTCTCCCTCCTCCCTCCCTCCTCTCTGCCCCCCTATGGAGCTCCTAGACAAATTCCCAGACCAACGATGTTGGCAGGCCCTCCCTACCCCGGCCAAGTCTGGCAGCCCATGAAAGAGCATTGCAGGGTATTGTTGAAATAATAATCACAGTAATCGCTCTTGTAAATACCTCTGAGATGGTAATGCAGGACTGCTCTGTCAGCCAAAGCTTATTTTTTGAAGGCGTTCCTGTTTCTGACGCGTCATCCCTCCGTGTTTCACTTTAACAGCCATCTTCTCTTTTATTTGAACTTTTATGCCTTTTTCCACTCTGCAACCATCAGTGCAAGCGTCTCACTGGGCTGTGCTGTTTGAGTGGAGGCTGTCACAGATATTACTGCTGCTGTTCCCGGAGTGAACACTGGGGGCACTCTAACCATTTCTATCAGCAACCAGCAGGAAAACACGATATGAAATAGCTGTTATTAATCCAATTAAAAAAAAGAAAAAAGCCCTTTGTACTGTGACCTCATCTAAGCTGTCTCTGTATCAACAGCCTTTTGTATGAATAATTGCCGATAAAAGGTTGATGAAAGTGTTGCGATGACCTACGTTGCTATAAAGATAACTTCTCAAAGGGCACTTTCTCACACTTGAGCTGCAGGTGAGCACCAAAAGAGACAAAAATGGATTCAGGTAGAGGACTCAGATGAGATACTGTAGAGAGAGAGAAAAAAAATCTGAAGAAAGACAAGCTCAATGAAAGAAGAGAGCGAAAAAAAAGCAGAGAAAGGAAAAAGTTCTTAGTGAGCTTTTCTCATGAGAAACGGGTGGCTCTCTTGGCTGGGGATCTGGGGGTGTTAACAGTGTCCATCCCCTTTTCAGTCTGCGTCAGCAAGATCGGAATCTCTTTGGAAGCAGACTGTGGAGATGAGAGAGGGGCATGGAGACAGTTGGATAAATGAAAAGAAACACCGGAGTACAGAGGGAGTAAGAGAAACAAGACACAAAAAAAATGGGAAGAGAGTGAAACAGATAAGAGAAACAGGTGGGTGACCGACAAGGGGAAAACAGAGGTAGAGTGAGAATCTACACCAGGATCAAACACTCGTTCCCTGGGAAGGTTGTACAGTTCAGCAACAGTACAGTACACACTGAGCCAGCCAGCTTGTCCAAACACTGAACCACCACTGCCCTGCACCTGGTGGCCTAGAAGGGACCTGACGGCTCTCCTGTCATCGCATTCGCATTACAGGCCTGGCAGCTCGTGACACGGCCGCTCTGTGACGACACAGGCCAATGACGGGGCCTGTCTGCAGGAGGTGAGCAACGGGACCTTTCATCACACCGTGCCCGAGATGACACCCACCGAGAGAATTGTTGATGCTTTAATCTCCGCTCCCAGATGTTAGAGGCGCTTGGGCAGAAAATTGTAAATGAGCAAAGGGCTGTGGCACTAACAAAAATGGTGTGTGAGTGTGCATTTATGCCGCTCAAGGGCTACTATAGGGCCCAACACATGCAAACAAACTTCTCTAGAAAAAAAAAAGTGTGTTTATGTGGCTTTAGGGTCTACTATGGGACCGAACTTTTCAGAGTCAGCCCAGGAGAATGTTGCCGGGAAGGGAGAGCGAGAGAGACGCTGCAGAAGAAAAACAACAAAAGCTCTACCAAACCTCTCCTCTGGCACTCTGGGAGATAATTAGCTATCGGAGAGATTTGGAGAATCTGACACAGAGCACGCTGACGTTACCCCTGTGACTACATCCCCAGTTCTCACAGCGAACTAGCCAATTTGTTTAAGACTCCAGCCCAAGATCAACAGCCTCACACCACCCCACCCACCCTGTGATCACACTCACCCCTCTGTAGCCCTGACACACACACACCCTCGTTCTGCCCTTAAAGTCTCTTTGCTATAACCCTCGAAGACACACAGAAATACCCACACACATACACACACAATACAAACCGCCGCCAGCCTAAAAACCTTTCTTAGACCTCTCACCACACACCGTCATCACTGGCACGGCCCAGAATAAACTAGGCCACTGGCTGTACACACTAGCTTGCTGATGCTGCGTCTTTAGGTCACAGGCTCCAAGTACAACACTTTTCACACTGGCTTTGGCTCCACAGTATGTGTTGTAGGGGGCCACTTAAAAAAAAGTTCAGTTATGAACCAATTTGCTGCCCTTTAATGATCCTCAATCATGGGAAAAAGACATGAAGTGTTTTTGGTCAGAGGTCAACAACTGCCGCTAACAAGGTGCTCCATGGGAACTCCTAATTGTTTTTTATGTGGGTTGCCGTAGGAACTGGAAAACACGTTAACGAGGGGCGACCGCAGACATAGGCACATGCATTTGTGCCTTGGAGTGTGCACACCAAGACCAACCACACTCACGCACCCACATGCACTCAAAAGCAAGAGGAGCAGTGCTACACAGTTTAGTGCGAGTAAGATGTCTGTGCTGCTTGCCTCATGTGATCACGGCCTCGGCTCAGTCATACTCCAGACTGTGCATTTTGCTCTGAAGAGATAGTCATGGCTCTCTGCTCATCAATAGACACATTACCACCCAGTAAAATGAACCAACAAGTGCATGCAGATGTACTTATTGGTGCAATTACGTTAGGCATTTAAATTGAAGCTTGTTATAAGTTTCACTTATTAACGCTGTGTGCGTAAGTAATTATTGCTGTTACTCATGTTTCCTATGGGCCAGCATCTGGGGGAAATCAGCCCTTTGTCTGCAGAATAACAGGCAGCGCAGCAAGAACACCAGATCTCACCATTCCTTTTGTTTCTGCTATCTGTAGACAAAAAGAGCATGCATGTTCCGGATGGTCTCACAAGGCCAGCTGAATAACATGTTGATCCATAAATGCAAATCAGCACATGTATTATAATACATCAATGTCAGCACGTCATACATTCACTCGCTACTCAGAATTGGACTGTACATCTGTTTGGCCTGAATGGTGAAATCAATGCAGGAATGCCCCCAAGCTGCAGAAGGGCTGGGTAAAAGATTTTGCTCAGTGGAACAGCCGTTTTTTTTCCACCATGAAGACAGTTACAAAAGAGGCCTCTCACAAGGGTTTGGAGTCAAACTGGGTTGGCCTTGCTTTGCTCTTGCTGTGTGCAAAGCCCTAAAGAGAGCGAACAGAGGGAACTGTTCAGCCACTTGAACCAAAATATGTCACTCTGAAAAGCTTCAGTGAAAGGAAGCTTTCCACTTCTCAATAACAACTTGGGTTAAAGAATCCTACAGGTTCTCGGCTTGAAGTTCCATGAGCTAAGCATCTCTGAAAAGTCACTTGGATGGCTCGCTGTGTTTTACTGCAAGGGCACGTTTGTAGAGAATAGGGAAAAGGAAGAAAGAGGACAGTACTTTATTGGAATTCTGCTGTACTCTGACGCTGCTCGAGGGGATCTCTAATTGGATCAACAACTGTCTGATTCCCATCAGCCAGCTTGACCTGTCTGCCCAGACTGAGGAGGCTGTGTCTTATGGGAAAGAGAGAGAAAAAGAGTGGGAGGGAGAGAGAGTGAGAGACATGGAAAGACACAGACAGATACATGAAGAGAGAGTGAGCACAAGGGACAATGTTCTAGAAATAGATAAAGATTAAGAAAAACAGGGAGTAGTTATGATAGAACATAAAACAGGTGGACAGGACATATAAGGAAGGGACATGGACAGCGGAGCAGCATGTATGTCGCCATTTTCAGAACGGACAAGCACAGAATGGCCGCCAACCAGGAAGGCAGGCGGCAGCAGCTTCCCTACAGGGAGGGCTTTGACGGATCCCAGTCGATAGCTCTCACAACTGCCACGCTGGCCTCGCATCCTTCAGCGTGGAAATGAAGACAGTCTGCCAGCCGTTTTGCTGACAGGGACGGCACACATGGCTCAATGACACGGCCTGATAAATGGAGCGGGCGCTGAGAGGAGAGCGCGGCAGAGAGCGAGACAAAGGGGAAAGGGAGAGGGAGATAGATGGAAAGACAGATACAGTGTCATAGAGAGACAAAAAGACGTGGGGAGACAGTGACAGAAAGAGACAGGGGAGAGAGAGATTCAGCGGTGGTAGAAGTGACAGGCGCAGTCCAGTTTTCCCTTTTCCAATCCATACTATATAGATGAGTGAGTGAGATTAGTATAGGAAGAGGGATGTCAACAACGCCTTGCTTCTCACCCTGCATCCGCTACACATGCACTATGGCTATTGATTAGCCCTTGCTCAGACCTTCCCATAGAGGGCTCCTGCAGCACGCCAGCCGGTACAGGCCTGAGATGATATTATGGATTACGGGAAGGGAAGTGGAGGGAAGAGCCCTGGATGCGGGTGGTAGAAGCCTGATCGATGAGCTATTGCGCACTTAACAAGAGTAATGTTATGTAGGGAGTCTCTGACATGCTAATCCATCTCTCACTCTCTCTGTCTGTCTCCCTCGATCGCATCTCTCTCTGTCCTGGTTATCTCCTATCTGCCTATCTCTCTCCCCATTTCTTTCTTGCTTGTTTTTTCTATCTATCTATCTATCTATCTATCTATCTATCTATCTATCTATCTATCTATGCACCACTGAGCACACACTGATCCCAGACCAAATTCAGACAAATAAAGTTGATGGATGTGTGTCTAGAAGTACAATCGACTGAGACCATCTTAGGGGAATGGGAATACTTACAAAAAGCGATGTGTGCATGTTTTTGTATCTAGGTAATCCGGCAATATGCAGACATCGATGTGAAATGATCAAACAGAAAGGGTGAAGAAGATTCTGCACAGATACAGAGCTGTAATTATTAAGGCAGATGAAAATATGTATGAATGATTGACTCTGAATTAATCTGCTCTTACAGTAAATGTGAGAGCAGCAAGTGCAGCGCCAAACAGGCGGTGGGTTTCCAGCTGCTAGCCAACTCCTGGGAGACAAGCTCTGAGGTACCAGTTAACGAGAACTTCATTTTAGCATAATCAGCTAATTCCACTTGCCATTCCCGACTCTAAGGTTGCCATGGTGAGTAAACAAATAACCAAGAACAGAGTAGAGGTGTGTGAGTGAGCAGAAGTTGGCGTTTGTGTGTTTGCCAACTCTAATGAACGGCTCACAATCCTCCATCCATATATTGAAATAACATTTATACAAGCAGACAGTCCTCACCGCATTCATTCAAAATGGCATAGTTGAGTGTCGCTGGTTCCAGTAGTCAGCTGCAATTTTAAAGTGGCGGTGGCAGATGTTTCTAATGCTAAACCCACACATGCTGCTCCACACTGCCAACATCTTTGTTGCTGCAGTAGGTCTCAGTATCAGTGGCCGCTTTACACAGCTGGCCAGGGTGGCAATTACAAGCGGCCACATTGTGGTTGCTTCAAAATTGTAAGAGTATAGTATAAGATTGAAAACACTATTTGTAGAGTGGATTTGAAATAAGATCCCAGCTAAGAAAACACTATAATGTGCAACAGGCAGTACATCAGTCAGTCAGTACATCACAGACAAATCTACTGTACAAGTGGTGAGCCAAGTGGACTTGCTGTTTGGTTTGGAGACTCATCCCAAGGTCTTCATCACTTCTTCATCGCTGAACTCATCTTTGCAATGACTAATTTTCAAAATCAAACAAGTTCAGCTTATACTATGCATCACACACATAAGCCTTAACACATTTCTGAGGATAAGCTGGTAACGTAGGCAAATGTGTTCTACTATGCTATATTGTTCAGTTGTTATTTCTCATGTTTCATAGTTTGATAAAAGCGACAACAAAAAGGCAGCTGCCGATCTGATTGGATTGGAGAGACCAGAATATTCTTTTTCAAAACTGGCCAATTACAAAGCTGCTGGAATTTTAGGTTGTTCTCATATATATATATACATACATCGAATTTATGTTGTTGCTAACTATGGGAAGATGTCCAGAGACCTCCAATCCACAGGACATTGTGGATTGTGGTAAAAAAATCCAAATTCACACTGGTTTATGCTGCCATACCGTTATCAACACAAAAGTCACAGGAAAATGGTGCATTGCAATGCAGTGCATCTGCAATGAAGTAATGTTGCAATAATCAATTCTCCCATGAAACGAACAAACTTTAAAAGAAAGAGACCCCCTGCAGACAGTAACAAGAATGACTGTTTTCATGGAATTAATAACAAGTAAGCTTTCATTGGCCTTGTGGCATAAAACTGGTCCTGTGGAGCTCTCTTTTCATGGCAAACAGTTTTGGCTGTGGCAGACGGACTTAAGAGCAGCTGTTGCTGTACTTTGCCTGTGGGGGTTGACCTCTGCTGCCACCGTCTGTGTCACTGCCTGTGTGGGCAGACAGTGAAGCTAGCTCTGTCCCTGTTAGCAGAGTATTATAACACTGCCAACGCCTCCAGTGACCCGTGAAACCTCCCATCTATAGAGATGAATCATACAGATGGGCGCTTTGTAATTCAACAGAACTGCCCATCCACCAGACCTACAGCAAATATTTCTCAGTATATATGACACAGTATCAGAAAAAATCTGTTTGGAGCTCTGCAAGTACACCTTAGAAGAGGCAATGTAGTGTATGTTCTAGAAGCGCGCTTTTAGTATATTGTGAAGGCTTCATTATTTACATCAAGCATTCGGACTTGAATACATATTTTAGCTTCTTACTCACTTTACACAGCTTCCAAATAATGTTACAGCTAAAAAATTTAGGTTTATTTATCAAGAAGAGATTTTGCTGAGCATGCATGGTGTATTTCAGCACCGCACTGCTTGACATTCATAGAGTTACACAAATTCACACTCTGAGTGCATTACAAACAGGCCAGCAGAAAACTCAAAAGAAAAACTGGATGTTAGGTGTCTTGCTAAATGGTACCTTCCCTTTCATAGAATTCCCCAGATGGTCCAGGGATTCAAACATACGATTTTCTTGTTACAAGTAGGGTTATCTAACCTTTAGGCTACCATTGACTGCAAATTGATAATGACATTTGAACAGAGGTGGAAAATATGCTTCAAGCTGCAAATACAAGAAAGCCACATCAGTTAGAGTAGAATGGTGAAGCATAAAAAAAGGCTGTGCGTTTGTTAACTAGGTTTCCACCGTAGGGGCTGCCAGTAACAACGATATGGACAGGAAAGAAAATGAAATTACAGCACAATAAATGAATTATCAATAAAGAGCCCTCAATACTGTATCTGAGGGGGATCAATATGCCACAGCCGGGCTGCAATGTGGGCCGAGGGCTGAGGGCAGGCCTATAGCTGAGGGACCGGCCAGATCAATAATGTCACTGGGGGTGATTGACGATCAATGCTGCCAGTGACGTTGATTTATGATCAATGAAAGCAGGGCACCTGACTAATAAGGGGAGAAGGGGCTGAGGGGGTGTGCGAGGGGGGTTCCATAGCGTCCCCTTTACTGTAACTGATTGGGGATCGATGAAGAGTGGCACCGTGGCTGATTAGGGATCAGGCGACTCTGTGGCAGAGGAAGGCAGCTATGTGTGAGAGGATTTGGTTGGCTGCGTGGAGACCGGCCTGTCTGAGCCAAGCAAAGCTGCAGACACTGTAATTAAAGCTGTGCTGAAAGGAGCTTTCCACTGGTTGATAGAAGCTGCAGGTGCAGCTCTCTTTGCTCTTTCACTTTCAAAAGAGCAGCCATGCCCACACACACACATATACACACAATCACACACAAACACACTCACAGACATATACACACAACCAAAGACAGCACAGGAAGGTCTGTACAATTTTTCTGCTGTTCTCCCTTATAAAAATCTTATCTGTTACTCTCATCGACATCCTCTGTCTCTTTTACCTCGTTTTCCCACAGTCTTCAGCTATTTTAAGACACTACCATTGCGTTATTCTCGCTACTAACCCAAATGATCTAAGTGTTGGACATAATGTGTTCAAAATGTTACTGTCAGCAGATTACTTTGTCTTATTTCATTTTAGTAATCTCATTACTGTTACTGAACTAACAGATGCTGTGTTGTCACTTGTGTTACATTTATCCTTTATAACCTCGTGTTATTCTGCCTTCAAATTAGATGGGAAGTAGGGGTAGATCATTATATGGAACATTTAGTGATGTTTGTTCTTGCTCAATTAAAAATGAATCTCACACCTGTATAAGACAAACAGGTGTGAACTCAACACGTAACACTAGGTATATTTAAGAGCTACCTTAATCAGATACCTTTTGGGAATGATGTGACCAAAATGTCTGTACAATATTATACTCTATAGTCTTTTGGTATATAAACACTGATAACATGAGTAGGCACAGACGTGGTTATGAGCTGGCTGGTTAGTTTAAGATTAGCCGCAGCTTCATAAGACTAAAATGCCAAAGTTAGATGGCTAACCCACTCATCTGCGCTTTGTCAGACAGACCGCTGTACTTCTGAACTTCAAACAGTGCATCAAACATTCCCAAGGCTCATAATTCATTCATTTCTTAGGTATTCTCTTTGTTCTCGAGCAGCGTTGACACTAATTTTCCTCTGTCTTTCCAAAAAAATTGCTGACAACAAAGTGCCATCTTTTTTTGTGCACACTGAATATATCAACTGTTTTCCAAGGAAATTGCAATATTTCCTATCTCATCTCCTGAAATGTATAAATTGTTTTAGATTTTAACGCTTAGGGGTCAGGGTAATAAAGTGAATTAAAAAAATACAAAGCTGTCAGTCTTTTGCAATCTGTTAGCACAGCATCATTCAGCGGTGGTAGAAGTGCTGCTTCTGGCGTGTATCATCAATATTGGAGGGTTTACTCTGACTCCTTCATATTAAGTTTAAACCAGTCAGGGTGTAAACTGCTGAGGCAGGAATTTCCTAAAATAATAATTCTAAAGATAATTAGAGGCTTAAATCCTTAAAACAAGACAATCTCTGGCCAAAATCTGACCTCACTTCCTTCCTGTGTCAGCGCACTACTGTTTCCCTCTCAGTCTTCCGACTGTTTCAAAGAAAAAAAGAAAAACAAAACAAAGTATGAAGGCAGTCTGATAACACATTCCTCTCTTGGGAAAAAAAAACCACACTTAGCAAAGTCTTCAGCATTATTTATACATGCTTCAGTAGCTATGCCCCTTCATCCCTTTGAGAGAGCGATATCAGAGCGATAACCAGAGAGAACGGTTGACCTGTGGAGAACAACTTTGAGTAAGTCCTTGCCTAAACATCTCAGAAGTGATGAAAAGGCTTTGTTTTTCTCAGTGTGCGTTAATGGGCCCCAATCGATGTGGGAGAGCCGTGTTTTTTCTCTCCATGTCCTGACCCATGGGGAAACACAGGGAGGTAATGTGGGAGGGGAGAGATATTGACACACAACATCGATATCGCTAGGGTTCACAAGCACCAGGCGCGGTGAAGGTAACTCCTTCTTACTTGAAGTTGAGGCCGGCTATCAGGGACCCATCAATGCAGTATCAAGGACAGAACAAGTACAGTGTAAGTGGGCCTGAATGTCAGTGTGGGCCGTAAATTAGTAGATAGACACAAAAACAAATACTGTTGTTACACTGATGATATTTATCAGCGCTCATGATTCTCCTCCAAACGAACTCAACTGTCCCAGACTCTCTTACACACACACACACACACACACGGACACACCGAACGCACTTAAACAATGTCAGGAATGCGAGGCTGCACAGCGCTGCTGCAGAGGCAAGCACATCGCCACGGCAGCTCTCATCTGTCACCAACGGCAACCAGCCTGCCAGCCGCCATGATGTGCAGCTTAATTGGGGGAGCTGATGAGGTCTGATGAGGCCGGTACTTATTGAATTCCCCGGCCTGTTATTTAGATAATGCTGGAGAGGAGCGTCCTCTTTCCCCATTCTCATCCATTCACTGTCCCAGCAGGGGGCTGCTGGCTAATCCACTCTTGTTTGTAATGGCTGTGCGAACTGAGGGGATTTGGACACGCTCTCCCTTCGCTAGCGCACATCTAACACTCCCCACTGTTGATTTTACCCCATAATGGGCCTATTTGACGAGTTAACCAGATCCCAACACCCATCTCAACCCCCTTTTGCCGGCCTTTCTCTTATTTCGGAGGGGAGGGGGGTTGTTGAATAATCAGACTTTGAAGCAATGTTCTTTTCCTTTTCTCAGCTATTCCAAAAACAATTATCAAACTTCAAATATATGACTCTATTGGTCACTGGTTTACGATGTGTGTGTGAAAAAGAGACAAAAAGGGTGTGAAAGAAAGTGCGATGGAGAGAAAGAAAACAGCGGAAGAGAAGCGGAAGTTGCAGAACTGATGGCTATATGGCAGGACAACAAACTTTTAATTCTGTGCCTCATACTGGCGAAGGAGATGGAGACCGCAAAGTCACAGAGGGGTGCCAAGAGTGCTGCTCAGTATGGGACAGCACATCAAAACCCATTAGAACTGACGAAAGCTCTTGTGATTAATGCCTCTGCTGCACAGAACTGAAAAGGATCTGAATTTCAAACGTAAAGTTTCTATGGAAAAATTCAGCATCTGGGTGGTCAGACACTCATCAGTACCAGCTGGAGTGCGGAGAGGCGCCACCAATACAAATTTACTGAGATGAGGACTGCCAGAAGAGCAACAAAGGAGTAAATATTTGACGATTACTCTCATGAGCAGATATAAAAAAGGCACATTTCTGTGAAAAACTGACTGCATAAAGTATAGATTGTCTAATGTATGCATTGAACTCTCTCTCTGCATAGTATGTGACATCTTGCTTTCCCAGCTCTTTGTCTGCCAGTATGTGCATTACAACGAAACAATAAGCTGTCAAAATCTCTGAAACACTGTCATTAAAAGTGCCTACAGTACTTTTCCCCTTTGGAAGTGTTAAAGGAAGCTAATTCTGATATTTTAACACATCTAATAGCACCAGCTACAACCACTAAAAATGATACCTTATCCTTAACAAAATAAACCATACACAGTTTCCACTGAGTTACAGGTCCATGGAATATCTAGAAAAACAAAAGGCCATATTTATAAGGGTCAGTTGTTGTGGCCTTTTAGATCAGGGGGCGATACTGACGAGGAGGCCCATTAAGGCAACAACATTTAAAAGCTTACATGGAGAAGGTACAACGTGGAGTTCACCAGGGGCATGGCGAATCAATAACAGCTCGACTTAGAAATCTGCTGTATAATCCTTGATCTCCAAGGCCATTTGCTTTGCAGCCTGAAATTGGATATACCCTGACTGCACCGCCTCCCCCCCTCACACTCACCCCCGCTGCGCCGAGCCCACTGCTCACTCCACAAATAAGACATCCTGAAAAATTGATCTGGATGCATCTGTGGCAAGATTACGTCTAGGGCTAAGAGAGAGATATGACTAGCTCAAGGTAATTCATAAATCTGTGTGTCTATGTGTAAGAGGATCAAGCCAAGGCCTGGTGACTGGGAAAACCTAGTGGTAGTATTATCATAACTACATCACTGCTATCTGGAAGACTGCTGCAGCAAAGAAGCCATTAAGTCAACACCTCTATAAATGCTAAGGGCTGGTAAAGGCCACACATTGAAAAACGCTATTATATACATCCATATAGCACATCCCTCAGGTATGATTAACAAGGACGTAAGGAAAATAACTCTTCTTTGTTTATTTCGCCTGTAAGCAAGAACGCCCTTTGTAGTATAATGCCATTTCTTTGATGAATGACTTGAGTACAACGGAATGGAATACAATACAGTGGAATAGACTACAGTAGAACTGTATTGTTCAACCACATCTGGAAATTACTCTTTGCATGTTTTTGCCCGTTAAACACAGATCCTGCATATTTTACTTGCATTTTAATTTCTTGTCTGTCATATCATTTTCACATTGCAGTTGCAAGCTTTGGATGTTTTGAATTTAAATTCTAACTCAGCATTCCAGCAATTAGGAGTTGGGTTTTAATAGAAGAAATATCCAGATTTACTTAATCCATTTCATGATGGCCATGTTTGCTTAGTGCTTGTCTATTGGAATTAATATTCCATTCATTCATTCGCTCATTCAGCCTTTATTTATGCAGGTTGGTTGAATGAGAGCAGTTCACTCTCTTTTGCATGGGCGCCCCGTGAACAATATAAGTAAGGGCAAAAACAATTTGTCAACATTAAAACTTACAAAATAAATGAAAAATTAAGATAAGATAATAAAAAAGGGCACAAAAGCAACATTAAATAAAATGTGAACATAATAAAGGCACCTACACTCAGATCTACCCATTGCAGGTACAGGAATAGTCGATGACAACAGTATAGCTTGTGAATGTCTCCGAGAGCTGTTACACAAATAACCAACCTTGCAACAATACAATAAAACTGGCAATATGGGATTCCGATCACTAATGACCTGTTCTTGCCTTTTTTGTATCTAACATTACCTCAGATATTCAAGGTCAACAAGAATATGACGACGGATAACTTTAAGTTAAAGTATTTTACTCTCCACATCGCTACAGTAAGCAAAATCTGCAACTGACAGTTCGATGTTTGATTTGGATTAGTTGTCTTATAGGAACTGGCATGTATTTGCAAAGTGATTCTCCACCACCAACTTCTTTATTATTATTCAGCGTTACTATACTACATATTTATGTGGGAGTTGGCTTTTACTTGAACTTTTACAGTATTTTAAAATGTTTCAGGACCTCTCAAGTGTTTTGTTGCTTGACCCTTCCTTCTGCCTTCAGGCAGGTGAAACAAAATGCACAAAATATTCCACTTCAACAGGGAAGCTGTACTAGAATAAGAGCACTTGCTACTGTGTAGCAAGCAAGACATGAAAAGTGAGATTTCTAGGCAGGGTATATCTTTAGGTGCCTCTCTGCTGTAAGTGTGGGCTGCCTGATTTTTTTTTCATTCCCATGGCGGTGTGTATTGTTAGAGTGGCAGTTGCTGGACTCTCTGAGGCCTTTAAGCTCTCTGTTTTCCCCCTATTACTTGTGCCTGGTGGGGGGACAGACAGTTGTAGCGAGATGCGGCGCAGCGCAGCAGGGGTGGTCCCCAGATACCACGGATTCATACTTTCCACCTGACGCACAGGATAGAGAGAACAGAGAGCTGGCAATTACCAGACTTCTCTCTATATATACTGCAATCCTGGCCAACTCTGCTGTGCTGTACTCCACTCTGAAGGCTGTCTCAGGGCCAAGCTGGAGGTAATGAAAGCAACACACTCCTAATGGACTATTGATGCGTGTGTATTTGTGTGTGTGTGTGTGTGTGTGTGTGGATGTATGAGAGGAAGACAGAGAAAGAGAGTGAGAGAGGCTCAAAGAACAAAGGAAGGAAAAGGAGACTGTAAGAAATCATTCTGTTGGCCTGTCGGTATGTTTTCCTTTGGTGCGTCGTCTGTGTTTTTGCAGTGGCAAAAAGTGTGCATCTATGTCTGTAAGCTACTGTAAATCATCTATATAAGCTGAGTAAAAGCGGCAGAAATAACCCACAAGTATGATCCAATAGCCATGATGTGCTGTGCTGCCAGCCAAGGAAACGGAGACAGACAGAGAGACGGTGTGTCTGAGACATGAGGTCACTCAGAACCAGGTGTGTTTCCATCGTCCTTCAGCTCAAACACCAGCAGGCAGCTTTCATATAAATACACTCATATACAAAGAAAAAGACACAAATAGCCCCAGGTGACAAAAAACATTAGCAACTCGGACGCCATCACAGTAAGTTTCAAATGGAACACGTCCCACTCCTACTGATCATCCATTGGCAGAGCATGTAGGTGTGTACACATTTTTTTTGTGTCTCTGTGTGTGTCCCCTACCCTGCTGGCAGGCAGTCGGATGAATGAATGGGCGTCAACTCCTGGAGGTCCGGTGGCGCTACAGAAATAACTCTGCTGACCACAGTGACCTCTGCTTGTTCCCACACAGCCTGCGTCCTGTTCTAATGGAGGCCCGTGCTCTATTTTGGGGGCAGCAGCTAGATTTATCTCACTGCCCTGTGTGTCCTGGGACGGTGACAGTGACGTGGCCGGGTGTAACTGATGCCTGCTTTTTTTTTTTTTTACCCTGCTTCCCTGACGCAAGCACACAGAGGATACAATCAGTCTTGAGGTCAATTCTGGTCAGTCAGATGACCTGGCTATACCTCACTATTTCTGCTCACTTTCAAATGTATACCTTAAAACATGCTAAAAACATGCTAGATTGAAAAAAAAAAATAGAAAGCTGTAATTCATCAAAGTCATGTGTTGCAAGACTGTAACTTAATGAAAGGTGGAGGAGATAGAGAGGAGTTGAGCAGTGAACCACAGAAAGCATCCCTGCTGAATTGCTTGCATACCACAGAGACCTTGGAGCATGATTATCCTCCTCAGCAAACTTAATCTTCATTCTGGAGGACGGGCAGGCTGGCCAAAAGGCTATGAGCTCAGTGACCTAAAGTATCTGCTGAGAGGCTGAATATTATTCTTTGCAAAAGAAATGCATTGCCTCAGGTCCTGCATTAGATTAAGTTGACTGATGGCTAAAACCTGCAATCTCGGGATCCGTGAAGATAACGTATGCATCTCAAGACTTCATTCTTAAGAGTGGTGGAGAGCCCAGCTAGATCGAGGGAGAAGTATAAAGAGAAAAACCTCGAGGTTTTTGCTTATGACTGCAAAGTCGGCAGCGCGATTCCCAAGCTTGCCAGAATAAAATTCACAGGAAATGTGAATGAGAAACGCTCCCAACTTCTTTAACAACTACTGTGCAAGACATTCAATCGGCAGCTGGTTTCACTGGGCAGAGCTAGATGTCAGCAGAAACAAAAGATTATATGACTTTGCTCAATAAAACATGAATATGACTGCTATACTTATGTGATGCATTGTTTCGGGATCCTCTCAATTTTAGTGAACTACAAAATACATTTGTATATTTGCATTTTGTTTGCGTATTTGAAATCACAATCCTGCACTTCACCCCTGTGGGAAACTCACACTGTATCAGGTTTCACAGTGGACGATAATTCAGATTTACCCCGAAAGACTTGACTATGAGTCCACAGCCACGCTAGCGGCTCTGTGAGGCTGTACTTTGGGCAGTGTTCAGACGAACAACAGCACTGCGTGAAAAAACCCCATCCCCCTCATTCATTTGAATGGGATTGCAGCATTGGGCCAGTGGGGGTGCTGATGCTGAGGTATCTGGCAAACAGTGTCGTCTGGCAAAGCACTGCATCGGTCAATCGATTACATGCAGGCACACATTCTTGGTCGATTACTTTGTAACATGAATGCCATATTTCTATTGTTTACCTTGCGATCACCGCAACAAAAGACAAAAAGATTGCCTTGTGCCAACTTTGTAGAGTTGTAAAATCCTGCGGTGTTTCGTGAGTCATGCTCACAATGACAATGCTAATATGCTGATGTTTAGCAGGTATGGCGTTTTTATTCGTCACCATCTTAGTTTAGCATGTCAGGATGCTAACATTTGCTAATCAGCACCAGTTGACCTGATGTTGGCGTTAGAGGAAAACTTAAGTGATCAATCAAGTTATAACAATTCATCTTCTGGGTATTGTAACTGTCAGCTGAATCCACAGCACAAAAGAAAGGCGAAACACATCAGTGAACAGGCTGAACACATGTCAAACAAAGGAGAGAGGGGAAAATGTTCTTCAAAAATGAAAGCAGCCTTAGGTGCTTATTTGGCTTGCACTAATATTGTGTGCATTCAGCTATATCCGGTAACATAGATGAGCATTAGGGAGGGATGAGCAGGAATGTGTGCGATGCGTAGAATGGCGAGCGGAGAGGAGGGGCGGATGTGCAGAGAAAGTGAGGGATGAAAGACGGTGGCGGCAGGGAAGATAACAGAGGGAGGGACAGATGAGAGAGAGCAGAAAAGCAAGGACAACAAAAAGTGCAAGGAGAGATGTGAGCAGGGTGAGAGGGAGAAAGATAGAAGGGGATCAACATGGTGGACAGCTGGGCCGGGGGCACGGGGGTCAAGCTCAGGAAGCGTTTGCACAGTCAATGTCATCCTTTCATCTCGTCTGCTGCAGATGCAGCAACCTAAACTTTACTCAAATTTAACCTTCCAAAAGCACGGGTTGATCCAACTTTCGCTCCTCTCTCTTCTGCTTCCCTCCGCCACCTATCACTTTCTTCCCCTCTCTGCCCTTTTCCATCTGTTCTCTTTTATCTCCCTCTCTTATTCCCGTCACATTTCCTCAGCTCCTAATCTATTTCTTTCCATCGCACTCCTGCTATATTTCTCTCCATTACTCTCCCTCGTTATGTTTTTTTTTTT
>NTHP01000285.1:334550-368749 GCA_003416845.1 Oplegnathus fasciatus | reverse complement strand
AAAAAAAAAAAAAAGAAGCAGGAAAGCTTGTACATATTGCATGTTTCTGTTTGGTTCCATCTCCCAGGGCCACTGTGGCTGCTTCCTGATGTGGTTTCCATTATTTATCCAGCATCTATTGGACAATATTGGAGCAGACTCTCAGCCCTGCTGCCATATTGGCAGCAGGACAACGGAGTGAGCAACAACAACGGAAGTGAAAAGGAAGAAGCTGCAGTGTTACTGCACATTCAGTCTGGACTGAATCTCTGTTTGCACAGTTAGACATTCATGAGAATTGCTGGATTCATCAAAGTCTGGTCCTGTCACTTGGCAACGCTCAACACTACCTGTATCTAGCCCTTCTGAAAACACACCTTCTTGTTTATTTAGCTGTTGTTTGATTGTTGACAATGAAATTAAGTTAAATTGCACAAAGAGCGGCAATTTGCCTGAGCAGCACAGCACATACAGTGTATCAAATGTTATCAATTTCCTGTCTCCCATGGAAGACACACAATATGGGACGTACATGGGATTACTCACCTGCCATAACCAAACAATAGCTAATGTATCTCCGGTTCAAATTACATTTACCATAGGGTGTCATCTCTAAGCTGTTTAATGCATTGTGGGACGAAGGGCTTTAATCAGCAAGGCTCAGTGGAGCCAGCGGATTAAATCACTTTTTATCTGCGCTTCCTTTGACTTTCCCAGAGCTCAGGGTTGCAGTGTAAATCATAATGCGTCCCTGTTGGGCTCACTTCAGTATGGTTTATTGCTGTAGTAACATTTCATAAATTCCATTTATTTTGTGTATTGAGTAAATCCACATCCACTGAAAAACAAGGATAACTCTTTATTCTCACCTCCAACTACAAAGTTGATCATTTCTCAGAAAGGAGTTTATTGTGTCTACATGAGTGTATAAGTCCATCTATCTGTGTGTGTGTGTGTAACCGATGTGCTATTAGATACATGTGCAGTGTATCTGTGTGTATTTTGGCATACATGTACTTTATTCACCTGCACGTGTGGGGCATGCGAATGACTTTGTATCTGTGTGCGGGCGTATGCACACTCACAGCCGGCAACAGCGACAGGGCGAGCGGCTGCCGCATTGCACAGAATAGCTAAACAGCTGTAGTGCTCCATCAGGGCTATCGATCATGTCCCTCTCTCTGAATCACAATCAGACGTGGGCAGAGCAGAGCGGCTGGAGCAGGCCTCAGTGACTGGCTTGTTGGACGAAAGCTACACACCTCTCATATCAACCAGGCCTCACCAAACAAACCTGACCTGGATAGCTTATTGGATGCATCTATATGCGAGTGCCGTAGTTCTTGTTTCTGTAGAACTTCAGTTCAGGTTCCTGGCAAGCACCGCCATTTTTCCAGTGGTGTGTTTTATTGCTTATAAAGAATATAACAGTGTCTATCATGTTTAATGCACTTGTTACTTATGTTACAGCTATAAAGGATGTCTGAGTATTGATATAATACCTCACATATTAGACATGCCGACTCTTAGTAACAGTAACATGAATCAAAAGTGCATTGAACCATATATTGCATCTAAATAACACATGTAACCGCTACAAAATGTAGTATGGTTTCATTAAAAAACTTAACAGTAAGAATAGGGAAGCTGTTTAAGTATCATTAGCTGCCATCTGCTATCATCTCCCTACACTGTATATCAACTCAACATCTCATGTAATCACAAGGAAGTTAGATGTTATTACATTAAAATTCAAACAGGAAGTGTATGGAAGCTGTCTATGGCGCCATTAACCGCCATCTGTTTGCATCTCTGCAATGTTCTGTTCTGTATGTTCCTCCTCTCCGTGTCACTGCGTTATCTGCGACTCAATGTTAACTTCCTGCCAATATGGTGACTTCCTTTCCGTTTATTTTCCCACGGTCAGTTGAATTTAACAGATGACCCGGCACCTGACACCTAGATATTTACTTCCTGGTATGGGACAGCAAGGTTACAACTCAATATCCTTTCGTATCGCCACTGGACACACCTGAGTGGAGGAGGGCAGCTATAACAAGACCAGCCCCCATCATACACACACACACGCACTCATACACACACCCACATCTCTTGACACAGTGTGATTGAGTGGCTAAGCTGGAAATGCAGAGGCTTGTCAGATATGGGCTTGAGAGGATTGGTGAGCAAGCTTGGTACATTGAGAAGAGTGTGTGCATGTGTATGTGCATGCGTGCATGTGTATGTGCATGCATGCCTGTTGAGAGTGTGGTGGTGCATGTGTGGGGGCGTGTGTGTGCTACCACGGCTACTTCTTGTGTGTTTGTGGGCTGTGTTTCAAACGCTAAATGGTGGGAAAAAAAGGATTTCATTAGCATTATATGGATGTTGACATTCCATTCAGGTCAAAGTTAGTGGTGCATGACTATATTTGTGCTTATGTGGTTTGAGTGTGTGTGTGTATGTGTCAAAGCTCACACAGTGTAGTAGTAGTCATGGCTGTCACACAAGCATACCCATGCACGTGCACGCACACACACATACGCGTGCTCTTGTGTGTTGCGAGGGCCCCCCGGGGGGTGCCACTGAGCTGTCAAAGCAGGATGGATGAAGAAGCTGCCCTGCATAGCAAGGGGCTCTGGGGAAATACCACCACCATGACACACACACGCACACCCACATATACACACTGACACAGATACAAATACAGTATGTGTGTGTTCCCGCTTTAAAAGGCATAAATTTGAATACGCACACATGAATCAAAACACAGAAGCAAATACAAATGTAGTGAGAACACATAACGTGCACACTCGTACACACACACACACACACACACACACACACACACACACACACACACACACGAATACACATCTACAAAGGGCTATTCGCTGCCTGTGTGAGAAATAGAAACAGCCCTGGGGTCCTGCGCAGAGGAACATCTGAGTTTGATAACAGAGGAATGTCCAGAGATCTCCATTTAGCAGACAGCAAGTCAACATGGACAGTGTCACAAAGTCGAAAAAAAAAGCACACTTCCTCAACCCCCAACCTTTTATAAATTCAAAACGATGGGAAAAGTATCAAAGGGACGACAGAGTGAGCCTTCATCCATAAGTATTCATGAATAGAACATCTGAGGGAAAGCACCAATACATGTAGACTTAAACAATAACTATTTTTTATTACAATTTCAGTGTTACCTTAATTGGACGTCCTTCCTATCAGTTATCCTAACATTGTAGTCACCAAGTTAATTTCTGAGATCTGGAAACAAGGCTTACTCCTCCAACTCTTTCTTGGTTTACGTTCAAATAAAGTGGTTTAGCTAATCTAGATAGACTGTTGGCTTGTTTACAACCTGTCTGACCATTTGACTACTTGTGTTTCTTGCCCTGTCAGGCTTTGTTGTAGAAATGTTACCAGGTTTCCAAATCTCAGCAATTACTTTGGTGAGTACAATGTCATCATAAGTGATAGAAATTACAAAATAAGTTATAATAAACCGAGGAATTGATTATCGAATTGAGTCGTGTGTACACACAGGCATACATCAACGGAAAGGGGAGATTTCATGGATCCTTTAGGAGGGACCATAGTAGCACCAAACCGGAGAAGACCTTGTAAACTTAGCCATTCTTAATTCCACAGAAGGATTTCCTCGATCAAGGCAGTAAATCTCCATGCTTGGCACAAGCCTGAACAATCCATTAACAATAATAAAGCCTGAGCGGCCGGGAGATAGACCCTTAAAGGGGAAGGTCAGCCTGATATTACAGCTTTAAAGGTTTCCTATTACGGCTCAACTTCAATATAACCACTCACCTTGCCTTTAATGGCCGCTGGCTATGCAGTGGCTGAGCATATATGGAGATTCTAAATCCAGTCTCTCTGAGATATTACTGGATAGTGGAGAGCGATTTATGGGTCTGTTTCTTTGCCGCTGGTTGGAGGTGTGAGTATTGTTAATAAAATTGCCACAGGGGTGAAGGAGATCTCCTCGGCTTCGCCCTGTCTGGCCCCCACGTCCTGCTGGGATGCACAGGAGGCTTCGAGCGCTGCAGCACCTGGCCCCAAAAGTGCTTAGGCAGCATGTTTTTTCTTCATCCTGGCCTTTCCCTCTGACTCTTTCTTTCATATATTCTCTCCTTCCCCCTCGCTTTCCTTTTTGCAGCCACCTCTTGTCACCCCTACTCCCTCAGAGACTTTCCTCTGTTTCCAACATTTCCAATGCTTTGTCTCCTTTTGTTTTAAACTTTTGGGACAGTGATGCCACTTTGGACACCGAATAAAAGACACATTTCTGTGCTAACACACAATGTGGTACAATCGTGTCTCCACATCTGTCACCAATTCGGTGACAGTCTTCCTTTCAACCTCTTTTCCCTGCCTGCTTTCTCCTTGGCCAGCTTGTTCCACTGTCTAGGGTGCAGAAAAGAGAGATAGGAAGGAGAGAGGACACGGCAACAGAGAGCAGGAGCAGGAGAGGAAAGAGGGGAGAGTGCAAGCTCTTAAGTAGATTGCAAAGAACAGCACAGGCGCATGAGCGTGAATATTAATAGGGTTTTCTCCTGCCCGAGAAGTTCCAGCCTGCAGCAGCTACACCACCAGGGAGGGAGAGAGATGGTGACAGAAAGAGAGAGAGAGAGAGAGAGAGAGAAAGAGAGAGGGAGAAGAAGAGACCTATAGTACCGTCAGCTATTCAGCCATAGCCGCGACAGCTAGCTTCAGGTGTCAGAAACAACGGTGTACACAATCTATCAAGTTGTCCGGCAGATCTGAGATGAGAAATTACCATAATTGAATTAGAAAGGAAGTTTCTCGTTTCAAAGGTGATGATTTTCCCAGAAAGAAAGGAAAAGGGTGATGCGAGAGTAATGTAAAGCAAAGGAGGGGAGACTCACCTGGAATGCCTGGCGGGGTTTTCAGGTATTTTCCATTGAAATGCTGTATCACTACTTCACATTTCTCTGTGGACTCCATCCTGCAACATAAAGTGATACATAGGGTTTAATTAAAAATATTCACTATACATTTGTGGCAAAGGTTGAAACAGTAATCATAAAAAATCCTTCCTTTGAAATAAAAGTAATTAACATCTATACTAAGTTATGACACAAAGGGAGAGTGCTTGTGGTAAATATACTAAATAGCTTTATGGTACAAATGGAGGTTTCTTTATGGCACCAAACAGAATGACCGTCACTTTTTAACTATCACAAACAACTAACAACACCTCTGGCATGAGAGGTATCTTTATTGTTCTTTCCGTGGTAATGTGCGTGAGATGCATAACTGATTATCATGGCAAACAGTGAAGACTAAATTAAAATCTTGTTTCCAGTTATTCATGCAAAATGTCATGTGGAATAATACCCCACAGCTCTTTTGTGAAAAACAAGTACAGTATATACTTGTTTTTTTTAGGGGGATAATACACGTGAATTGAGCACTGGTCATCTGGTGGTGCCAAGTCAACGAACAAATTGTAAGATGAAAACTGTTCTGTATAGAGCTTCTTATGCTTTGAATAAGCTCCCCACCAACATCAGACAGACCAAAAGTAGATTTTCTTTCAAAAAGTCACTAAAACAAAAATTGATGGATCTCACACAGATGTAATTTTGTTGTTATTACTGTTTTAGAACCTTTCTGATTGTTTTTTTTTCTTTTTGTTGACACATTTACAACAGTAAGGAGTCACCCACTAGACTGCGTCCTGCAGGCTGGGTAGCATCGCTCTGTTCATTCTAAATGTCCAATAAGACTATCCAGAGTCTCTTTATCTGCTGCAGAATGTCATTGTCTGCATGAGTCAGAAGTTCATAATGAAATTCAGGGTTTGTAGGGAAAGACTTCTTATGTGGCCTTTCTCCCAGACTAACAGAAAAGACAAAGTTGAGAGAGACAGAAAGAACAGGGATGCAGGGATGCAGTAGAAGAAGTAGAAGAAGAGATAAGAAGGTATGAGAAGGGAAAAATGACATGCTTAACGACTCTGATTTCCAGAATGGGAGAGAGAGAGAATACACGAAGCTGACTGAGTCGCCTCTCCTTTTTCAAGTCACTGGATCAAACATCTCTGGGCCGAGCAGCTGATCAGCAGGAGGGCTCTGATCTCTCACAGCATAAGCACATAGACACTAATGGCTGTGTGCATATCGCATCAAAGCACGTACATAAGTATATCAATCTAATTAACACTAAACAGAAAGTACAGCTGAGGCTTTCATAATGTCATTAGTTTTGCAGGTATTTAGTCATTAATCGAAGTATTGGACAAATGGAAATTTTGACCTGATGATGGTGCTACACGTATAAAATTTTGTGCCAACTCATCCAGTAGATGTTGAGATATCTAAGTTACAAGGTTTGACATGCTGGTGACACTACAGGAGTCAGGGTAAAGTCATTAGGAATTATCCTATGCGCACCATGGATATCTGTACCAAATTTCATGGCAATTTATCTAATACTTATCAAGACTTTTCACTAAGAGCCAAAAATCAACTCAACCTGCTGGTGGCGCTAAAGGAAACGTCAGGGGAACATCTCACAAGTTAGTATGATTCATCCTGTGGGGACATGTCTGTATGAAATAGTTCAGTCTGGACCAAAGTGGTGGATAGACCACCACTGACCGACCGACATTGCCATGCCTAGAGCCTATCAGTGCAACCACTCAGTCAAGGACTATGATTTGTTTTTCTCTATGCAAAAAGAAATTTCTCTATATAAACCACTGTTACACTGAGCAAAAACACATATCCTTGCACATGAATTTCCTAGTGTACATACGTTACCATGCAGATTCTTTAATATATACTCACAAAGGACTCATTAAACTGAGACATTTTTTAAATGCAGGCTTGAGCGATTGCTATGCCTATGCCCGTACTTATGGTAATATGCTCTTGGAATGTGCAGAATTCATTGCTCTCCGGATTTTCATGCTTTATTCGCTCTCACCTCCACCACCTAGAATACTCATATCATCCTGTCAGCCTCTCACTTCTCTGTCCTCTGTCTCTCATCCTTCTCCTATCTCTACCTTCATCCTTCTTTTTTTTACCATAGCTTCTTTATCGCTCTCTCTGTCCCATCCATCTTACTCCCGGCCCGTCTGCACCTCTTCTTTTTGACGTCTCTCTCATTCCTCCCCGTCTTTCAACCTTGGTTATTTCCTCCATCTTTCACTGTTACCCTCACTCTCTCCCGCCCCATCTCTCTCACTTTCCGTGCCCTCCTTTCCTTCCCTCTCCGTCCATCCTTTTGTTTCTCTGTTACGCCCTATCCACATCAACATCTTTCTCCCTTTTCCTCTCCCTACTTCTCTTTTTAGAATATGTAATCTTTCACGCTTCCTGGTATCATCCATCTCTAACTGACCCTGTATCCACCCTTTCCCCCCATCTCTCTTTCTTTTCCCGCTGTCCCTCCTGTCTTTGGGAAGACTGATATTAGAATAGAACAGAATAGAATAGACGACTGGCCTTTGACACATCACTAGCACTCAGCAACTAGAAATTGTAAAAATTTGTAAAATCACAATCTAAATCAGCGACTGATTGTCCAAAGAATAAGAAAAGAGAATGAAAAGAGTACAAATAAAAGGAAGCCTTCTATGGCTGCTTTCAGTACCTGACAGTATTCAATACTCAGTGCTACTGTAAAGACACATTTTAGTCAGTACCAAAAAAAATGCATTCAGGTTAGATATCCAGCTATATATATATATATATATATATATATAGCCTGCAGGACACAGTCTAGTGGGTGACTCCTTATATATACACACGCAGATGAAATTTTCCCCACATTTTCCCTGAATTCCAGCCTTACTGTTTAAGTGCTTATTATACAGCAAAAAAAATAAAATCTTCTCTATTTCTCACTTTATTCAAGTATTTAGTTGTTTTATTCCATGTACTGTACAGTATATCATAACTTATTTTGTATGTATCATTTATTTAACTCTGTTTGTGTACATGCTTTGGCAACCTTTTTTGATGAAAGTATCATGCCAATAAAAGTTTCATTAAAATGAAGTGAATATACAGTATATTTATGTTTACATATAATCTGTATGCATGTATGCAAACATTCATAATATGCTACTGATCCATGTTCACACACACAACTGCACTAAACATGCCAATAACCTTCCATATTGCTTTCACTGTAGGAGGCAGCCCAGTGACACTGAGAGGATCTGCATGAAGCACAGCTGACCTCTTTATCATGTTTGCTCACTTTCACTAAAGCCTATAACAAACCTGTACACAGTGCACACTGAACTTAGTGCTTGTGAAATAATAATTCATGTGGTGGTGTACTGCATTATTAATACAAAAGTTGTTTTGAGATTATTTGTTAGAATGTTTTTGCTGTCCATTTTAAAAGAAGCTGAAAAATCAGGCTGAATGCATCATCCTTCACCAGAGTTTCAAGTGATTCTCTGACTGGAAGTGTTGATGCTTAGCTTCCCTTGCTATTCCCCAGCACTCTTTATCCGTCCTCCTCACACACCCCCTGGCTATTCATTGTCTGCCTCCTCCTCAACGCCGCCTCTCCTTCACTCTGTCCAGCAGGTAGGCAGACAGAAAACAGGTGGGTAGACAAGGAGTAAATAAGGCAAACAGGCTGTTAGGCAGTCATAGGGAAACAAGCCGGTCAGCTAGACTGTCTGATGGTCAGTCAGGCTTTTGGGATAGCCAGTCAGTCAGAGAACCAGCCAGGTAGGTAGTGAGGCAGGCTGGCTTTACTCTGTGTGCTGCTGGTTAATGGCATCAGGTGCTGCTGTCTGCAATGATTAGTGCTGGGGCTGGAGTAATGGGCTCTGATAACAGTAATGGATCGGCCCACAAACACTTAGCTCAGTTTACTCTCTCTAATGCCCCTCATGGCCCAACCCTCAGCAGCTGTCTGTCTGTCTGTCTGTTGACACAGCTAACGGGAGCTCTACAATTCATAAAACACATTGATTTCTTTTTTTCTCCTTCGTCCGAATCTCTGTCTGGCTTCTATTTCTGACCTGCACTTTTCAATTACCGCCATTCTCTTTTATTTGTTGATCCATACACAGGCAATAAAAACGTCTGCACCTCTCCCATTTTTTCCCCTTTTTTCCCCTTATCTAACCAAAACACCACTCATTCACTTCTCACATTTTCTTACAGACACCCACACTCACTCGTTTCACTTTCTATTCCTCAATCTTTCTCCGTCTCATACTGCCTTCTCCTTCTCATCACTTTCTCTTTCTCTTTATAATAACCTCTATGATAAGTTCTTTTTACTTGGCCATTGTTTCACACTCCCGTCCCTCTCTCTCCTGCCGTCTCACTCTCCCTTTCCATCATGTCTCTTCCTCCTCCCACTGAGGGCTGCTTGAACAGGTGGCTTGTGGCAGGTTGTTGCTGTGCTCTGCTTGTTGGCCTGCAGGAGGCTGCCTACCTGTCTGTGTGTGTACGTGTGAGTCTGCTTATAAATGCGTGTGTGGGTATATGTGCACACGTGCATGCATGCGTGCTTATGCACAGGTGTGTAGACATGTGTAGACGTCTGTCTGTGCATATGCTCATTTTTGTGCATAAGTCCTTGTTTGTGTGTGTGTGTGTGTGCGTGTGTGTTTGTGCTTGTCTGTCCTGCTGTAACCCTTGGTAATAGAGCAGGGAATAGGAGAGGAGTTCAGCCAGAGCAGGTGATTAAGAAAAATCCCTGCAAGATGGCGGTTCTGTGGCCGTCAGTGGCCTCCTCTGGGTAAACAAGGGAGGAATGTGTGGAGAGGAATGAGAGCCTGGTGGCTGCTGCCGAGGACAAGGACAGAGCGGTTTATGACTTTGGGGGATTAACAAGCTGAAGTGGAAACTTTTATAAGTAGAAAAAGAAATAAACTGTTCAGTGGCAGGCTTGGTGGTGGAAATACAGCGGCCCTGGCTATACTGTAATGACGAGGGGGTAATTACTGGATGGGATGTGTAATGAAACATGTTTTGGGGCAAGTTTGTCTTGATTGACAGGTGCATCAGCCTATCACACTCAGCGGTGGTGGGCGCTTCTCCCTCCTGAGCTGCATTAAGTCTCCACCCTCTCTTATCCCATCCATGAATGTACGTGAATATAGTGGAACGTGCGCACATACTGGTCACATAGGCATATCTGATGCACAGGCATGAACAAAGACAAACTCATCCACTGGCAGACGCACTGCCAAACAGACTTAGCAAAGGAACAAATCACTTTTTAAAGTTTCCACTGCCCATGAGCAGGATTCATCTGACAAGTGTCTTTTTAGAGTGAAGGTGTGTATCTACATAGTAAGTAGCGTGTGCCTGTATGCCAGTGCACGCATACGTACATGAGTCTATTTGTGTGCGCTCGTTCATCTGTGCTCTTCAGTCTGTGCATTTGTGAGGATGTTTGCACAACTAACATGGGTCAAATCTTTTTGCAAATTATTCCTTGTTACTGCTACAAATATGCTACAAATGTGTACAATAAGTATGTAATTAAGATTTGACAAAAGTGTGAGGGTGCATGTACTGTAATCCATTACTTAAATATCAATTATTGCTTTCATAGTAGCAGCAAGAGTGACTGATGCCTCCGTACCTGGCGAAGCCGACTCCTCTGCTGACCCCGTTGGCATCCCTCAGTATCCTCGTGGAGATGACGTGACCCAGGGGCTTCAGCATGTTCTCAAGCTCCTGCTCATCCATAGACACTGGCAGGTTGGAGATGTACAGGTTGGTGGGGTCCTGCTCCTGTTGCTGCAGGGCCAGGAGGGAGAAGAGCAGGGGGAGCAGATAGAGGAGAGGGGAGGATAAAAGGGAGGAAAAGATGAGAAATAATGTATCAACAACAGTCGTAGGAATTGTGAAATATGCATCAGCTCTGTGTCGTGAGAGCATCACGTAACATGTCGCAATGTTACCAACAGTGGAACCAAACTCTGGCTGAACTCACATGACGTTTGGCCCTATTGTCACTCACACATTCATATACTCACATGCAATATGGATACATCGATAGTTCACTGTGCCTCTGGCTCTACGTGTGAGACAGTGAGTGCGTAGGCTACATTATGGATTTGTGTGAGGGGAAAGTATTATGATGGTGCAGGTCTGTATTAACATCTTGCATGCTGTACATATTTACAATAGTGTGTGTGAAGTCTTCTGGGTGTGTTTCTTTTTACCCAACTTCAAGTGTTTAAGTTTAAAATCAAGAGAAAGAGAGACAAAAACAGGGAACGTGAGGCTGCGCAGTGTGTATTGTACAACAGTGTTTTCTCTGTAGTGCCCAGAGGCTGCTGCTAGCTAGGTGAAGCTGCACAGCTGGTGGTGGGTTGAGCCTGAGGTAGCACAGCGCCCTGTGAGCTCTACAGTAGAACAGCTGGAAACAGCAGCCCAGCCCCACCAGTCAATCAGTCACTGAGCCAGGCAGCCACCATGTAAGTCAGCCAGCTATCCATCCATCTATGCTACAAGTCAGTCTCTAAATCAAGCATGGAACTACATTATGTCATCCTTATCTCTAATTATGTATTTTTATGATGCTTTATGCACGTTAGCATATTCTTTTCTAACATATCAAATTACATTCAATCCATCCTCCCACCCAGGTACTGAGTAAACTATCCAGTCAGGCAGGCAGCCAGATTCTGATCTGTTACCAGCTCTCATTCATCACATCTCCTCTTTATCCAACATCCACATCTCCAAGCCTTTCATCCAACAGCAGCCAGGACCACGCCGGATTAAAGCTAACAAGAGCAAAAGCAATATAAGAAAAGGCATCTAGGCTGTGATTGGTGGCCAGCGTAATGTGATCAGTGAATGAATATTGCAATGTTTTGATAAAATTTGCATCCAATTCAGCTCACAGTAGACGACAGTAGACAGTACCAAAGATTAATCTCGTCTATTTCAAATCTGGGGTCAGTTTCTTTTCCAGGCAGTCAATTGATTGTATTCAACTGAAAAACTTTAAAAGATGTGGATCTTTTGAATAATTTTGATCAGATCTTTTGAGGCTGCACTTTAGATTTATGTACTTAATGCAATGAATATAAAGTAAATTTCATTCTCTGCCTTAATAACAGCCTCTTTTATTAGAAGGCTACATTTTAATCCAGTTTCATGTGAGCAATGGAGGGCCTTTGAAGGGAGCATCACCATGTAAGCAGATAATCTCTGTGATGTTTGAGATGTAATAATAAGCAAGGTTACTGAATCTGTCCTGAATAACGATAGCAATTCAGCGAGACATACATCTATAAAAATTTATGGAATGATATAAATGCTAAAGAAAAATGTTAGTTCCATTAGTTCAGGAGTGGATAATTTGGATCGGCCAAGTCTAGTCTCATAAACCTCAAGAACGGGCAACAAGACAAGAGAACAAGAGAAGCACGGACAAGTTGAACAACTAACTGGCTTTCGCCCGATGAAATAAAGACAATGTGCACATAACTAAAATTTAGTACAATACTTACATTTTTCTTTCCTAAACCACAACGGTCTGTTAATAACACTACTTCACTTTGAATTCTGTTGATTTGGCTTCAAACAAATGCCTCAAAAAGATGAGAAACGTGAATTTTCAGTCATCTATTTCACACGCATATATGCAGTACTGTAAACGGCAACTTCAATAGAGAAGTCTGTCTTCTTCTCAGTCGGGGGTTGTGGAGATACTTCAGTTGCAGCCTGCACGTAAACACCATGTTTGAGAATCTTTACAGACTCTGTGCATCGCCACCGGCAACACTGTCTCTGTCTTGTTTTGCTTTCTGTTGATGGCGGAGGAAGAGGTTAAGCAGGAGGAGAGGAAGTGCCTCCACCAGCGTCCTGCCTCCATCTCTCCATCTGTCTAAGGAGAAGACTGGTCCCTCCCCTGATTAATTAGCCGTCTTATCTGACAGGACATGTTTGATCTGATTAAAGCCTTTGGGAGAAAGTCGGTGCCCGACGTGAAAGCAGGAGAACCGCAGCTCTTTCTCCTTTAACCAGGAACTCAATTAACTAACTTCTGGTGCAAACTAAACTCCTCCTTCTTCTGCAGGTTTGTCACATTTATGTGCTTCAGAGCGAGTGAGAGAGGGCTCACAAGCGTTTGTATAACACAGGATTTGGCAGTGAATGAGACTTAATTAAATCTGCCCGTAAAAATCTACTGTACACGTGTCACTCTCCTGCTAAGTCCCTTGGTGTGTGTAGCCGTGCAGCTGTGCTTTCCTTTGAGTTTCATTGGTTATGTGAGGCGATGTTTTTCAGGATTATGTCAAATAGGCTTCGTATTCCAAGGCAGACAGGAGGTCTGGATCAAAGAGTTAACTGACTCACTCACTCACTGGGCTAAGCCAACGATACGAGAGTTTATGTGTGTGTGTGCATGCTTCTGAATGAAAGCACTTTCTCCTATAAGCATGTGACGGTACACGCGGTGAAAGAGTGCGACAGAATGTGAAGCGGTAATTTGTGTGCGTGGGCTAATAGTAGAGGGCTGCGTTTGCTGGGGGATTATCACGGGGAGGCCTCGTCTACGCACGGCCGCCTCGCTAAGTTTCCTCTTTGATGACGTTCCGCACCACAAAGCCCTAAATACCCAGATGAGAAGGTTACAGGGACGAGTGGAAATGGGAGCATTTTGACGGGAGGTGAGATGGGCTGGCCCATTCCACAAGGAGATTTAATTTCCTTTAATGTCAGCCTTCGCACACGCTCTGCTGTCAGGCTATGAATGAAACGGTAATTGAGGTGTGTGCGCGCGTGTGTACCTGTGCATATATCCTATCGCAGAGTAATTGTGTGTGTGCGTTTGTTCCATCAAATATATATACTCTAATGCTGTGCCTGTGTGTGTATCTTTTTTTCCCCGCCTCCTTCTTGTGTGCGCGATGGCAGTTGTGTCTGTCCCCTCGCCATTGACCAGTGTTGTAGAAGGCTAATGGAAAGGCTCCAGGCTGCGCTGGGCTTTTGATGAGCATAATTCCTTCACCTTGCCACGAGGAGGACAGGAGGAATCCAACTGTGTGTGCGACAGGAGATGGGGAGGCGGCCAACGTGTCATTTCCTGCTGACGGATGGCCCCCTCGCTAGAGCTGACAGCCCTGTAGCTGTTATTTCATTTCGACACCCTGCTCTGTTTACCTCACTGTAATTTCTGAGAACATTACCATGCTACAGGGGAGGAGGGGTATTAGTATAAAGAAAAAAAGGAGGCGAGGATCTGGGTTAAGCAAAAAAAGGGAGAAAGTAGGAGTTATGGATTGCAGTGCAAAAGGTGAAAGAGGGAAAAGGTAAGAAAGAGAAAGCTGGAGAGAGAGACGGAGATGGAGGCAGCTGACATGACAGGCAGATATAACACATTAAAGGAAGCCCTTGTTGCCTTTTGACAACGCTTGAGGGAAAAGAGACATCAGCCGTCAGAAGTCTTCACGTTCCGCCTATGGGGCTCTCAGGGCTGTATCCATTTAACTGATAAAAGTTAGACACATAGATATGTGTCTTGACTGGGGGCACTGCATCTAACGCCATGTTGAGGCTCGGAGCTGCCCTCACTCTCACTCTTTTCACAAACTATATCTCCCAGATACCTTCACCCCATTCTGTCTCTCTTTCCCTCCTTTTCATACCACTGGCCTCTCCATAGCCTCTATTTTGCCAACTCTTCTTTTTGCCAACAATTTCAATTCTTACTCAATTCAGCACCCTCCCGCTGTCTCTTCTGTTCCCCCTACTACTTCCCTTATTTTTTCCATCAATCCATTCCTGCTTGTCCTTCCTCCCCCCGACTATTGCCATCTCGCATCTTCTCCACCCTTTATCCTTGCTTCTTTCTCCTCTCCTCTCCTTCTCTATCCATTCAGCTTGCTCAAGAGATTAGAGCTGTATGTGTAATTGGCTCTACAGGGCTTCTCAGCTGCTCCTCTAAGCACCGGTACACACTCTACGAGGGCATGTGTGCATGTGTACGAGTGTGCAAGCCACTCCTTGATTTAAAACCACACTATTCACTTCCCTCAGGTATGCCACTCTGGCCTGTTGTGTGACTAACCAGCCGCCTGAAGGAGCACAATTAAAGCAAAAAGACAATGGGGTTCCGTGTTGTCTGGTTGGAGAAAACTGCAAAGAAGCAGTAGTTGCTGTGTTGCTGCTGCTGTGAGGATGTGTTGCTGACAAGTTTGCAGATGCCAGAGGGAGTGTTCCTGTGCTCTTGTATATAGGTTGAGGATCTGCACTCAGATCTTGCTGTGGGAGCCTGAGTCTGCAGAATGGATTCAAAAGACAAGCAGGCCAACCAAGTGGAAGCAAGGAGTAGGGGGGAGCGGGAGCGGGGAGAAGCATATGAGCGCATCAACTCACTTCAAAAGCTTGAGTTTAATTTGCGAGGAGCCAGAAAATTCGGAGACAAAAAGGTAGCACTACAAAGGAGCTATCATTCTGTCAGCCGGCTAGTCAGCTGGTCAGACAACAGCAGGCGAAGTCAGGCGGGCAGCTTACTGCCCTTTGATGATCGCTTCCCAACATTTTCTGTTGCCACTGATGAGCTGATAGCAGGATCACTCTACTTTTCCCTTTGTAGAGGCTGTTGTCAAACGCTTCTTCAACACTCTGCCATTCTGTCTGTTATCAAGCCCCTCCGTGACACTCGACTTCAAACCCCATCCACATCCAAGACTTTACATTACAGTGTGTCCTTATCACAGCCTGCCTCTGTCCACTGCAGCCATTTACAAGAGATACACACCACTTAGCTGTTAGCAGAGCCAAGTCGCAAGAGACTTGAGACTACAAATGTACACAAGGTTTCGTGGTCAGGGTCAGAGTTTGGTGGGAGAATTAGATATTTTTAAGCTGCCCATTAAAACAAATAGCAGCTTATTTATCTTTCCTGCATTAGTACAGAAGCATTTTTCAGCACAGGATGTCAGGTTCATGGTGTGTGTTCTACAATGGCTACATGCATTCATCAAAGTCAAATTCTGCAGACAGATGGTGAAACTTTGTAGGCTTGAATTCTCTCTCGCAATCTGATTCACATCCTTACAAACACGCTGAGATATACAAACGCACATTATAATCCAACATATGCACAAATGTCTCCGACCTAGACGCGCTCAGTCACAGAACAGCGTGTTACGGAGCAAAAAAAAGATGGCGAGAGCACAAGCTGGTAATGTGTGAGGTCCTTCTGCTGCTCGCTGGGGGCAAGCGGGGGGCTGACAAAATCCACATTCCTGATTCAAACCTTCTGTTGGAAACAAAGGGCTGTGAGGATCTGTGCCATCACTCAGGGCAGCCATTTTCAATGCAATTACCATATTACATCTGAACAAACAGCCTAAAACACCTGTCAGTTAAACATCGCTTTAATAGTGCTTTAATAGTACCAGGTAGGCATACAGTTGTCAGTGCTTAAGGAACTGAATTAAACCTAATATTTCTATTATAGAGAACATCTTTCCTCTAAGTCATAATTTGAATCACCTTTGTGGGTGGCATTGCTATAATCACTTTGGCATGTACACCTGTAGGT
The DNA here is from genome assembly GCA_003416845.1 of Oplegnathus fasciatus. Classification (NCBI taxonomy): domain Eukaryota; kingdom Metazoa; phylum Chordata; class Actinopteri; order Centrarchiformes; family Oplegnathidae; genus Oplegnathus; species Oplegnathus fasciatus. The sequence continues at coordinate 352,222 of NTHP01000285.1, read as the reverse complement.
TTGAGAGTGATTAGAGAGGAAGCTATAGTTACGTTTCTATTAAAATGTTACACGAAGAATGTGAATCACTGTATGTTTCCATCAAAACCTGAATATAAAGTATTCAATGGCATTTCATTGCAGCTTCCCAGATAAGATGAAGTTTGTGTTTTTTTAAATTGATGCATTTCCTTCTTCTGATCCAGATGTATGATCCAGATTTTTAGTTTTAGTTTTTTTTAGTTTTTTTGTTTATTTTGGGGAAATTCTAGTGTATTGGAGGAATGTAAATGTTAGTGGCAGCATGATATGAATTCTTTGTCTAAAGTAGAAGAAGCAGAAATGGGCACTGAAACAAAGTGCATCAAAGTCAAAGTGCATTCAAAGAATTCTCCCAGTCTTTGTTGCATCACTTATTTGAAATGCCTGGTGTTCTACTTCAGCCAAGCTTAGAAACTTTTTGAGATATTTTGGCTTTTTTTCAAATTTCCGGCAATTTTATTCAGTTTTTCTAAACAGGTGGATGGAACTAGGGATGTACTGATCCAACTTTTTCTTTCTCAAAACTGATTTAGATACCTCAATTCAGGCTGTCTGCCCATACCAGTGCTCTCATTTTCCCAAAAATCTGTATACCTCACTGCATGACACTTATTGGAATCATTTTTATGTAAGGTAACATGAGGCCAGATATGCTGTGGCACTCAACACTGTATAGTTCTTTTCTACTTTGATTCCTGATAAAACAAGACATGTACAGACAAGGATGCATGTGCTGTACAGTACACATACCCTTGGTCAAAAGCATCTATCTTTATGTGTCAAAAGATGATTACCTTCCCTCTCCTGTGTATTGACATAATCCTGACACAGTCAGTCTGCTTTCCCGATCTGTCATCATCCTCACTGTAAGTTACCATACTGATCAATAATTTCATTTATTCGCATTAGGATGCTCACACGATTGATCAATCGTAGTAGCTGCAAGATCATCCACTCACCAACAGATGGTTGGACCATTAATTAACCTCTCATTTTCACACCAAAAAGTAATTCAAAGTTTGTCATAGGGCACAAAGTTTTTTAAAATATGTTTTTTTCATAAGATACAAAAGATAAAAAGAGCAGAATATGAAGTTCAGGAGCAAAAGATTAGAGGCTCACCTTGCTCACGCAGTGTTCCATTTGGCTGGAATACAATGTTACCTGATTAAATAAAAATCTTACAAATTACCATACGTTGCTGCAGAGCACAGCTTAATACATCACATTATTCAGCTACAGAATTCTTCCCATGAGTGCAATCCAAGCCAATGACAACTAAGCGTGTCCTAGCAGCCCAGAGGCACTGAGGTGTTTAGTTTGGTTTTAAGATCTACACTCATTCACTCACATAATTACACACACCGCTCCCGCACAGCACTGCATCCGCATCTCATACATGCACAAGTCACAGCCATGCACACACATACATGCGATTGTACACACAAATACTCGCACATTGTCAATCTTTGTCATATTACTGCTCATGGAAAACGGCTTTCTAGCTACTCTGTATTATGCTGAGATGATAGATACTGTGTAAGGAACAAAAGTGGGTGATACATTATTGAGCCTTTGAGTATGCTAACACAGCGGTGGGGCTTTGTTTTACTAACTCTCTCAACTCGGCCTACTCTCTGCTGGCGTGGCTGGTAAAATATTCATCCAGCATAAGTCACAGTGAGCGCTATGGCACAAAACCGGCTTTTGGTATGCCCTTCCATGTGCCATTCAACTCTGCTGTTGCATGTAAATTCAAGCAGGGAGAATCCTGTACCATACAGAGAACACTGAAGGTCAAATTCTTGATATAACTTTTGATATGGTGTGACATCTGAAATATATTTTCTGTGGGTCACTACCATAAAATGCAGATTGAGTGTCACTTAAACAGCTTCAAACACTGAATAAGTTCAAGTGTAATGTTGATGTTATTCTATATATTTCTTATTGTCCACAAATCCCAAGAAAAGACCAAAACCAACAATATGTTAGTTCGTGCCTCAATACTTCCCTACTGTCTGTAGCACTCAGCCCTAAGCCTATTCATACCTATCGCAGAGATTAATGTCACAAATATATAGTTTAATTTTCAAAAAAGGCCAAGTAATTTCCTAAAACCGCAGGGCACTGTGATTTTTAGCAAATGTTACTCAAACAAGAGAAAATAATGCATTTATTGGGGACTATTTCAGCCACTGATTAATACATATTTGGTGCTCTAGTGAGTTTTTACAGCACCAGAACGGTGGATGTGGAATTGACTCAAAATTAACTGGAGTGTCCATGTTCATTGTATTGAGGGAAAATGTCACCAAGTACAACGCTGTGGCTCATTGATGTGCTTTTAATAACTTTTTGACAACAACGGAGGTGTTTAGCAGAGTAATAAATTAGGCTTTGGCTACACAAGCAATACTCGCTAATAGGAGAAATTCATGTTGGTTTTGGTATTTTCAAGGGATTGGTTGAAAAATATAGAATGTCTCCAGCCTTATCCTTTAACATTTCTGATACATCCAGGGAGTATCATCTCCCATATAAAGTGTCATTTTCCCTCTTTTACAGATGTGTGATGGAGGGATCATACCTTTACTTTGCAAAACAGACACAACACCACTAAATTATGTCTGCCACCGATGTCATGGCTCATACATTTTGATGCCGGGTTAATGTGAATTTAAATGGGTCGATATGCGCTTCACCCGCTTAATCACGACCCCCTGATTTGATTTTGTATCTCCCTCGGTGAGCTAATATTCCAGAGATTAAAATTTCATGTGGAGCTCATATCAAAAATTCATTATTAACATGGAAGACGGGCACACCCGCCTTACCCCTGTGCTCCAGCAAAAGGAGACAAAACTCATGCCTGCATAGTATAAGTGGGCAGGCACACACGCATGCAAAGATACTCTCCCCCAGGACTTCAAGACAAATTCATCCTGCCTTTGTAGAAATATTGAGGAATTTCCTTATAAGCTGTGGTTATGTCCTCGGTTGTGCTCCCTCAGCTCAGGAGTAGACAACATTCACAAATGTCTTCCCGGTTTCATAATACATTTTCATCACCGTAACCTTCGCATTTTTCCATTACGGTGTTTGCAACAACAGCTCACTGTGTTGTCGCCAGGGTAAATGCATTTTTCCGTCTTATGCATCATTCATGATATAATTTCTGAGATTGAATTCCTCCTGGCTGACATCATGTGGAGGCAAAGAGTGCTGGTGATGGTTTTGGTTTTGGAGAGGAAGGGGGGTGGGGGGCTGTTAAAAGGAAATGGTGGTGAGCTGTTTGATTTCCACTATTGACCAACACGAGGACCTCTGTGGGCAGATGCAGGAAACCTACTGTATTAGTCAGTCAGTTAGTCTTTCAACATAGGAAACCTTTACAAATTTTCGCTTTTCAAATCGCTATTACACAACTCACAAATTTTCCTCTTTCTATGTAATCCACATAGTTGAGAACACTTCAGTGATCATTCACTTTGGGCAGAGATGAGATAGAATACCAAACTGAACACATAACATCCTGTAACTGTTGTATACGGCTATGTGCCAAAATGAGGCTTTGATATTTGGTGGAGCTGGCTTTCCCCAGTCACCCAAGCAACATAATTTAAGTCCATGGAGAGCTAGTGGGACTCTAACATTGCAGGACCATTTTGCATGTTTCGTTCCACGGTGGCTTTGTGGAAAATACATGCTTTAAAAAAGAACAATATGTTAGGCTACTTTTCTTTGGACACACTGATTCTATCAAGGAGCAATGTGCACAAACTTTCCGATCCGTTTGCTCGGTGAACACATGTTGATTTTCTATGATGATCGTACACTTCACACCTTGCAATGTCATTCATGTTAGTTAGGCCTTTCTAGCCGGCTACTGCATGTAGAGGAGTGGTAATTTTGATTCTTGAACTATGAAATGAAATGCCTGAGTACCTACTTGAACTACTCAAAATAGTTCCACAAACAAAAAAAAAAAGAACAATTGAACAAAGAGCTATGATTTTATAATTTTGTTTTTGTTTCTTCACTGAGAACTGTTAAATTCAATATGGTGGACCACTGACTATTGGTCTGTGTTTTCAAACAATTCCTTGCCGATCTATGGAAAGGGCACAATGTGTGGGTACTTCATCCCTCCTGAAAAAGGGGGAACGCCATACAAAAAAGGTTGGGAACCACTCCTCTAAGTTCCCAAGATCACAAATATGCTACACAGTGACCTATGCACTTAAAAACTCCTAAAAAGCCCATGTGTCTCCAACATGCTCTCTTCTCCACTTAGAGGCTGTCTCATTCAGTGCATGCAGAGCTTCGCCTCATACGGTCCTCGGAGCTGCCCTCGACAGGGTTCACCGCATCATAAAATCGTCATGCATGTTAACTCCACAGTGCATGGGTCAAATGAGCCGTGGCAGTGGATGTTAAGTGACTTCAAAAGGCTGCATCCGTATGCCCCTCCCCCTGTCTGTCTCCCCAGCACATGTCTGTGTGAAGAATGTGTTCGCCAGACCGGCTGGGTCAGAGGATCAGAATTTATGGCTTGAGAGGAGGGCAAAGTCACATGCATGCACTTCAGCGTGCATCGAAGACTTTCTCACACTCACAAATACACAAGCAGTTGCACACAGTAGCACATAGTCACAGCTCTTTTTCAATCAAGTTTAAGAAGCGGACACATTCAGTATGTTGACAAGTCAGATTCAGTGTTAAGATGACAGGCAGGATGTGTGAGCCTTTCAGCAGAGTGGTACAGCATCATCAGAAACCGGGAGAGTGACAATCTCTTTGTTTCCCTCCACACTCCATCACCTGCTCTCCAAATGGAGGCACAATGCAATTTTCACTTATGAATCTACTGCAAAGCAAATAGCATACGCTGTTTGCCTGCTCCACAAACACACCCTGAATAACTACCTTGGGTCATGGACTCATTTGTTATTCCTTAATGTGCCACTATTCACCGGGGAACACTAAGGCTGCCACGTGAAACTACACCGTGATGTGAGCATCATATGTCTAACTGCAGCAGAAATACCTCGCCTTAGCTCTGTCACATCTGTGCAGAGAAATGACAACACGGTGGAGGCGAGAGCTGCAGAAATATTGAAATATATATTAAAGAATTATTTCTCAATGGAAAACAGCAACAACAAAAGTAATAAAAAAGCAATAATGGAAGTGTTGTGCGGGGAAAGCCACTCAGAACAAATCAACATTTATGTGACATCAGTCAGGTTCAGTGGTGGAACTGATGCAATGATTTTCAATTATAAAACAGTGATGTGGAGTATTAGTTCCCTTTCCCCCACAAAACACAGGTTCTTGCTATAAAACAGGTCTGGATTTTAAATAAATGGATAGTGAGAAAAAGAATGCATATATAAATACATACATACTGTATATAAGATGATTAATTCCTGATTTTAATACTTTTTCCAAAATCAGTTCTCATTAATCTCCCTCTCTGCTCGATAGCTGCACATACCGTATGTTTAATTACATGTTGAATGTTAAGTATATTTCTTTGGAAACAATACAAAATGCAATGCATGTCTTTGACAGAGGTGACAGAGGGATCAAAACTGGCCTTAATGGGGTGTAACATGACAATCCTAACTATATACTACTACGTTTTATAGCATCTCATGCCCACAATAAGGTTTCACCATATGTGTTTATGATTGTGGCAAAAAAAAGTAAAAAATAAAATAAATAAAATAATGCACGTGTTATTGAAACATGACAGAAAACCTGACAGTGTTGGCAAACCACCACCTAATTACATATGATCTATGGGTTCTACACAGGAGCCCTTTTGTTTCCACTCTCTGTTGACAGCTGCCTCTGGGCCCTAGTTAATATGCATAAATTTACACCTGGACTTCAACATGAATATTTCCATTATGATGCAGTGGTCTTGACACAATATGGATGTGAATTATTATCAATTTTACATGTTTAAATTAGCAAAAAAATTGCCACAATCTGTTTGATCTTCATGTATTAAGTACAGGTAGAAAGTGTGAGATTGCTCAGGGTTATTGCTGTTAATGTGGTGTTTCTATGTGTTCCAGCTTTGATTCATTTTAAATCAAAATTTAATTATGCTGATAATTCAGTAATCAGATAATAGTGGATTTGTGTGAAATGAAATATTTATTTGGATGCTTTTTCTGTTATTGTTGCGTATCTTTTATTTCATAATTACATTAAAAAAAAATACATGTACTCACTATGAAGTCCTATTATCAACAATTCCTTGTGGGGCATGTGTTGTCTCACGCTTAAGAGTCAGTGAAGGGAAATGCCTGTTAGCTATACAGCTACAACTACCAAAACCCCATGTAGGCGATAAAAGCTTAATCGTGCCCAACTTGCAACCGTTACACAACAAAAAAAAAAATTCCCTGTGGTAATTTCCCGCTGCTAAGTGATTCTGTTGACCCATCAAAAACGGTACAGTAAGTTTCCGAACCCAAACCCAATGTCCTCGGTGTGTATTTCAGTAAGAGCGTCATTAGCAGTAGATGACCTATATAGAGGGGACGGCTGCTTGTTACAGTCTAATTCTCACCCTAAATGGCCTAGAAGAGGGGTGGTTCAGCGGGAGTTAATGTGTTTGTTATGGACACTAATGATACAGCGGAAGCAAACTAACGACCCACCCTGGGTGTCCCACTGAGTTCCACAGCTTCATCACTCCCATTCTATGAAAACTTGGAAAACTCTCCTTATGGGCATCCTCTTTCTGGAGGGGGACGGGGGGACGCAATGGAGGGAGGAAGAGAAAGAAAAAAGAAGATGGAGAAGCCTGATCTGAATCATGAAGGAAGGAGGCATAAGAGAGGAATGCAGAAAGAGTGAGAGGGGAGAAAAAAGCTTGGAGGGTAGTAATAAAAATGTAGTAAAAACAATAACAACTACCCCAGTGCTTTTATTGATGCTCAGGTGGAGTTGGGATGGGGAAAATAAGCCTGTTAACACCAAAATGCAGTGGTGACACAATGCTGTTGTAACTTCTGAACAAATTCATGCATTAAATTAGTGACTGCAGTTAAAAAGCTCTGGTCTACCCATGTGAATGTATAAAGCCATACCGTCTGGTATGAGTACACACTGAATTTGCAAATGTGAAGGGGTTTGCACTCTTGAATAGAGGAAGCTTTTTCAGATGCAAAATAATTAATTAATTAACAGTATCGAATGTACAAAAGGTGACAAAATGTGACAGAAAATGGAACGCTTCAGTCACTGGACCATCGCCCACATTTTTTCACATCTTGAAACCTTTTGTGCATGTAGCCTAATAAATGTATTTGTTTTTTGCACCTGAAGAGTCTCTCCTAGTTTTTTGAAACTTTTCGGGCACTTTTTCTTATGATATGGGACTACACTTTGAATTACCCTGCAGGACTCTTGAAGCCTCTGATATACTTGCTTTTAACTATGCTTTCATGTGTACATGATGGCTTCCCTGCGAATCCTGTGTTCCTTCAGAGCTTTGGTTGTGCACATCCTCAGAAATTAATGCTACATGTCCACAGGATGTAATTAAGCCCCATGAACGGAGGGGGCAGGATGTAAAGTAAAGACAGCAGCGAACTCTGAACAAAGAGCATCAACAATAGAGGAAAGGTTTGAAGAGAAACTAAACTACAATGGTGCATTTTTTTTCTGCTGTGATCTCAATGTTGACAATATAGTAACCTTCTCAAGTGTCGCCGTGTTAGTCATGTTAACGTGCAAAATGCTACATTTTTACAGAAGATATTCTGGTGAGGGCCAGGGATGATCAGCCCTGATCTGCCGCCTAGTGGTTACCTTTGAATCATCCAGGTACACAGGCAAGTATGTGAACAATGCCACTGGAGTCGCAGCTGCTTGTGTAGGTACATGCGTTGGTAAAAAGCAAGTATACCACAAGCCTATGACTCTGTGCAGCTTCACAGGGTAGTACACATTGCAAAAAGAAATGTACAATGAACAAATGATCACACCAATAACCTTGAGCAGAAGTGATTTGTGTGAGTGTAAACAAATAGGAAACAGGATGATTAGAAAGGATGAGAGGTGGTTGCTGGGTAATCAGGAGGGGGAGTCCCTGGTTTGTAAGCCAATAGCATAGGAGTGTCTAGACAGATGTCATGGGTCTTGGCAGCAGAGACAGGGACATCAGTGTCCACATAACAGCATGACAGAGTGAGTGAACTCTAGCCTCTGGAGAATCGGAGAAAGGGAAATGGAGAGAAGGATGAACATCCTGCAAAATGGAAGAGGGTCACCTTACCCAGAGGTCATCCTGGGTCGAGAGCGAGAGGAGAGAGGAAAATCACGCGCAAGGTGACTTTGAATAAACATCAGTCATCTGATGTCAACACCTGCTTTATGTCTCCAGATAATTAACTGTCACATGCGTCCCTGTAGGTTTTAGCATTTCCATAATCACTCCATCATTTATCATTGCCATTCAAGAGGACGTGATCATGGTCAATGCCATTGTCATTACAGTAGTGAAGATCTCCTTGCTTGTATCAGTGTGCAAAGAGGTTTTGTTTGTGACTTCAGAAAATCAGTTAAAAAGGCAGTAAAAACACAACAGCAACCCTCCAGGAAGTAATGTTAAGGCCCATTGCACAAGACTGCACAATAAACACACCAACATAAAGAAGGAAACACTAGCCTACTTTGTAAATCCTTCAACAAACCATCTTGGCTCATCAGTGTGTTATCTGGACGGGATCTAATGAGCTCTTAATTTGAGAGAGTCTGCATCATTAACAGGGCCCGCCGTTTGATGCCACAGCTGTCAAATAAGACTTTCATCCTAACATGACGGCAGGAAATGTGTGGCGTTTGTGTGTGAACTTGTGTACGCATATGTTACATTATGTTTGTGTGCAACAAACATGATGTGAGAAATGCATGTGCTACATGAGATTAAAGGAAAGTAGACGTAATGAATGTATGTGTTGGTTGATTCCGTGCTGTACAGTGTTTCGGCAATGGATGGAAAGAAGGCATTTGGAGAGAGGAACAGAGGCGTAGAGACAGAAAAGCACTAAGGGAATCAGAAAGTCTTACAGAGAGAGTAATGTGTTTACCATCCCAAACAGGTCTTCAAAAACAGGCCAGTCCAGCGCCCGGGCATCTCCTCCAGGGCAGTCGGCTGTGAAAGCAATCACGATGACCCGCAGCACTGGAAGCTCACTAGCGTATGAACGGTGTCACTCTGTGTAATGACATCAGAGACGGCTATGGGGGCCCGCAGGTGTCAAACACGACTTCACACAGGGAGGAGGGATTTGTTATACGATGTCCTTTTTACAAGACAAACCAAGGGGATTAGTGATCATCACGTCATAGTGTGATTAACAACACCCATGTCCTTCCATTAGCCTGACCTTGTTAAGAGTGTGTTGCGTGATTACACGGTCTGTCACTATCATGTGTTTCCACCATTACCGACCAACAGCGAGCGCTTGCTAAAATCTTCGCAGCTGTTGCTGTGATGTTGTAAGCGCGTTTTGTTGTTGGTTACTGTTGTTGTTGTTGCCAGTGGAGTGACCTTAAGGCTGCCCGGCTACACTTGCATTCCTGCTCTCTTAAGTGTGAAGGCTCGCCATGTTCTACTCCCTTTCTCTCTCTTGCTCTACGACTCCGTCTCTCTCTCCTCTCTCTCACTCACATCCTTGGCTGCTATAATTAGAGTAATTGGAATCAGATGATGCCGGCTTAATTGGAAAGGAATGCAGACGGGGCAACGGGGCTTTTCCGCACGGGAAAATCGGCTGGAAGAGAGCACACGAGACAGTAGGGAGGCATGGCGGAGGATGAGGTCCGTAGTCACGCATTCGGCTGCTCTGGCTTTAATGAAATTGGCAGGATTCTGTCGTAAACACACAAACAAATTACAAGGCCTGATGGAGTCTGAATGCTGTCGTATGTTGGTGATACTAGAGGTATGATGTCAGGTAAGGCAATACACGTGAACTGAGTTTGGGAAAAACATTCAAATTACAGAAGCACGATTTATATACAGTAATGAGTCAAAGTTGAAATTCAATCTCCTCATCTCACAGTAGCTTGGGCTTTGGGTAGAGCAACGCACAAACATTTCATAGTGAGGCTTAGGGGGCCACAGGGTGATAACGATACATATTGCATGATGAAAGTTGGATACACACTTGCCAACAAAGGGCCAGAATATTAAAGGTTAGAATCCATCGGTAAGAGGGCAAGTTTCATTTAAACTGTGCCAGAAGCAAATTCTCCTTCCAAGTTGAAAGAGACTGTAAGAGAGAGGGTGAAAGAGAATGCGAGCAAGAGAAAGAGAGATGGGGAGGGAGAGAAGGAGGCCAAGCTGGTTTCATTCTGCTGAAAGTCACAGTTGAAAGTCAGCCTGATTGTTTGCTGTTTGTGCGCTGTGGCCACTGATACGTGGGAAGAGTGTTAGACTCCCTGCAGGCACTGGCAGCTTAATGAAGGAAAGAGACACGCACCTGCTTCAAAAGCTGGGACTTCCTCATCAAACGCTGCAGTTGGCCTCCTTATCAAAAGGGGGCAGTGTTGCCTGTAATGTGTGTGTGTTTTTTCCGAGCGAGAGTGTGTGTGTGTGTGTGTGTGCTTGTGTGTGCTCTTTGTTTATCTAGTTAAAGAGCTGGAACTGCATGAAGTCAACAGAGGTTGATTTAATTATCCTGACAATCCCACCGTCTCTGCACAACTCATTTTCTACCACCGGAGTTTGCGCCACGTGTCTGGCGAGCCTAATAGAGTGGCTCGTTTGTCAGGTTCGAGCTTCCTATCTCTGGCTACATCTCATTACCCTTAACATGGGGGTGGTAGCCAGGGAAGGCTCGGAGAATAGCATGCCTCCATCTCTCCGTCTCTCACACTCGCTCTATCTGTCCATGTGGGCTTGAAATGTGTGCATGCAGCTCTTTTGTTTTGCCTGCCGCTTGCTGCCGGACTGCTCAGAGCCTTTGTCTTCCTGCGATGCTCCCCAGATCTCAGTTCGTTACAGAGCGTAATTAGCGTGGCGCGAGCGGGCTCCCCAGCCGACACACAAAACTCATTAAATTCCACTAGCCTGCTTTTCGCTGGCACACTCTCCTCGCCCCATATTAATCTTCCTTCCAACCCAAACTTTAATTCTCTGAGAAAATGTTTATGGGGGGAATAACTGCTTCCGCCCTCACATGCAATAACAATGCGTCTGTTTATTGTGTTTTTTTCCTCTTAAATTCAATGCTGTTTTGTAATGTTGTGATCCAAGGTCAGGTCTAATGAGTGTCTGGCTAATCAGATGCAAGGTGCCACAGTGCCTCCCCGATGAGTGCAGCAGGTCGAAGATGAGACCACTGCACTTTCTCTCTGTCCCTCTGTCTGTCTTTGTCTCTATCTCTCTGCGTGCCTGCCTGCATCTCCAGACAATGACCAGACTCATTTCCAGACTCCCTCCCGCAGTCTCCCTCACTACTAACAGGGCCACACAAACAAGGTCATTCAGACTGCTGTAAGAGGAAGATGTATCATTTACTGGGAGATGGATGACATGATGTCTCCGCAAAAAGCTTTTATTTTGACCAGAAGTATTACTGCAACCCTCCAGCTCTCTTTCCCCCTCCCCTCTAATTGAACAAGGAGGCAAAAGACAACTGCCACTTGAGCTGCAAAGGAAATTGCCTCTTCAGTATGGTGGAAAATACACAAACCATTGTTGAAAAATGGGTGTATTCGTTCAACAACCTGGCCTACGATGGCTGAAGACAGATTGAGATGGGCATCCTTGATGACCTATCTGGCCAATGGTGCAAAGGGCGGTAAATCTCCCCCCATTACTTCTGATAAAGTTCCTATTTGGCACTATTATACTTGAGATTTCCTTTAAAAGACAGCAATAAAGATCAGTTTAAAAGCAGGGTGAACTACCGGTTTTCCATTTGTATCGAATATCTCCCTGTTGCTCTCTGCTACGCCTCCGACAGTGCATGCTGTTCGGCCGATCTGACAGCAGACTACAATATAACAGTTCAGTTCAGTGAGGTATATAGTCTTTTATTGTTTTTCTGTATTTTTTAGCTACGCTAGGGGCATGGCTCTAGGGATTACAATGTTGGCCTGCTGGACGAAAATATCTCAACAACTACTGGATGGATTGCTATGAAATTTTGTCCAGACATTCATAATTCCCAGATGATGAATTCTCCTGACTTCACTGACCCCCTGGCTTTTCCTCTAACACCACCATGAAGTTGACATTTGTGGTTTTGAGTGAAATGTGTCAAAAACAGAACCATGTCTTTCTCAGGATGAATTGTAACAACTTTGGTGGTCCCTTCACTTTCCATCAAACTGATGACATTCCCATCATCCTCATCTGTACTTTGTGTTTGCCGCTAATCAGCAAATGTTAGCATGCTAACATGCAAAACTAAGATGGGAACATGGTAAATATTAACATTGTCAATGTTAATATGCTGATGTTAGTATTTAGCTCAAAGCACTGCTGTGCCTAAGTACAGCCTCACAGAGCTGGCTGTAGACTCTTGGTCTTGTTATAGTGTAGTGGACATAAAGGTGGGTAACAATTTTTTTTAATATCTTTTCCAAAGGTTGCACATAACATATGTGAATATATCTTGTTTTAGTAATAATTCAGTATTCATTATAATACTGGTCATCGTCATTATATGATATAATTATTACATATACTGCATATAACTGCCCTTTGACACACATGTCACACGTGTGCAAAGATATTTTTGTCTGTAATAATTACAGTAAATACAAGCAAGTTTTACTTTCTAGGACTACCCCAGACAAGTGCTTGTGAAAAAATGTTTGTGATTGCGATAAAAGTAAAAAGTAGATCCTGAGAGCCACTGTAGTAGAGCACAGTCTAGTACCGTACAGCGTTGTGTGTGGTATGACTTTCAGGTCTACATCAGTGCTGTTGAGGTAGAAAGAGCAGTGATGTAGCTGAGCAGACTGACAGCTCCCGCAGAGCTCTTGGGCCAGACGAGTGCAGCCAGCGCTCCCGTGGGTCCAGCACCTGCCAGATGCAGCGGGATGTGAGCGGGTGACAGCGGGGTATCAGAACCCTCGTACCCTCCTCAGCCATCCCAGAAAGAAAAACCTCACCACGGCTGGCGGAGAGACAGCTACCACTGGGACTTCCACACCTCTGCCTAGCATTAATTTAACCTACTTGATGGGTGACCGGCTGCATTAACTTGACATTTGCTTCTGCACATCATGTCAGTTGGCAGAGGATACCAGCAAATTAGCAGCACCATCATAGTGTCACAGCGTTTTGCGATGAGTTTTTATAGTCTATATATGATTTTTTTTTTATCATATTATCTTTTCATCACAGAGATGATGAGTTTTTAATTAGCCATAGAATTATCTGCATCATGAGCGGTGACCTTGAAAGGGCAGAGGCTGATAACAGAGTTGAAAAATGAAGAAGGATGAAGTAGAACAGAATGGAGGAGCAGAAAGTAAACACTGCTTAACAATGTACTCAGAGAACAGCCTATAATCATCTAAATCTACATCAACTGAGACATCAAAGCAAATATCTAAGAAAAAAGAAGTCCAGACTCCAGGAGGTGAACTTCGACAACTCCCTTGGCTCCTGTTCACCAGTCAACTCCATTCAGTCCCATTAGCAAACTGCAGGTTTTACTAATGTCTGAAGCTATGTAGGCAGGTAGCAGTCCCCAGTTATGGTAATGGTTTCACCCAACTCTTTGAAGCCACACTGGCCGTAATGGCGTCTGAAGAGAGCGATTGCGGGGTACATCCCTCGAGGGACTCATTAGCGAGGAGCAGAGCTATTTGAAGAAGGCCGTGGATGGGAGAGTGCAGGAGAAACGGTGTGTGTTTTTTTTCCCGGACATGTTTTTTCTTACTACTGTTTTCCTGTCCAAAAAATAAAAAATACACAGAAGTGTGAAGCTGTAAGAGGGCAGACTGGGACAAACTGGTGGACTGTGCTTGTTGTGGGCAGCAGTAGTTGGCACGGATGCAAGAGAGCTGAAGTAGCACCATAAGACCCAGGAGGGAAGCCTGGATAGAAAGAATGTGATGCGTTGGCAGGGTGCAAAGGAGACACGGAGAGAGAGAGCTCAAAAGAGAGGGAGAGTGGGAGTGCGAGGGGGGGATAGCCATAGGAAGCTGTCTCTTAGCTCCAACAGAAGCTCACAGCAGGATTCTGAGCAGGGTGCCATCACAGATGCGCTGGGACTGCACATGCTGACAAGTACATTAGACTTTGACTCCTGTTACGTCAATCTGATCTGTGATGACACTGTAACCATGACAGGAGGCTGCTGCCTGCCTGGATAGGACGAGGACATCTTACAATTTCCTATTGAGCCTCACTGAATTTGATAAGAAAGCCATGGGTGCTCTGAAAAATTGGTCATTGGCAAGTTTTCTCCATATATATCGTTAACACTCTGTAATGCATAAACTAGCAGTAGGAACATGGTAAATTCACCATGTGGTGCCTAGAAAGCACATACCATAACCAGAGGCTCAGCAATTACAATCCCTTTTTCAACATACTTAAGTTCCTCCCCACCCTTGTGCACAATTTGTGGCCTAAAAATGTCCTGTACAAAAAGCTAATTCCAAATAATAGTTTAATATAGTGATTAAAGAGCTCTACTTGCTGTTCAATCTGCCTAAGTTGGAATATAGAATGTGTCAAATATATCTCAATAAAATTTTGATATTGTTTTTGACTTAGTCTGTGTCACAACATTTCATCAGCTTCAATTGACCCAAATCCATACAAATGACTAAAAAGACATCCATGAATCCATTTTTCATCCCCATTTTGTCACATGCAAAGGAAAAAAAAAAGAAGTCAGCAGTGCAGAAAGTGCCGGAGTGTGAGGTGTTCGTTAACTGGAAGATCTCTTCCTTTAAAAAGACCCCCAGCATTTACATTCCCCTAAACCCTTGCCTTTCATGCCAAGCCTGCTTTCAATATCAAAGCTCCTTTTGAGAGCCTCTGGTGGAATGATAACAGAGAGAAGGGGACTTTAGTGAAAATGTAAGATCTTGAAAAGAGGGAGAGATGGGGAGAAGAGAGGAAGAGAGACAGAGGGGGAGGGGGGAAGGGCCAGGAAGACAGCATATCAATCGCCCCTTTAACTGACACAAGTATTCTGAAGTGAGGTGTTTTTTTTAAAATCTTTTTTTAAACATGCAGGGAAATGTGAACATGATGCCGAGAGCATGATAAAACATCATTAGGCATCCATGAAAGAGGCTCAGAGTTTTTGGTGACAATAGGATCCTTCTGTCAGATATGGTGAGGATTACACACAGCGGCGGGGTGAAATGACTTGTTAAGGGAGAAGGAAGCGTCTCTTTCTTGTCCCTTGGATGACATGTGTATGCTTGTATGTGGACGTGCATGCGCGTGTGTTCGCCTTGCATGTGTACAAGCGTGTGTTTGAATGTGAGTGTGCCGCTATATGGTCTGTGTCTTGCAGGAACGTGTGCCAGCTGAGTGCACCTGGAAGCTGTTTGAGATAAACTGAGCCTGTTACGGATTACTTGAGACAGTGCAACATGCATGCCAATCTATGTACACATGAATGCATTTGTGTGCGAGTGTATGTGTGGAAGTGTGCGGTCTGCAAAACTTCATTTATATGTGCATATGTTCAGGTATCAAAGTCGATACATAAAGAATATAAAACAAGGCACATAACCCGTACAAAAAAACAAAGTAATTGCAGGCTGTAAATAAAGCAAAACACTGACAACATTCCAGCGAGGACTTATTATTTTTAATGGGGCCAGAGTAGTATTGGATGGGGCAAAAAAAAAAAGACAATCCATGTTTACCGCCTACGTTGATGAAAGAGATTTTTGCTTAGTATCATATTACAAATGTGACTTCATTTGTCAGGCGGTTGGTGCACTGTTTGTCTCTGTATCCTCTCAGTCAAATGCAGAACAGGCAACTGCTGTTAGACAAAAGCAAGTATGCAACCATGTGGCTGTGTTTTGTTTTTGGTTCTGTTTTGTTCTAATCCACTTTGTTCTACTCAGTCCTGTCCAATCCGATCTTGTTTTGCTTCAATCCAGCCTACACCTCTCTGCTGACGCTCTCGCTCTCTTATTAGCCAGGTTCAAGTCAAATCAGTTTTATATTTAGAGCGCAAAATCTCAGAGGACTTTACAGTCTGTACAGCATATGACATCCTCTTTCCTTAGACCCTTGGGTTGGATAAGGAAAATAAAACATGGATAAAAAGGAAGAAACCTCAGGGAGAGCAACAGAGGAAGGATAGCTCTGTCAACACAGACTGACATGCAATACAGCAGGTATAGCAGAGGCAGCAGTAGAATTATAATATGGAGAAACGGAATTACAATATGAAGCCTGGAACAACAATTTTTTTCAGCCACTTGTGGGAGATGGAAACAAGTCGCAAACACAACAATGAAATACAGTATCATCACATTTTGGGTTGATAAGGTGAACTTTTTAGCTAACAGTTGCCTATTTACACATCCAGCAGGTACAAAGCAACATTAGCATTCATTTGGAGTCACGTTTCTGGCCATGTGATGAATGATGAAAGTCCAATATTCATTCTTCTGTATCTGGCTCTTTAGCTGCTAAACGCTCCACTATTTTCACCAGCTAGTCGCTAACTTTGTCTGTCTGCCATTTAGTGCTGGGCAGGCAGTGTACAGCTGGCTTTTAGAGCTTTTTCACTGAAAACAGCTGGGTGCTGCAGGCCAAAAACCGACACTGATGAGAGTGGTGAGACTGAATCAAAATCAAAGTTGCGGGGTGGAAAACTTAAACAATGAGCTGAAAGACACTGAAACCCTCTGTAGAGCTGAGACAAACAGCAGAATAATGAGATAATTCTGTTTGGGAGACCCCTTTTACATACAAGTATGTGATCCATTGTTACTATAATACTGACTATAGCTGCTGTCATTAAATAAAGTACAAAAACTACAATATAAGTAAATACTATAATAACTTAAGACAGTAGATTCTCCTCTTTCTTATTTACTAAAGTGTAAAGACATTTGTTGTTGTTGTGTGTGTTTGCTGCTGCGTGACCTCTCTGTTGCATTCTAGGAATCAGGGGGTCACGAGGGAGGAAATGTGCCCTCCCTCCCTGTCCCCCTCCATTCTTCTCATCATCACTCACTCCCACGCTGTAAACATCACCCTCCAGGTTGTGACACTGATGAGGGGAGCCCCCTTTCAACCAGAGGAAGCTCACCACAACAGGGGACTATATGTGTGATGGTGAGTGTGATGACAGAGAGGGAGTAGCGTAGTAATATCTATGTACAAATATTTTCTATTTAAGTTCATTTCCACAGATATAAATGTTAAGGAAAGTAAAACACCTCCACCTGGCCTTGCGTCCATTTCTTTTCAATTCACTGTTTTATTTGCATGGAAGTTAGATGGAAAAAATGGGACAAAGCCTCTATATATAACAGTTTATTAAAAAGGAAAGAAAATAATGAACAGAAAATAAATACCCCGTGTCAGCAGTTTGGCTTAGTTTCCTAAACCCAACATTTACCCCAGCAGTACGCTGCTCTCTTTCAACCATCCAGTCCCCCCCCCC
>NTHP01000285.1:309897-334296 GCA_003416845.1 Oplegnathus fasciatus | reverse complement strand
CCCCCCCCCGAGAGTCCTAGATAGGACCTCCACACAGATAATGACTTCTCCTGCCTCTCTTTTTATTTCTGCTCTCTGTTCGAACAGTTCCTGTGCCAGCAGAGGTGGTTTGACCCCAGCATGGGCCCTGGCTTCCTGGATACTTCCTGGAAAGCCCTGGATAACCGGGCAGGTTTGGAGGGCTCCGACGTCAGCGGAGTTACAGCCCACCATGAAGGACTCTTACACCCAGGTCTCTGAGATGCTATCTGCAGCTATTTGGAGGCAAATCTGTGAAACTTTCTCCAGCACTTCAAAAGGATTAATCGTCTCTTCCTCTTACTTAACTACTTTCTGGTAATTTTCCTTCTTTCTGTCTTTCTGTTTTGGTTTTTCACTCTCACCTTTCTCTGTTATTTGAGCCATGTGGATACTTACTCTAATGCCCAGGGACTTAACATCTGATTTTAAGCTCAGACTATTTCAGCTTCTGTTTTTCTCTACCCTACAACTGCTCCCGATGCACACATACACACCCAGTCAGCAGACAAGAAGTGAAAACCACTAGAAGTCTGTCAATTTTCTGCAAAAAAAACACAAACAACAAATAGAGTATCTGAATCAGACACAGTACCTCCTGAAGCAACGCAATGGCAATTTTCTTCTTTTGTGCTTCTGACAGGCTGTATACCCAAGAGGAGAAAAAATGGAGGTTTCCCTTTGGGAGAGAGTTAACGACATGCCGAAGGCTTTTCAAATGGAGGGGAGGCTTGGCATGTGCCACTGTAAACAAGCTGAAATGCTGGGAAGTACAGTGAGTGAGCGGTGCCCCGAGTAAAGCCGCTCCAACATGACACGCTGCTTTTGATGTGCCGGCCAAGTTTGTATTCTCAACCACTACGACACTTACCCAGTCAGTCGTACACAAACTCACTCACCCACACAAGAAAACACACAGGCACACACAAAAACAGTATATAATATGAACAGATGCATGCCATTTAGTCATACTTGCACAACTGGTGTGGATACACTCACATAACACACTATATAGACATAAACACACGCAACTCCGCCCTGCATAATCACTGTATGGTTCCTGCTTCCCCTTTAGACCCATCAATCAACACTATTCTCAGTCTGGACTGTTTTGCCACCACTGGCCTGGCAGGCAACTGACATCCTAACTGAGTGTTTTTCCATGGTGCCACCACTTCATGCTGCACTTTTTCCATTTAAGAATGGATGGTGGAGTGTTATAGAAGTGACACATTTCATATTACAGGGGATGGTGGCGAATATTAAAAAGTTGGAGTTAAAAATCTAAGAAAGTAATCAGAAACATAACAAATAAAGCTATTGGATGATTCTCCTGATGGAGGAATTCAGCAAATATATCACCATGGCAGGTACCAACCACTCAGGGATTTGTCCAAACTAAACAAGGGGGCTAAGGAAACTGCTGGGGGTTGTATTTAATACGTTTTCTCCACCATCTACACCATCTCCTTCCATCCACATCCAATTCGCCTCCCCTCTGGCAGTGGGTATATAGAAAACTTGCTTCGACCAAAACATGATGAGCCTACAAATCTCCTGCGGCTGACAGAGGGAGATGTCTGGCGTCCCGTGTAGGAGGAGACCAAGATTTGATTACACTCTGTCACAGAGCGCTTGGATGAAAAACACAGACCTCTGCCAGAGCCAAAATGGCGTCTGGGATGAGAGAACAGGCCTCACACTGTGACTTGGAGTGCGATCCGAAGCATAGTGATGGATAAACCAAAGAACATGGGCTGTTCAAAGACGCTACAAAGTGAAATAAAAACTCAAAAATACAAAAACACTGTACATCTCTTCCCTTTCCCCCTAACCCTTCCTTTAATTTTTTTTTTTAACTTACATAAAGCTTACACAGGAGCCACAATAAAGTTCACACTTGTATGGATGTGAAATGTAATTGGGATGAGGCTTATATTAAGGGCATTCTGCCAACAGAAGTTTTCTTTGGTTTCCTATCAGTCGACAAGTATAAGACTGAGACAGTGAAGCAAAATGAAGCCAAGAAGAAATCAGAAGGTACATTCACTTTCATGGTTATGCAATAAATGAAAAACGTGTGTTTTACTTAACTGAACAGGCCTTATTACTATAATATTACAATATTATGGTCTTGCCTAGGAGCAGGGCCATTCATGTTGTATGGAAAACCATGCTCACATCACAGGTTCTGCTGACGGTTGCTCATGGTACAGCAAGGAGCCTCTATTGCATGGAAGTATGGAAGTATGACCTACACACAATAGCAAGACTAGGTATAACAGCAGCTATGACTGCTGCCCTGCATCACATAGAACATCAGAAAATCTCACTGAAATAGTTTTACACACAAAATTATCCGTTTTCAGCTCTGACAGCACTGATGTTCGCCAATAACACTTTGCTAACCACCAAATTCCTGTTGTAGGAAAAACCCTGATTTATTTTTTGAGTTTTGAACTTTTAAAATTTAATTTCCATAGAACTTCTCTGGTTTGACTCTTGAGCCACACATTCCTAATAACTGATGTATAGTACGTAACATCTCAGACAGACAGACACACAGACAGACAGATACAGTATGTAAATCATTTCTGTCTGCTTGTGCAGATCATTTTCTGGCTGCCACTGGTAGAGCTGAGAGCAGTGACCATCTGGTTTCCCTGTGTTTACTTCTCTCTGGGTTCAGTTTAAGTAGTACAGCCAGATTTCACTGGGAGACACCACAGACAGGCCGGCTTTAAATCTTCACATCCGAGCCGGTCATGGACACATGTGTGCGTGTATTTGTGTGTGTGTGTTTGTGTCTGTGTTAGTGTCCATCTGTATGTATTTAGATCACAGGATCCAGTTAAAGACCAAATTTAGCTTTGAGGACATCCTCCTTGCTTGTTTTGCTCTGCATGGGCTCAGTCCCACATCTTTTGATTGAGAATTCACCAATATTTTTGTTCAGATATAAAAAATTTGCACATTTCTGCACTTGCACGAACACACACACATAAATCATCACCGCTTTCCACCGTTGGATTGAGTTAGTGGGATTAAAATACATCATTTTGGTAATTAAAATAGCAGATGTTTCCACAGACAGCCACGCTAGCTGGATTAGCCGGGCTGCAGTGTTTATCCCACAAAGTGCAGGACAAGGTCAGCCTGCCAACCTGCCATGTGATGTGATGCCTCTGCTTGACAGCGGATGATACACACACCCAGCTGTTAGGGTGCGGCAGGCAGTAGTGAGGTGGACAGGGATGGAGGAAGGGAAGAGAATGAATGAATGAAAGGGTGAAAGAAAACAGTTGATGCATGGAAGAAAGAAAATTATGAAGAAATTATGAAGACGAAAGCAAGAAGGGGTGGGGCGAGGGAGAGCTCTAGTTGCAAGTCTGGTTGTAGCAGTGCATTAGGGAATTATAAAACATATAAATAGATCATCAATAACATCCATAAATCTTTAGTTAGAGAACAAGGTCACAATACAGCATCACTGCTGCAGAGATGCAGGTGCTGTGATATGATGTTAACAGAGTTGGCCCAAGGACAAGGTCACTGACTGTAAAAACCTTGACATGATAATAGAGTGTGGAGAAAATCTGATGAATGAACACATCAGAATGCATGAACCTGTTGTGGCAATGTCTATCACACTCAAAGGGAGCACGCCACTCACCCACACAATGATTGTAATCTAAAGAAATGTTGAGGCTTCTTCACATTCTCGGTGAGAATGAGATAACAGTCAATATGAAACTCCACTATCAAAATAAAACGTGCTTCTCTTAAGTGGTACCTGAAGGATCTGCTCACTTAGACTGTGTTCACATATTGTGTTGTTATGTGTGCTGCCTGAAGTGCTTCTTGTGAGGAGAATTGAAAGCATACAGCGTATGTTATCTCTTGTATCTGATTCCTAGTTTACCTTTCCACCGATACAAGATTATCTAACAGCAATGACCAGCATTTCCCCGCCACGTCATGACTGGTTGGCAGAGGATAACACTGTTCCCTTCATTCAGGACTTTTATGAGAAGTTGAACCTTTTCCAACTTTTGGAGAGCACTCTAAATAAATATTTGTGACGAAAGCAGCGAGTGGCATTGGCGTTTTTTTTGTCAATCAGAGAGAATGACTGACACAAGAAGTAGACAGACAGAAAAAAAGGCAACAGAAAGAGAATTTGAGCCACCAGAGCAGTACCAGAGGGCCTGGTAAGATGGCATTGGCCATGGAGGCCTTATAATTGGTGGGGCATGACGGAAAGTCGAGACCCTGCCAGCCTGCTGATGATGAGGTCATGGGACTGGGGAGCTAGTGGGCAGCCAGTTAGTCATGATCTTGGCTCATCCATCAAAGTTGTTAGGAGAATAAATCTAATCTGACAGCCGTCATTGCCAAGCTTGAGCAGCGTGGGGCTGGCCAGTAGAGTCCAGGCAATAAGGTGTGCAAGGTTTAGTGTGTTTAAAGCTTTCTCAGCTGAGAGGGAGAGAGAACGAGTCTGGCCAGGGATGGTAGTATTTTACATGGAGCAGTAATTCCAGCTAACGGCAACCATTAAGATTCTGTTTATTTACTGAGAAAAATTAAGATAAGATTAAGAGGCTGCAGCTCTCTTTTTATAGGTCTTTACCATCTGTCTCCTGCTATATCAGTGTCTGTGTCGCTTTTATTTTTCTTTTCCTCCCAATCTCCCTTTCTTTCATTGCTTTTTGCCCTATGGACGAGCCTGAGGGCTGTTGCTCTCATGTCACCAAACTAATATGGCTGCCCAGTCCTCAGAATCAAGACAGAAAAACTCAGAGAGATAATCTCTATAAAACTCCACTGTGTAAGGCCCCTTGTGAGAGTTCATCAGCTTCTGAGCATTCAAGTAGAGAATGTATCATTTATAGATGGTGCTTAGGAGGCGTCCAAGTCTCCCAAGGCCGTTAAAGTCTAAACAAAGAAGATGAGGTGCCGGCGTCCCAAAGGACATACGGCACCGGGCCCTTTTATACCAGCATGTCATCCAAGCACAAAGTGTTGTCTAAAAAGGTTGAAGGCTCTATCAGCACAGACTGGGCCCTGGGAATTGAACTCTCAACCCCTCTGGTAATTTTGTGAAGTATGCAGCACGATGACTGCAGTGCGTTGCTGACCAAAAATGTCACCCTGCCCTTTCCTCTTGTCAGAAAGTGCCTGTCAGAGTCCTGGGGGCACTAACTAATTACTGTTCCCTGTGCTGGATAGGGGACGTGGAGGGGTTGTGTATGCCCCTGTGTGGGTGTGTGATGTCTCTTGAATGTTTTGTGTAAGAGTGTGTGTGTGTGTGTGTGTGTGCGTGCGTGTGTACTTCTAAATGACAAAGCACTGCTTCTGTAAGGTCAGGCTCAACTTGTGTATCAGCTCCTTAGTGAGATGACAAGCAGATGTGCAACAAACAAGTCAAGCAAAGAGCCCTCACTAGCTATGAAAGGTAGAGAACGTGGAGGGAAGTGGAAGTAAACAAGGTGTTATGGGGCTTATTTTTACAGGATGAGAGAGAGAGACAGGAATCAACACCTACACAAACATAGAAAATTAATTGCCACCCTGGGGCTTCATAAACTTGAACTTCGCTGAAATGAATTGATATCCCTTAGTCTATCAATTCATGAAATAATTAGACTTAAAGGGAAATTCCAGTATCTTAGGGGTGGCTGTAGCTCAGGTGGTAAAGCGGGTCAACCATTAATAATGGGGGTTGGTGGTTCAATCGCTCCTTCTGTCTATGTATTGGAGTATCCTTGACGCAGACAGTGAACCCTTAAGTGCTCCTGATGTGTTTATATCAGGGAAAAATCATCAAGGTTGCTTCGGTCAAAAGCGTCTGCCAAATGACTGAATGATTAACCTGGGTCTTATTCTAATATTTTTGTGGATTATGACTATTGGTGACGACATTTTACTCACCAGCTCTGTTATAAAGATTATGGCAAAAACAATCTTGATTGGAGCGAGGGGAGTGAGTCTCCTATAGCTTTCCAAAAAACCTATATTTAAACCATTAAATTCGATTCTTTAATTTACCTAGAAAGTAGCTTAACGTGTGGAGAAATCCTTACACTGAGTGAAATGTTGAAACTCAACACTCCATGTTTTGTGCATTATTTTATACACAAATTAAAATGAAGTTCTTTGGGTTTGAACAAAGTGTGGCTGCACAAGTTTGATTTGACAGTCAGCTGGATAGTGGGATTGAAGAGGTTAACAGAAATCATCTCAAACACTTGTTTTTGAGTCTGATCAAAAGTATACCCAGAGAGAAGTTCCCTGGAGAATATGCCTGTAGCTGGTTTTGCAAATGGTATAGCATAGCAGGTCCACTTCTGGGTTAACCTGCCAGCTGACCTAACTTAATGCTGTGGTGGATATGCAATGCTATGTAGTCTGCTACAATAACCACAGAGCTTTCCTGTAGGCTCCACGCCCTGACTGACATTGTTCTTGCCGGAGTTTGTTTCCACATCTCTGCAATCGAGGTGCTGAGTAAAATGTCACCATGATTAATGGTTAAATTGGACAGAAGTATGAGATTAACACTAGGGTTGACAAATGACGGAATTTCCCTTTGATAAAGTACACTGAATATAATTGAGATCCATCTCTCTACCAATTCATGAAATAAAAAACAAAAAACAAAAGTAAGAATGGCTGACCAAATAACAATTCCCATTGATTAGATACCGTAAAATAACAAACCACTTTAGATTTGAGGGGAATGATATGGAATAACTTAACTAATGCAGGCTTGCATTTATCCATCCCTATATTCAAGGCAAAAAAACTCCCAAACACCCTCAGCTAATAATACACAGCCACCACAGGCTACACCTGCTTCAGTATTCAAACTGTGCTTCAGACCTCTCTGGCAGAAGTATCGAGTCATCAGCAAGTTATCAGCCTATGTGGACAGAGAGCTTCATTAGCACAAACACTGCATGCCAGCTAACGCGGCATAATTTTACACCCCCGCTCAACCACTGTGTGTGTGTGCTCCTGTGAGTGTGTGTGAGTGTGTGTCATAGTGCATCTTTAAGTGTGTCTCTAAATGTGTGTGGGTATGTATGCAGGGATGAAGTGGATGGATCTAATCTCGCCCACCTTTACATATGTAGGAAAAAAAAGTTTACTTATTGTTTTAGCCTGGAATAAATCTTTACAATATTAATTCACTGTACAGCACTCTATGTGGTACCAAAAAGCTGTGGGTTATGTTAAGATAGAGACTTTTATGAGAGACTTTTAGGATATATTTATTTTTGTTTACACTTGTGTCCTGTTGCCTCATGATAACTATTTCACTTTATTTGTCTCATAATTTATGCAGAGTGACATGTTTGAATATGACTCATTTTGTGTTGGTAAGTGTGTGCAAGACTACTGTATGTGGTGCTTGAGTTGGCAGGCCAAGATGATTTAGGAGTGTTTGTGTTTGCGTGTGTGTTACAGGAGGAGAGGCATGCTAGTCAGCAGAACAGGGCTGTAGCTCAGTGTTTGCCCCGCAATGTGTTTAATGGGCCCTCCACACATAGCGCCTCCCTGGTGAGAATGATGCTAATTACTGTACAGCACCTTGCCACACTCTCCTGCCGCTCCTCACACACACACACACACACACACACACACACAGATGCACATATGTATCTACGTACACACATCAACATACAAAGTGATGCACACAAACAGCATGCAAGCCTGATCCACGTGAGTGAGCAGGCAGAATGCAAATGCGACCAAAAGCAAATAAGCTCACACTCAACTAGGCATGCACATGCACTCGTAGACACACCGGTTCACACACAAAACACACAGAAAACACACACTCCAAAAAAACAAAAACAAGGACACAATAGTTAGCACATTCTGCCCTTAGCCCACTCTTTCACTGCTCTTCCATCTCACTTCACCATGAGGTTCTTTTTCCTCCTTTCTTCACAAACGTAAACTCCACTTTTCCTTCTTTCTCCACCTTTATTCTTGTTTGTTCTTCCCAGACACATATTTGCCAATCCTCTCATCTTCCCCACCCTGCCTCCAACATTTGAACTCCCACTTCTTTCCCACTGTTTGCCTCCTGGAGCTAACTCTTCGACCCATCACGTAAACATCACCTCATCGCCCTGACCCCTGACACGGTTTCCAGGATTATCCGAGTTCACAGGTCACGCCTGGCGCATCGATCCAGAGGAAGCGGATCAACATCTTCAGTCATGTTAGCTCGGCTTCTCCACAATGACTTGGCCTTGAACTCGAACCAAGCAACCATTAAAAGCTTCTTATTCAAATGGATGCAGTGAGGCAGAGTATGTGGGCTTGTGTGGATATATATGGGTGTGTGTGTATACTGTAACTGAATGAGCAACTGTGTGTGTGTATGTGTGTGTGTGTATATGCATATCAGATGCCCATCTGAGTGTTTGGAAGTGTATGCGTCAGAGAAAGAGATACATACACGCGCGCACACACACACACACACACACACACACACACTAATAGGATGCAGAAAGTGGTACGGGCCTTTAAGAGAGGGTATGGGTGAGTGTGTGCTGTCCACGACTGCAATCAATTACAAAGCGTTGGGGCTGCATGTTCTAATCAGAGGCATAAATGTCAGCTCCTTTCCCCCGCGCACGCCTCTATTTGCATCCATTAATGCAGCGGGAGAAAGAAAGAGCGTGAGAGCAAGTGAGAGAGAGAGAGAGAGAAGCTGCCTTGTGTTTCATATGGAGGAGGTGAGAGCAGGATGGTGAAAAAACAGGACGGAAAAAAAGACAGTTAAGCAGCACAGCCAGTGATAACGTGTCAACCAGGTAAAATGGAGGTACACTATATGGCCAGAAGTATGTTAATACCCCCTGACACAAAGCAAGGTCCATAAAAAAAATATTTTAATTATTTTCCCAGTTTGGTGTAGAATAACTGGTCTGTGCAGAGCACTGACCTCAACTTCGTCCAACACCTTTGAAATGAATTGCAATGGTGAATGCGAGTCGGGGGACCAGCTTCACACAAGCGATTTATGAGCACTGCTTACATGCAGATCGCAAATGTTTGTCTCTTGCGAATTGCAGATAGATTTGTGAGTCCTAAAGGGGTCTTGCGTGCTCATGCATAGATTAGAAGTATGGCACTTGTTTTGAGGAATTGATGTAATGTTGCAAATCAACTTGCATGTTACAAATTTGGTGAAATGGGCCCCTGGCGTTATTGCCCAAACATCAGTGCACCACCTCGTTAATGCTCTTGTGGCTGAATGGGAGCAAATCTCTGAAGCCAAAATTCCATCTGGTGGAAAGACTTCCCAGATGAGTGGAGGCTGTTATAGCAGCATATCAATGCCTATGTTACATGAAAGAGATGCTCAACAACCACATAGAGATGTAATGTTTGAATGTCCACACACTTGTGTAGGTGAGAAAATATGTGGTGAATCAACCCTTTAGATTCTAGACTTTTTGTGCATCACTGTAAACAACATCTGCAGGACAGGAGGGAAAGGAAGAGAGGGACGAATGATTGGAAAAGGAAAGGCAACAAAAAATACAGAAAGGAATAAAAAAGGAGGCTAAGGCCTGAGGGCAGAGGCCCATTACTATAGCCTCTCTCCTTTCTGGAGAGTATGAGCAGAGGGATGGAGCAGACAGACAGACGATGGAGCTGCAGCTGTGATAGCAATTAGACCATTATGTATTAAACATACCTTTGTAGAGAGCAAGGAGAGGAGAGAGAAGAGGAAGAGAGGGAAATGGAGAAAAGGACCAGGGTGAATAGTAGCCAGCGGAGCATCTGAATCACATCTCTTCCTTTCTTCCTTCCTTTCTCCCTCCTCCCCTGCCTCCCTAAACAGCAAAACAACAGTGAAAGCTATTCCCCTCGCTGCTGTACAGCATCTCGAAAGGTTCCAAAGTGATTAAAAGTCTGACAGAGGACACATGTATACATCCGCACAGCATGTAAACAGCTAACTCTCCCTTGTGCTGGCTACTGCATTGGCTCCCTCACTTCCTGTCTCTTCCCATGCCTATAGCCGGAGAAAAGGCAGCGGGTTCACATGACTCGCAGTGCTGCGCCTCTCCATCCTTTTGAAGACTAATCGACCCTTCACTTGAGCCTAATTGATGTTGCATCGGTGAGCACTGGCTCTTGGATTATTCAGTCAAACATGTTTAACTGGTTCTCAGGCTACAGGCTGGAAAAAATCTTGACTGTAATATATTGCCAATATGCAGCAGACGACATGCATATACTTTATCATTATAAAAACATAAGGTTTTAGCCACTTGATATACAGTAGTCCCCTTCACGTAACACACACATTATGCTGCCTGGAACCAAGAATAACTATTGAAAACTCACAGTAAAATGTAATGTTAACAATACAGAGGTGGTGATGTAAACAATAAAATTAATAATATACTAACTTTAAGTTATATTTGTTTTTTATTGGTTGTTTAATTAGCACAGTTTCTGCTGTAATTTCCATTAAAATGTTGTTAATCCTGATGGAAAACAGCATTGAAAAGATAAAAAATAATATACAATTATGTTGGGTTTTTTTAAACCAAAGTCAGAAATGTTGCTGTTAAATAATTTATTGCTCAGACAACACAAAAAGCAATGCCACTATTAGCTCCTTTTTGACTGACAGCCTAATTCACATGTGCTGCCTTGTTTGCAGCATGCTTGATGGAAGGGCCATATGTTTTATGAGATGAGGTTATTCATAGGTTGTTGTGTTAACCAGGAACACTGTTGAACCTGTCACTTCCTCTTGAGCTGACAAGCTTTATTAGGGAAGGGGAGGACGCTCCTGTTTATTCATCCTTGGTGTATGGCACGTGGCGGGTGTCAAACTAGATCCACCATGCATAAGCTTGTTACATTTGTTCAACTGGTGCTGTATTGGTACAATGGCTTTAGTCAGTCAGTTGTGATGGAATCAGATTTGTTCCTGAGAATAAGTGTGTGGGAGAACAGGGACACATGCCACAATATTGTGAGAAGGCAGATTGCCAGCACTCTAAAAAAAGGGTGATTGCTCACTTATGGATACTTGCTGTGGTATCACAACAAGAGGCCTTTTTTTTTACGGACGCCTGACTGTCACCCACAAATAAGCATATGGCTGAAACGAGAAAAAATTTCAGCACTCCCAGAGCACAGTCGCGCATAGACACACATACAGAAACAGACACACTTCAAAACCCCATTCTGTTTGGCTGTTGTTTTTGTCAGTTTACGACCTAAACCCCCCATTGTTGAATTAACCGCGGAGAGAGGGGTGGGTGGCTGGAGCCACAGTGCCAGGGCTACGCTGGCCCAGAAAAAAGCCACAACACAAACTAACTCTTGGCAGGGGATGGAGAGGCAGTATTTTTCCAAAAGCTGATTACCTTCCCTCCCCCCAGTGCTCCCGCTCTCTCCCCTCTCTCACTTTCCCTCTCTCTCTCTGAGACAAGCTGTTCCCTTGGCAGCTGTTTCGACAATGCAGATCCCCAAGCGCAGGGGGAGGTTGGAGTGTATATGTATGTGTATGCGTCCGTGCGATGGGGTGGGGGTTGGGGGGTCACTAATTCAGGAACCCTCCACATGCAAATCAGCACGGAAACATGCCAGGCTTTTTTTTCTCTTGCTGAAACTGAGCACGATTAGCACTCAACACCAGTGTCAGATGCCGGAAACCCCGCGCTTTCTAAGGGCTTGGCCTTTTGTTGGAGCCCCTTCCGTTCAATGGCTGGCCCCATAGTCGTGTTTTTCCAGGTGTAAGCTCTCCTGGTGAGATGCTTTCACCCCACCAGTTACACCAGGTCTTGTTGGCCTCATAGATATCACTGTGAAGGGTTATCGCAAAATCCTTCAGACTATCCTGCACAGTACAGGCTTGCCTACATGCAGTTGCAGCATTCAATTAATGTGCAATGTTACATTTCACATATATATGTCTAACATGTGTTGAAAAATGCTATTAGAGGCAAAAATAACAATATGACTTTAACTAGGCTATCCTGGCAGGACTCATTAGAGGATAGATGATACTTCTCTACTCAAAACATGAGTCAGACGTGGCCAGGGAGCCCATGGGCAGGAAACAAACACATCATAATCCTCCTCTGTAATTGGGCAAATGAGAGATGTTGCCATTGGACAATGGCACTGAAACAGATGGCAGCAGAGAGGCGATGTAAACCTCCCGCTACCCCTAGCCTGGCTTTCTCTCCTGCACAGTATTGCTCCAAGAGGTAGAGAGGCAGGCATCATTTCAACATCCCCTACAGATTGTCTGTCTCTTTCTCTTACACACATAAACACACACGCACTCATCCACCAAAAGTGAACCTCTCTTGTCTCCCATCAAAGCACCTTTTCCTCCAAGACCCCCCACCGAGCGTGCTCGCTAAGAGCCCTCCTTTGTGCCCCTAATGCACGGGCAATCAGATTAGGGCCGTCGATGTAAGCCTTGAATTACTCACGTTATGACTTGATTGGCCAATAATTTGATTGGAGTCACATCTCTACTTCCCCTGGTTCTTCAGATCCCATCTTCCTAGTCCCTCCCCCTCTTCCCTTCCTCTTCTCCTCATCTCCCTCTCACTTGAGGCAACAACAACAAGTCTGGCAGTCAGCTTTTGTGGCTGCGTGTGACCGTTTCCATGGGGATCACAAAACTGACTTATCAAGGGAAAAGAAGTCGTCTTACTGTAAGTCAGACTCGACATTTTAAAACATCTAATTGTCTTGTAACGGCATGACACTGAATAACCTTTTTGTTACTATATAATGACATTTACAGTACTATGAATACTCAATATCTGGTATAAAATTGATAACTAGGTACTGCCAGAGTAGAAATATTTTTTCACTGTAAATACAGGACAGTCAACAGGATGAATTCATACTTAGTAATAACTACTATATGGACTATGGGTTTTTATTGGCCTCCCTGGAAAAACAATTCAATAGCAATCTAATAACAATGACAAAAGACAATCTTTAGCTCACAGGCCAAATAATTATGTGTGATTGTATGGTATATAGTCAGACCACATGGGGATTAACACCATTACAGATGGTAGCAGGTAATTTACATTTTCATCCAGAGTTCCCAATCATACTGCAAATGTGAAAATGTGAATTCATGTAACAACTAACAGCAGGCACACAGGTAGAAACAGTGGAATCAACACGTGTAGAAATCAGCGCAAAAGTGTAAATTGCAAGACTATCAGAGTTGGGGGCTGTAATACCAGAAATGTACTGTATCTTGCCAGCTGGAGGTGTTGTGTGAACGAGTGTCTCCTAAACCTGTCTTTCAATAAATGAACCAGATGCTAAAACAACACTGTTGAAACCTTTCTTCAGATGAAAATTTACTTTTCCCAACAATATTACATTACCCACCTCTAATTACAAATATTCATGTTTTCCTGGAAAAAACATTCACAAAAGGTAAAGTTCTGGGAAAGGATGTTTCTTGCTCTCTCTCTCTCTATATATATATACATATATATATATATATATATAAAGCTATACTTCCTCTTGAGTTTGGGCCGCTTCTGCACACAGTTGGTTCAAATCAAGGTGCAGTCAGTCCAGATAAGGAGTGATGTGATGTAGTGAACAAAAGCATCACTATATGTTAACTTAATCTCTCAGAGGGACCTCAGAGAGACTGATCATTATTCAAGATGGCAGTGCCTCCCCACCAGCTAGCTTGTCAAGGCGCCCTCTTCCTTTTTCTGACAGTTATGAGGTGTACGTACCCTATTAATAAGAGAGTACTGACTCTGTGCTGTGGTTCAGCGGTTGCTACAGTGTGGACCATAACACTGCTATGAAAACATATGGCATACAAATCTCTGGTTTGTTCTCATGAGGACTAGCAGAGACTGAGGAGGCCAAGGGGTCTTCTGTTTAGATATCCAGTAAAGGAACTGTATAAAACACCGGAGGAAGATGTAAACTTCACTGTCAAATAGATACTGCACATGACGAGCAAAAGGGAAGGAAAAGAGGCATTAGCAGATCAACTGATGTGCAAACAGCTTGGAGTACATATTTAAGGGGTCTCCAGTCTTATTTTACTATATGGAGGCAAAATTCAGTTTGACTGCTAACTTCAAAATGAATCTGTGAAGAGTGTGTTCAGCTCCACAAATTAGCCCGGGAGACATTTTGTATCTATGTCACATACCAAGCAGAGAGAAGGATGCGGATGGATGCTCCCTCTACTGAGCGGATGGTTTGATGGTAATCACATCCCTGGTTTTTCCTGCCTTTCCCATCTTGTCTACCACTCAGTTTTAACTTTCTTCAGCTATCATATTTGTCTGGAAGAAGGAAGCCATCTGCTATGAGTCATGCCATGCTCTGAATCGAATGTAACAACACAGACTTGCAGCCGTGTAAACACAGGCATACGCAAATGAAGCAGACAAATCACAGTCCCCGGCAGAAACAAAGACATCCCTTAGAGCTAAATGTGTTTGACGTATATGAAAATGTACACATTTACAGAGAAAGCTATGAAGCATACACACAGGCTAAAAAGCATGCAAGTAAAACAAACTTTGAAAATCAAATATTTTGACATCCAGCATCCAAAAAAATGTGAAAGATAAAATCCAAAAGCTTCGATATCACAATAATTATCCACGACAGTCTGAAAAACCTGAAAGGAGCTGCCAAGACATCCCTGGGAGCATTTTAAGATGCTGTCAAAGAGAAAGGTCACCACCTTGATCGTGGCATACGATAACACGGGGACAACAGCGCTGAGATAACCCAAAAGATAATGCAAAGATAAAACCAGAGATGGCAGCAAGATAACCCTCACACAACACAGCAGCAACACTAAGATGGCATGAAGAATACTGAGATAACACTGAAAACAATGCCGAGATATCACAAGCAAAGCACAACAAACCAGCGCTCGGGCCAAACATCAAACATACAGTAAGTGAAGGAGACAGAATAACAGCTTTTAAGGGTGGAGTGGAGGAATGAGAAACAGCGACAGACATAACAAAGACAAATGGAGATAACAGGGCCACCAGAAAACGAGAGAGAGACAACACAACAAGCCAGCATGCAGTCGCACAACAGACATCACAACGCATGCAGACAAAATATTGACACTGTGCAGAGACAAAAGGGGCAGCAGAGAATTTAGTGACTTCTAGATAAGAGTTGATATAAATAAATGTGCGGAAAAAGCAAACTTTGCACGACAGACTCTTTCTAAAGGTGGCATTCACAAATAAACTGCTTCACTATTAAAGCACACAAGCTGAAACTGTGCTGCGCAATGCAACGGTGACAACTTAAGTACGAAAACTTTTTCTGTAAAGCTCAAAAAAGGGCTAGAGACACTGCAAAGTTGTTTGTGCGAGTTTCCTCGCCTGCTAGGAACACACTAGAAAACGTGGAGTGGGTTTTAGGAAT
Source organism: Oplegnathus fasciatus (assembly GCA_003416845.1). Classification (NCBI taxonomy): domain Eukaryota; kingdom Metazoa; phylum Chordata; class Actinopteri; order Centrarchiformes; family Oplegnathidae; genus Oplegnathus; species Oplegnathus fasciatus. The sequence continues at coordinate 318,816 of NTHP01000285.1, read as the reverse complement.
GTGCTGATGTTTTGTTTTTGATGTAAAACACTTTGGAGGAGAGGCAATGATGTGAAATCACCTCAGAGGGAGCTAAGACACCTGTGTGCCATACATCTAACTGTCTCCTCTCAATTTCTCCCTCTGAACTGCTGACCATCTCTTACTCCATCCAGACCCTGGAGAGAAAAAAGCTGTGCAAGTAAAAGATCCTCCACGCCACCCTTTTTTAAGCTCCTCTCTTTTTCTTTCTTCTCTCTTAAGCATCCATTTCCTCTTCTCCCCTGCAAAGCAACAGTCACAGTGTGTATGTACATACAGTATGTGTGTTCCCATGGGGCCCGAGGTCTTAAGGGCTAGGCCCCTTCTGAGCTTAGATAAACTACGCTGACCTTGACTTTTTAGACCTCTGAGACAAGGCAGAGATCCCTCCTATGTTTCTCAGCAGAGAAAGAAAGGTCAGTGAAGCATTTTTTCCCCTTCTCGTTATCCCTTTAACTTGCAATAAAAGATGTGTGTCGGATGAAAATCTACAAAAATACACATCATAGCGAAAATAACATTTCGCACAATCAAGAGTGTTTGATATTTTGACGTAGGACTTTATCGTCTCTATTTCCATCTCTTTCTGGCTTTGTCTATCTCTAGCACCGCCGTGTCCACACACTCACAGACAAAGACTCATGGGAGCAGTGTCAGTGGGATGAAAAGGATGAAAAGGGACCCGTTACTCCGGCTTTTCTCTTCCTCATTAGGCAGAATGAGGGACTGTGTTGGTGTCAGAGAGCTGGTTCATCAACCCTCAGCAGGACAGAGCCCCAGCCCTGATCCACCCTGCTCTGCTCCGCCTGGACACGCTGCTCCCTCTTCCTGCAGACCTCTTACATATGATTGAAGCCACTGGAAATGGAAACAGTCAGTGTAATTTAACACGGCGTGCCCGTAGAATTCGTTAAAGAGGAGGTTAGGGTGCAATAGAGAAAGGATGGTAAGGATAGAGGCAGAGGAGTCATAATAAGGAAATCTGTAGTTAATGATATGAGGACAGCCGGCTAAATCAAAAAGAACAGGCATGTCCGATGGTGTGCATTTCATCTGAAAAGAGGCTATTACGTGAATAAAAGGGCAACTATCTATAACACTAACTGGAAACTGCTTTTATCACCTCATTTTTAATGCTAGGAAACACATTTATTATAGATATACCTGTAAGGCGCTCAGAAATAAAAGTAATTGCAAAGTCCCATGTTTCTATGCTCAGTAACACTGAGGATATAGTTGAAAAAAAAAAAGAAAACTGAACTGGGAACACAGAATGGGGAAAAACACTTCCGGAACCAGTGGCCCCTCCCGCTTCACAGCTCACACTATTGAAGTGCAGCTATGTCTGGCAAAACTCTCTAAGCGTTAGCGCTGACACAGGCTCCAATCTGACTGTGCTGCGGCACCCACAACTGCCATTAAATATGATCTATGTAGAGTGACTCTCGATGGGAATATGAACTCACACAGGCGTGCAACTGGATGTAAGCAGTGGCTTAAAGTTGGCATAGGGCTGCTGAAGTGGAAGGTTACATTGATCAAATGGAATTTTCTGGTGAATTAAGGATGAATTTAAGCCCCTATGTTTTAATGTACTCACTTTGTGTGTGCATGCAAATAGTGACAACTTCACATGATGACACAGTGCTGTATAGTGAAAATACTGAAAAACGCAAAGTTTTCAAAATAGCATGCAGCCTTGACACTTGATTTACAAGGACGTAACACTGTCATAAGGAGAAGATCTGTATGTCTTAGTTTCATCTTATCTTGCTAAAAATGAAACAGTCCATAAAAGCTTCTGTTCTTGTCTCAATGAATTCTTTGTAGGCATCTGACAATGTTTGGCATCTCTGTTCATTTGTCACTTTTGAGCTTGCTCTGTCCTCTTTAAAGGCTTCTTCTCAAAGCATTTTTGATGTCTTGAACTCTCATATCCCCAGTATCAGAGATCACGCACAGAACACATGAGTCTCTGATATCGTAGATTTGAGTTCTGTGTATTTAGAAAGAAATTTCTTGTTACTGTTTGCAACTTTTGGACACTTCTAGACCATACGAATGCAGTCACTAAACCAATTGATTCTGCAGTGTGTGCACTCTGCTACTAAGTCTCTACTTGTCAAATCAGTACACCTAATCTGCCAATATAGTGCAGATACTGCCAATCTTGCAGTTTTACGCCAGTAAAATTCATATAAGAATGAATAAAAAAAAGCATAGTGGCCCTAGTGTTGATCATCGTTTCATGGTGGATCATGAAAATCATACAAAACTATGCATATTGATTGTCATTTCTGTGTTGCAGAGAGAGGAGTCAAAATATTCATTACTGCTGCATTCATGCATGCATTTGCTCTAACTCAATCAATGCAAATGCAGAGTGTAGCGCATGCTTTGTGATACCACATGTACTCTATCTTTGCTCATAATCTAAAGATTTACAGTACTGGTGTGTCATTGTCTTGCATTTGTCATTTGGAGCCTCTCTGTCACTAGTTATAAACCTGGTGCTTTCCAGTTACTCATAGATGCACCAGGCTTTATTTTTTTTTAAGTATTAAGGTAGAAAAGGCAGTTTTTATACTTCTGAGGCCAGATATAAGCAGCAGAAAGAAACTGACAGAAAATAAGCTTCATGAGTACCGCTCAAGGTAAAATTACAGTTCCTCAGACGATAGCAGGTAAGTAGCCTTGTAGTAGTATTTCTGACACATAAAATGCAAAGAAAGAAAAGCGCTCAGTGCTCTCTCTTTATGCACATCAACAGTCTGCTACCACAGCCAAACGCCGAGAAGCCCAGTACGGTTGTTGAGGTTGAACATCATTAAAGTGTGCAGTGACAGCACTGTATAGCAGAGGTAGGTAAGCAAGGATCTAGGGATAGATGGAGAGATGGTGGGATACAGAGAGGACTGGGGGTGGCTGGCATTGAGGAATCTAATCCCCGAGTTAATTGGTATGACTGATGAAGACAAATTGAAATGGGTCAGCTGAATCAGGGAAGAGAGGAAGGGTGGAGGAAAGGGCTCATTGTGTACAGTGCACATGTAGTTTAACACAAAAAGTATACAAACACATGAGCACACACATACATAAAACATATAATAGATCGCCAGAGTGAAATACGCTTCGACTGTGGTGAGATAGCTGTTCAGTTAAATCCCAATAAGCCCATGGCTGGAAATGAACTCGTACTGGTTAAAAAAATACACCTTCTTGAAGCTGAGGCCGTGCCATTGATTTTCCAACATTCACATCTATTCACAGGTTGTCTTCTCAGGGCTAGCTGAGTAATTGAATGCAAAGCGTTTCACCTGGTCTATGTGTGTCAATGTTGAGTGTGGAAGCCCAGTCCTTTGAACGTTGTCTCTGTGGGCCTGCTAATTGAGCCAGATCAATTCACAGAGACAGCGAGCAGGTTGGCACAGTTGCCACATCAAAGAGATTCTAATAACTGCACACTGTGGCCATTACCAAGCCTGAAAAAGCCATATTTATGTTGGCTTCAAAGCAAGCATGGCAGCATTGAACATACCGAGAATGCAGGCCTTTGCTATTCTTTGTCAAGCCTACAATTTAGACACAAGGTCATTTTGGAGTAATTTGGGAACAGAAAAGAGGCTATTCACACGTACATAAATGCAACCACTCCAAATTGTACTTTAATTAGATCCCTTTTTTGCTGCTACAGTGGAAACCGATAAAAACGCATGCAAAAACAACCCAATGACAGACTGTAATTGTTAAGAAGAAATTGTAATAATACCCAAATGATTCCTCTGTATATGTGCTAAGTTTCACACAGCAGCAGTCATACTACTCTGCATCTACAGCAGGATTAGTTATGCTGATGCTGGCTATTGCCAGTTATCCCTTCCCTCCCCCGTCCCTCCATCTTTCTCTTTCTCACCTCCCTCTCTCTGCCTGATAAGTGATAAGTTTGTAACTTTGTTCATTAGTGCTGGCCTGTCTCCTGCTGTACAGGCTGTCTGAGGCGACGTTATGGCTGGCAGGCCTCTCACTCACGCCTCCCAGCCCACTCTCTTTCCGCAGTGTCTCCCACTTTTTGTCTCCCTCTCAAATCCATTTTTCCTCACACTCTTTCCTACCTTTTTTTTTTGCTTCATCTCTTTTTCACTCCAGCTCTCACTGATTTCTACTTAGTCTCTGTGTCTCCGTTTCTCACTCCCTCTTGCGCTCGCAGTTCGGCACGTCCCCGTACTGCTCGGCGAAATAATTTACCGCACGCAGCGCTCCCGCGGATGATTGAAGCGTAATTAGACGGCAGAGACAGTGGCAGCCAACGGAGGTGCTTGGGAGCCAGTGCTCGTCAGATGGTCCGTCTCACTCTCACTGGCTTTGCCCTTCAAAACTATCACTTCTACGGGAGGAGCAGGGAGGGGATGGTGTGCTGAGCCCTGCCGCAGCTAACCACACTGCAAAAAATGACACGTTGGCAAGTGATTGTATCATTTTTTTATGAGTCAGATTATCTCACTGCACTGCAGATATTTTCACAGGTATCAACTTTTTCCTTTATTCCTCTTAATGCAACTTCCTTTATGGTAGACGAAGCAAAAAAGTATTATCTTAGGCCTGTTGAAACAACACTGAGACATATTATCATGGAAAAAAGCCCATACACTTTAAAATTGGGAACTTATTTGCTGATTCATTGAAAAGAATATCACAAACAAAACTTAAGCGAGCTCAATTCTTTTAAACTCAAGATAAATGCACATGCCAAGGGTATAGGGAATCAACATGATGCCTTGGTGCGTCTCATTCAGGGAGATGAGGAGAGAAAGAGAGGAAAGAGACATACAGCTATGTGGAGGGAAAGCACGATAAGCTTTGTGCTACGCAGTCTCTGAAAGCTATACTGTCACCTTGGCAGAGCATATTAAAGCTACAAGTGCTTGTTAAAGGTTAAAACTATACATGAAAACAAAGGTGCAGAGTATATACACAAAATGCGTACGTGCTGACTGGCATCATTCGGATACTTACACACTGCATTCAAATGTGGAGTACGGTAGAAAATATGGAAGGAAACAAACTGCTGGTGAGTGACTATAATCATAAGGATGCCCTTGTCGATGGCAGCTTCAGGGGGAAAGTGCTGATCACCACACTGTGTTCTGACACCATATGCTTTGCGAACAAACACTGCGGTGGATGTCAGAGGGGAAATGGCGTCACGTTCAAGGTGGTGCACATCGAATGGAGAGGTGAGCGATGCTGCTGAGTGAGCACCTGTATCCCCAAAGTCTGTCCAATTATCCCACTGTATTCACAATACAATGTATTTCCCTCTACATTCTACCCAGATTTAACCCATGCTTGCGGGAAGGCAGGCTTCGCTAGGCTAGCTGTTGTCAGCAACCAACTGTAACAGCACTGTCAGCCATCCCTTTGATTATCGCCCAGAGGTCACCCTATGTTGAGCCGAACCGTGGGGTCCTGGGTGTCAACGGAGCTAAGACGTCAGAGGAGTCACCTTTAAAGGATAATAAGAAGACTGCTGACTGACTGCAGACCACCCAGAGGGGGATCTGTGCTTTTTTACATGAATATAAATGTGATATTGACAGGAAATCTTCCTCAGGAGAGAGAAAGGAAAAGAGAGCAGAAGAGACAGAGCAAGTGAAAGGGAGTGAGAATAAATGAGAGAGAGAGAGAGAGAGAGAGAGAGAGAGAGAGAGAGAGAGTGTAAGAGGACTGAGGACTCCGGTTCGTTTCACACCGTTAAACCATCTGAAGCATCCGCTGGTGACTACTGGTTGATGGGCCGGTGCGAGCACTGTGTTATCATAAACATTTGGGATTCACTTCATGGAGGCACTTTAATGATGCTTTTAGCATAATTTCCCCACTGTAATGTGAAGTGAAGGGCAAGCAGCGCCTTTCTGTCTGCCTGTAGCTTGGGTGAATCTTATAAATATCGGCCATTGGAACAAGGGGAAGTGATGGAGGCATACTGCACCACAGGCTTCGTCCCCACTGCTGAAACCACTGGCCAAAACTCTCGGAAAATCAATTCCACTGCTTTGTTTGACACCTAAGTGACAATAAGCTCAGTTCATTGTATAATATTTTGAAGTAATGGCAGTGTGAAACAAAAAAATAATATTACGGTGGAAGAAAACCATATTTGACATGCCAGGATTCAAAAATAGAAACCAGAAAGGAATTTTACCTTTGAAGGATAAAACAAATTAAAATAACACAAATCCACATGCATCTTCATGAGCATCATAGAATTTCTGGTCAGATCCAAAGAAAGCAGATGTCAGCTTTAAGTTTATATTGGCTCTAAGTATGTATAACTTCAAAGCAGGGTGTACATTGTCAGACTCCATATGATGTTAGCGTTGTTTTGCTAATTTCAGGCTGTCCACACTGAGAGGAAGAAGGAAAGAGTAAAAAAAAAAGAAAGTAGAAAAGGACAGCTTTGTTTTCATTCGGGGCTGTTATCAGCCGAAGCCGACTGCAACGAGAATAGGGAGGGATGATTTCCATAAAGACTGGCTGTTGTCTGAAAGCAAGCAGCTGTCAGGCGGAATTACCTCTCCGACACAGACACCACAATCGAGGGTGCCCTTCCCATAATTCAGTCTGATTGGCTCAAGGGGAAAATGGCAGCCTGTGGAGAGTGAGGCCAGCGGCTGGTTGACAGGTTTGCATCTGCGAAGCTAGACGCGCCGTTTACCTGTTATCATTCTGTCTGCTCAACGTGTCAGTTTTCTCAGTTCAGAAAGCTACCTGAACAAAGTGACATAGAGAATAGAGTCCGTGGTGTGAGGAGGCAAATACGTGCTTCAATATCTCTCAGACATACACACACACACACACACACACACACACACACACACATATGCACATATAAGAGGTGGGAAAAATAATCTTGTAATTGATTATTGATATATTCTCTTATGATTGAAGTTTATATTAAATGAATGCTTTATGATTTTTAAATACAGTATGGTATATTTTAACAACACAACACTGTAACTGTTTTGCTATCAAACATCCAACCATTTGCCATTTTATGGCTACTCAACATTTCAATGATGGCACACATGTACATGTTGCAGACAGTGATTGTCAGAGCAAAGCGTGCTGTGCACTTTGACGTCTTGATAATCTTGCCATATGTAGCGGACCAAATAGTCGCTTATATTGAACCATCATTGTTAAAAGATTAGTTTGACATTTTGGTAAATATGCTTATTTGTTTTTTTTAGATGAGAGGATCAATACCACTCTCATGTCTTTGCTCTGAGTATGGAGCTAGAGCGGAGAGGCAATTAGCTTAGCTTAGCATAATGACTAGAAGAGGGAGAAACAGCGAGCCTGGCTCTCTCCAAAGTTCAACAATACGCCTAACAGCTTCTAATAAACAGTTTTTAATTTTAAACAACAATTTTACTGTCACATTTATACTGTCACAATACGATTCCACAAAATTTTACACACACACACAAACAGACAGACACTAACACAAACGAAGATGTGGATTAATATGCTCACAAACATTAACACATACATTCAGATTTATGTATTTGTACACATTAAGACAAGCAGGTATGTGAAAATACACACAGGCGAATGTGTAATTGATTGTGTATGTGAATGTACACAAAAATAATAAAATGTTATGTGCATACAATCATGCATATAGGCATATAAGCACACACACAGGCACACACACACACACACACACACACACACAGTCAAGTTCACGCACAAACTTGGACTCACACAGTTACACACACACACACACACACACACACTCCACACCTATGCTAAGTGCTCTTATCTGTGACTTGTGTAGAGGTGAGTGACAGGAAGGGAGGCGCAGGGGGGAAGTGTCCTTTAGGTGTCTTAATTATGGCTCCTCTCCTCCCTCTTGCTGTCACCATCCCCAGGGGAGGGCAAGACAAAAGGAAGGCAATGTTTCATCTCTGCTGCCTTGGTATTTCAAATTCCAAGGGGAGTAAGAGGAGAGAGACAGCAGGCTGTTACATTGGGGGAAGAAGAGGAAATCAAGTGACGCTTCCCTTTTCCCTCTGTTTCTCTCTTCTTGCCTCCTTTGCAGCTGTGTTTAAAATAAGGCACCTTAATAAAAGCGTTTTAATGGCGTCAAGGCAGGAAAAAAGGCACAACTTGATTACTGTGACGGTTTTATTTAATGAGCTCAAAGCCTCTGGCTCTGACTTGCTATCCGTTTATTACTTTGTTGTGAAGAGATATATGTGACAAAATGGAGCAGAGGGAGTGAGAGAATGAGGCTGAATGCGCTTATTGTGGAAGTCGTCTGTGGCGTTACCAATCGTCTTTGTGATTTACACCTTCCTCAATGCGCACCTGGGTATTTCATCCAGCCTCGCCATGGGAATGCTGCTCCGCCATGACAGAGCGGAGGGTGTCAGAGACACCTTGGCAGGTAGGCAGACACAAAGACAGCCTGCTGTTAATTATTGATGGGAATAAATTGCACTCATTGGATGTTTGGCAGGGGAACACATGGTGGATGTGAATACAAATGTGTTTATGAATGTGTGAGTGTGTGTGTAAAGAGGGAAAAAAGATGGCAAGAGAAAACAGCATTAAGCAAAAGAGACGGGGGGTTAGAGAGAACGAAGAGGAGGCGAGGTAGAGGAGGAGGAGCCGATAGAGTGATGGTAGTGATACCTGGTAAAGAGACATTAGAGAGATGCAGAGGGAGTCTATAAAAGCAAACTACTCCTTAATGTCTCTCACAAGTGTGATAAAAGCACAGAGCCGCAGCACAGAATGCTGGCCTTTCCATTTGTGTGAACAGAACAAGGGGACATTCAAATATAAACTATTATACACAAATGCTAATACAAAATGATTTTGTGAATGTGC